>JAOWBL010000014.1:132324-209543 GCA_028564865.1 Zenarchopterus dispar
ATCTATCTATCTATCTATCTATCTATCTATCTATCTATCTATCTATCTATCTATCTATCTATCTATCTTATCTATCTTATCTATCTATATTCACTACATGCAGTCATGAAAACAGTGACCAATGATTTTGATCTCACTAATAAGTAATATCTACGAATCCTGATAAATTCTTTAAATAATTTTTATTGGAAGATGGAAAAGTGTGGAAGCAGTAGATCAGTAAATGTTAAATGGCTGCATGAGATAATCAATGAAATATCTTCTTAAAATGCAATTTTATTCTTTTGAGTGCTGTTTTTAAAATCTATAAATGTAAAGCTTGTGAATTTTTATTTTGCAATGCCATTTTAAAACTTTTTAATGTGATATTTGTGAGGGTTTTGGAAAGAATTTGTCTTTTTTTTTCTCATTTTGTACCAACAATATAAATTCCTTTTGGAGTTGATAAAGTAGTTCTAGATTAAATAAAATACTAAAGAAAAACAGATTAAAAAAAAAACCAAAAGCAGATGGGAACCCTCAATTACGATGAAACAAGCGTTGTATCTGAGGTCAGCTGTGTGATGAACTTCTCGGTGATGTTGCAGATGTCTGGAGTTCCTGCTTCAGAGCGGAGCGACGGCCTCGCTGAAGGACGACCAGGGATACAGTCCCGTCCACTACGCCGCAGCCTTCGGACATCGGCACTGCCTGGAACTGGTCAGTTCGCTTGCACACGCGTGTCACAGAACACACCATCTCAGTGAGGCCTCCTAGAAGAGCTCACTCAGTCCAAACCTAGATAATGTAAAAATATTTATTGCATCTGAAATTTACTACATAATGTGTACTTATCACACGATGTAGTTTTTAATGACTAATCTCCTCTGGCAGATTAGATGGTATATTGTGTTGTGTGTCCCAGTTGCTAAACAACTGATTAACAATGCATCCGTATTTATTGATCTGATAAAAACAATCAGAAGAGTTACTGACTTTTACAGCTGACCTACCTTCAGTTTATGAAGTTTTCAGTTTATGAAGCTAAAAACTAAATAGCTGTTGCTGTTATGTTAATGAGATACTGATGTTTGAGTGCTTCCTAAAAATATTGGACAAATTATAACTGATATGTGACTTAAACTTCCAAGTTCTGCTTCAAAATAGTAAAATAAAGACGGACTTTAAAGCTACGCTGTTAGAAAAATTCACTTCTGACCACAGGGGGGCAGCATATCACAATAAAGTTATTATAGCAGCTCCTGGAGTAAGCCGCCATGAAGTGGAGCTCTAGTTGAACAAAGTTTTATTTTAAGGTTTGCTGGACCATCCACATGCATTAAAACTTATTAAAATTATTGTTAGGAGCTTTTTTTATCATCCCAGAAGCTCTATGCTCCCATGTGGTCAGAAGTGGCATTACTGTGTAGACAGGCTTTAAAAATCCTTCAAAATTATGGATTCGTACTTTAATTATATGACGGATTATTGCATTAATGACTTTTATTGCCCCATACTCACCAATATATGCGGGAGAAATGATCTTCCTGAGTTTTCTGAACAGATGGGTCTAAAGATCAACCAGAAGAAATCAGAACTAATGAGTAAACTTTTCCAAATGCTCAAAAATTCAGATAGATGAAAAAGAGCTGAGCATCAGAGAGGTTCACACCCATGAACGATGAAAGACATCAAGAATTGATTCAGTAAAGCTGTAAATACGCTTAACAATGTTTGGAGGTGTTGGCGACAGTGTTCAGAGGCATGATGGGAAGAATGAACTTTTATATGTGTCTAATAAAAGTCAAACTAAAATTTTTCATCTTTATTTAGGATTTTCAATAATTTTAACCTTTACCAGCACAACTACACCTTCATTTAGGTAACATCCTTAGAAAGTTGTATACATGTGTAGTGTCAGAGGGTTTCACAGCGCTTTCTTGTAATCTGCAGCTGCTGGACAGAGACGACAGTCACCAGGACGACCCCGAGTCTCCGAGTGCCAGGAGCCCTCTGCACCTCGCCGTGAGTCAGACACACAACTCCATGTTTATCTTTATAATGTTTTTTTTTTTTTTGCACTACTGATATGAAACCTGAGTTGAACTGGAGTCACATTTATTCGTAAAAGCTTTTCAAAATTTAGTCTCAGATGGATGAAGTCAAATTAACAGAACTTGTTCTTCTTCATTAACACAGAATTACAGTTTATCTCTTCTAGTTTGCAGACTTTAATGCTGTTGACCCTACTGTATAAAAATGGATTCCCAAGTAACTCTGAATGGTCTCAAATGTCACTCACAGCTCTGCACAAGCACAATAATTTGTGTTTAGGATTATATTCGCCATAATGAAGGACTTTTTAAGATATTTGTTTTGCAATGTAGAGAATAAAAAGAAGCATGATAGATTAAATGTAACTGCTCAGCAGGTAAAAGGTGTTTGTCTCTTTGCAGGCGTACCACGGCCACGCTCAGGCTCTGGAAGTCCTGCTGCAGGGGGAGAGGGACGTGGACCAGGGGGACGAGTTAGGGAGGACCCCTCTGGCCCTGGCCGCCTTGAAGGGCCACACCGACTGTGTTCACACCCTCCTCAGCCAGGGGGCGTCACCTCACTCCACTGAAAAGCAGTATGGACGTACGCCTGTGCACCTGGCAGGTGGGCTCAGAGACACAGATGAATGCAGTTTAAATCTGTGTTGTTGTTCAAGTCCAGCTGGACACGGTTAGATTTATACGCTACTTGGGCTGAGAGCTGCAAAGTTCTGGGAGTTTTCAAACTTGGAAAGCTTTCATCTGAAGAGAGCCGAGACAGCCTCCAGCAGACCCCTGGAACACTGAAAAGAAATAAAATGAAAATAGATGGATAAAACTGTAAATCTGCAGAACTGCTGGTTCGCCTCTAACAGCCCCACATCTCCTCCAGCAGCTGAACGAAACAACACACCACCACCTCGTTCTCTTATTCTTTAACTAACGCAAACTCAAACACAGCACACTAAAAAGTGAATGACACAAGCTTTTGTCACCTATAACGACACTACACCATTCGCTGCTCATATGTTCACATTCATTTAAGCTCAAGCGCTCCTGTTTGTTTTTTTGTGTATTTTTCGAGCAACAGGTGTCTGAGAGCTGGTTATTTGTAGATATGTGTTGTGTTGTTGATGCTACTCATTTATGATTTCCTTTCTTCAGTAGTGACATAATCAGACGCTAATCCCACTGAGCTCATGTGTCATCTTACAGTCTATTAATAAAAACTATCCCCCGCTCTGTTTCTCTTTTTCTCTGCACAGTGATGAACGGTCATACGACGTGTGTGCGCCTCCTGCTGGATGAATCAGACGGTTCAGACCTCTTAGACGCTGCGGACTCTCAGGGACAGTAAGTCATGCGTTCCCACGCCTCTTGTTGGCTGCTGTAACAGCTTCCTTTCGGTCTATATTTTAAATATGTCTTCGTCTGCAGGACTCCTTTGATGCTGGCGGTTGCAGGAGGTCACATTGATGCCGTGTCGCTGCTGCTGGAGAGGGAAGCCAACGTCAACGTGGCGGACAGTAATGGTCTGACTGCGCTGCACCTCGGGGTGAGCGTCTCACTGTTGCCTTCTGGGTCGGAGATCTGGCCATCAGCTGCTGTTGGCAGTGAGCTGAAACCTGTCAAACAACCTTTATTCACATCCAGCTGTTGTCTGTCCCAGCTGCTGTGTGGTCAGGAGGAGTGTGTCCAGTGTCTGCTGGAGCAGGAGGCCTCGGTTCTGGTCGGCGACTCGCGGGGCCGCACAGCCATCCACCTAGCCGCTGCCCGGGGCCACGCGTCCTGGTTGAGCGAGTTGCTCAGCATCGCCTGCTCCGAGCCGTCGTCTCTGCCGCCTCTGAGGGACAACAGCGGGTACACGCCACTGCACTGGGCCTGCTACTACGGTCAGTGACACCACACAGCATCAGACGCGCACATTTCTGGCACATCTGTTTGGACAGATCTTCAACCACTTCCTCCCACTTTCCCTGAAGGACATTGCTTACTTGGTTTGGAGATTTGGCCTTTTTCCATCTGAGGACCATGAGCTTAAGATTGGAGGTGGTCATTGTCATTTTAGGTGCCTGCTGGGGCTCTCTACTCAATTAGACAGCTCTACTAAACTCAAAACTCTTAGATCATAAGCTCCAATTAGACATTTAGTCCCAGACACTAAATCTGTAGAAGTGTAAAACCCAGCACCACCATACACCTGCAGAAACTCCCCACCGCATCAGCTGTGGCCTGAGAGCTCAGTGGATCCACCTCTGAATGTTGGAGAAGCTCTGTCAGACATGGGAGTTAAAGGTATCTTGGACTGAAGACTTTGTCAAACCCTCTGATACCAGTTTTCCTACTAGTCATGAACATGAGGTGATCAGTTTTACAGCTAGGGTTTTACCTTCACCTGAATGTCCAAGACATACGGTCACAGATCCAATAACACGATTACAAAAATCACTCGTCAGTTAGTTATCAGGAATGTCCTGGTACCAAGTGCTCTTATGAGCATCTCAAAGGTAACGTTCTTAAAGAGTATAGACCAGTGGTTTTCAAAGTGGGGGCCTTCAGGGGGCACTATGGGGGCCTCAGAAAATAAGTGGGAAGCTAGGCAAAAAAAAACAACCCCCACATGGAAAAGTTTGGGAACCTGTGGTATAGACCAACTATCAGATATTCTGCCATTCTGCTCAGGTTCCAAAATGTTGATCACGGCATGATGTTCACATAAAAACGTCCACATTTTTTGTTTTTATGTTTGTGTCTGCAGGTCATGATGCATGTGTCGAGGTTTTGCTGGAGCAGAAAGGCTGTCGCTGTATTGATGGGAATCCGTTCACTCCTCTGCATTGTGCTGTGTAAGTCATCTTCTAAAATTTATTCCTGATATTTTACTTTTTTTTTTTAAATTAGTAGCTGAACTTCTGATTGTGCTTAAACTGTCAGAGTGAATGATCATGAGCCTTGTGCATCGCTGCTGCTGGAGGCGATGGGATCAGACATCGCTAGCTGCAAAGATGCCAAGGGCAGGTAAGATGTCGTCACGAAGATGTTGAAACTCCATCTTTGTTGGTCTTCACTCTATCTTCTGCTTTCATTACTTTTTTTTTCTCTCCTGCAGGACTCCTCTTCATGCTGCAGCGTTTGCAGGTCACATCGACTGCATCCAGCTACTCCTTTCCCATGATCCACCTGTAGACACTGTAGACCAGTCGGGCTGCACCGCACTGATGATGGCAGCTGAAAAGGGCCAGACCGAGGCTCTCGGTACTGTTGTGTTTTATTAAGATAAGATAAGATATACTTCATTGATCCTCCAGGGAGGAATTCCAGTGTCACAGCAAATACAATGACGAAAGAACAATAATGCAGTATTATTATTAAGTATTATTAAAGTTGACTCTAATTTAAAGAGACGGCAGTAATTGGTTTGGTTTCTACACCAGCTGAATATTTATGTATGTGTTTTGTTCTCCAGAGGCGCTGTTGACCAGCGCCAACGCCAACCTCAGTCTGACAGACAAAGATGGCAACACGGCCCTTCACCTGGCTTGTAGTAATGTAAGCATCCACAAGGGGGCAGCTTCCTCCGTGGTTGTGGTAATCCAGGGTTCTGTGACCCAGACTTTTTTTTTGTTTGTTTAATTTTTACATTTGCAATCCAGCAGTAACTTGTTCCTTTTTCAGGGAAAGGAAGACTGTGTGTTGTTGATCCTGGAGAAGCTGTCTGACACTTCGCTCATTAATACCACAAATGCAGCGCTGCAAACGTGAGTATCTACAACTGTGGGCGGGACATGAAACTGAACATATCATTACTTATCCTATGTTTGGCATAAAACTCTTGGAGGGCGGGTCGTGGGATATATTTCACTTAGTAATGAGATATCCTGTACTTTGTGTTACTGGAACTAATCTTTTGTAGTTTTGATAACTGCTGACATCTTATTTGAAGGGAAATATGACCTAGAGAAAGCCCATTATTCTTAAAAGCTCTTTTTCCGTCAGGCCTCTCCATCTGGCAGCTCGAAGCGGTCTGAAGAAGGCGGTTGAGGAGCTGCTGTCCCGTGGAGCCAACGTTCAGACGGTGGATGAGAACGGTAGGATGCAGTCTGAAAGTTGTGCTCGTCTGCATGAATGTTCTTCTTTGTTGCAGCATGAACTCAGTTTTTCTGCTCAAGTGTTTGTGTGTGGATTTATGTGGTTTCTTCAAAAGTGGCTCCCTTTTAAAGAGATTTCAACTTCAGCAATGACAACAGATGAAGGTGGGGGCCAGGGGGCTGCTATTAACCCATTATGACTTCTTCATTAATGCCTTTCTGGAAAGAAAAAAAAAATCAGAATCACTTTATTGCCAATGCCTGTAAAACAGGTTCACAGACCAGGAAATTGCTCTGATGTAACGGTGCAGGTATAACATAAAATAATGGAAAGTAAAAATAAATAAATGAGAATAAATTAAAATACAATAAATATAATAGGAATAAATTTACAAAAACAAAATCTACAATATACACATGTGCAGGATAAACACATACACACACACTCTAAAACAATCTTGTTCGTAATTTTATGTAAAAATATCAAAATAAATTATACTTTAATATACAATGATATATCATTTTTTAAATTAAACAAATATTATATATTGATAATATTTTGGGATCAGGGTTGTTGTATCACCCCAAAAAGTGATAAATCACTCTAATCAGAGTGATATATTGCTTTATATTGAAGTGATGTATCACTGTAAACTGAGGAGTAATTCAGTCAAGAGTAATGATTATTCTGGACTGAAGAGTGATGTATCACTCTAAAGCATAAGCCATTTTTTGAAACTGAAGTGACATATCACACTAATCTGAAGAGTAAGGTATCACGCATACCTGAAGAAGACGTGTGACACCAAAGAGTATGGTATCATTCTGGTCTGAAAAGTGATGTATAACTCTAATCTGAAGAGTGCAGTGTCACTTTAAATGGAGAAGCTGACAGATGAAACTGAAATAAATTTGTGTCAAAATAAGGAGAAAAATAAGAATATTCAACAAAATTCTGCAAAGCTTAAAGGACAGTTCTTCTGAGGGCAGATGGATAATGACTTGACACAAACTGTGAACGCAACGCCAGACTTTTTGAAAAGGTGAAATATTCTTCAATGGCCCGGTCACTTGTCTTGATTTTATCCTACAAGATCATGCATTTCAGTTAGTGAAGGTTACACTGAAGGCAGAAAGGTCATAATGGTTTAAATCTTCTTTGCTTTCTCTGTGCATCATCATAGACGAGTTCAATAATGAAGTGCAGAATGTTGTGACAAAAGAGGAGAAAACTACAAAGGTTCTGTTGTGTTCTTCAAGAACCAACAACCCTCTCCGGTTCTTCTTGTGATCGTCCTCGTGCTCGGCATGTCCTTCGTCTCCGTTCAAACTGTCAGCTGGCTGAAAACTAATGGAAAGCTGCTCCATTTTTTTGTCCTCTGCTTTGCCTTCCCTGCTTCTTCCCTGTCCCTGTCCACGTCCTGCTGTCCTCCTCCTCCCTGTCTTCTGTCTCTCTGTCTCAGGTCTGACCCCTGCTCTGGCTTGTGCTCCTAGCAGAGAGGTGGCTGACTGTCTGGCTCTCATTCTGGCTACCATGATGCCTTTCTGCTCCCCTTGCAGCTCCGGGGCTCCCTCCCCAGGCTCCCTGCTGAGGCAGCTGACCCACCAGGGGGGTAAAGGCTCGGGCCTTCGGGGGCCACGCAGTCCCAGGAACCCCTCGGGCCCCTCCAGCGAGGGAACCACTGAAAACGACTCGGAGGACTCAGAGACCTTCTGACCCCCACCCCAAAGAGACTCTTTGTCTTCTTACCTCGAACTGTTCACCCCCCTGAGCTCCCCTCGAGGAACGAGGTTTCCCTGCACGCTCGATGAAGCAACTCAGAGGTTTGCAATGATGGAGCCCCGAATGTTCAATATTAAATAAATAAGCAACTCTATGAGAAGTATCACAGAAGCTGTTATTTCCTCTTAATTTTCATAACAACGTTCCTCTTCAACCATTCGAACCCAAGTTAGGATTATGTATTTTAAAAACGTCTTCCAGTGGTTGAGTTTATTAGAAAAAACACCCTTAAACAGACACAACACTGTCTGCCAATAATTCAATACTTTTCATTTCTAAGCCCGGGGTGGGAGTGGATAGTGGACTCAAAATAAAAACAATTAATAAATCATTCTGATACAAACATTAAAGTCTAGTTTCTAAAAACTTTTAATCAATGTTTTAATGTTATTTTAAGTTAGGGTAAGCGATTCTTTGTAGTTTCTAAACCAAAACAGTTTTTGTCACATTCATTGAAAATCTCCACTACTGCCCAACTGATGGCAAAGCCATAAAAAACAAACAAACAAAAAACCCAACAACAACAACAAACATCTGCTCCTTGGGAGAGTTCGTAATGAGATTTTCTTGGGAAGCGTTGGAAGTATCAGGATGGAGGAGCTGGCTCATATATCAACAGATGTTATCACTTACCCTGCCTTTAACGCTGTCGTGGAGCAGGATAACACAAAATGTTAAGATATTTAGTTCAGCTTAATGTGAGGAAATAGAAACTAGCAAAAGCCTCAAGAAAAAAAGGAAATATTCATTAATACATTTATTTTAAATCATTAGATTATTTTAAAAAAGCCAGTAGGCAATTTAATATATTTTTAAAAACCAAAATTACACTGTTTAATAATAACCAGGAACAGTAAAAGCAAAAGTTTAAATTGTATTTTCAGTGTTTATGAGTTGTTTAATAAATTATGCACGATGTGCGATCCTGATGGGGTCAAAAATCTCAGATGTGAAATGTTCTCAAAATGTGAGAAAGAAAAGTAACTGCATGAATCATGTGACGTAAAAAAGTGCATTTTTGTATTTTTCATAAAAAATACAAAAAAATAAAATAAATATAACAGCATAAAACAGTCTGAAACATCTTAAACAGCTGAGGGTTATTAAGTCTGTGCAGCTTAACAATTACATATAAAAACTGTTTGTGTCAGGAATTTCTAGAAAAAAAATAGTACTTATAAAATATAACAGTCCAGTTATGAAAATTAATGATTAAATGACATCTGATGAGCATTTGAGAATTTCCTCAGTTATTTAGCTCATTAGGTCCTGATGAGTTAAACACTGAACCTTCGGGGCTCCACATGTTCCTGGAGCTTCCTACCTGGAGCTTCTGCAGCTTCTTCTTCTTCTGCACTTCCATGGACCCACGGACCAACACGCTCCACAAAGAAGAAGAGCTCGATCTGGACCACGTCTGGTTCAGATGTGCATGCCTGTGTTATTTACACCACGGTTCGTTCTTCCCACTTGCGGGTGCTCAAATCCAAACCGACCTCGGTACTCGGCGTCTGTGTGGCATTGCCACGCACCTCCAAGACGCCAGTTTTCTTTCAAAAAGCCATTTCTAACTGTTTGTACAAGATGAAGCAGACTATGAAGAAAGAAAAAGTGTAATTTTAAACTTTTCATGGTTTCCCTCCTGGGCCCCCCCCCCTCTTTTTTTTTGCTCGTCCTTGAACCAAATGTTTGACGTCCACGTGTAAGGAACGAACGTACACTGAAGTGTCACGTCAACAGGTACATTTTTAATAGTTTTGACATCTGAAGCACAAGTTTGGAGTTTGCTGTTGACACCTGGCTGGAATGTGAACTGTACAGTGTCAGTAGTTTAGATATTGACCAGGACAACATGGCCGGTACATCTCAGTTCCCTCATCAACATTAGACAAGATAATAATAATAATAATAATTAATAATAGGACACTGTCAGACATTATGACATTTGAATATGCCATCACCTTTACCTCCTAAAGGCCAATGTAATGGTGCAACTAGAGATGCATTGATTGATTGACAGGTGATAACTGAAGATGAGTTTCAACCATCTTCCTAATTTGATCACCGGGCAGCATGTCCCATGTTTTTTATTGAGAGTATGGAATAGAGAAGGGAATTTGGACATCTTCCATCCATTCTGCGAAAAGCAGAGGTACAACCTGGACAGACTGCTACCTATAGATGAATAACCAAACAGCTCCAACCACCAAGTTGCACTGAGCTATTTTTTATAAGTTTGTGTACAGAAAGAACTGTTTGCACCGGAGTCTCCGCCCGGTGGGTACGAGTCAACTACCGATGTCGCGGCAACTGCCGTCTATAGAAATGAAAAGCGCTCACGGCCTTGTCTTCCATTGAGCTGAATCGGTACTTGAATATTTATGTTAAAACTACTTCAGTTTTTGTGTCACTTTAATGAATGGAGTCTTGTCGGAAGCTTAAAATAGCAATTTACAGTATTTTTATATGGTTCCAGTGCCCTGAGTGCCATCATTAATTACTGTTTTACTCTAAACAGATTCTGTTTTCGCTCAAACTGTTTCGATTCACATCGCATCTAATCATAGACCTACAATTTGTTTTAACTCCACAATGTTCCTTCAATCCAACACTGAGCCAACACAGGATAAGAGACTAAAAAATATTAGCAGCTTTTATATTTTTCTGAATAAAAAAAAATACAACAAAAAAAAAAAAATACTGGCCAAAACAAAAAGACGTAAGATGTACAAATACGATAATTATGTAATTTGTACGATAATTATCGTACATCAGGCAACACTTACAGAGTTGGGCTTCATCTTCTGTCCCGCTGGGATTTCATTTCTGTTTTCTTCCGCCCGAGCAGAAACATTCAAACTAACTGGCTGGATCTTGGATCTCCAGGTGAGGGATTTGAGATGTACCTGGCGAGGAACGTGGCAGTTGTCCAGACATGTCCTGCTGGTCATTCGTGTTATCATACTTTTGCAGTCCAGGGTAGCAAACCGAGTTCGCACTGGACAGGCGACACTTTTCCCGCCTGGACGGCTTTAAATGTCCAATCACAGACGTCTAGATTCTCCAAAAGACCAAAACCTCTCGTTTTTAAGCTTAGCTCTTTGTGCTATTTATCGTATCTGACATGATGGTACAAAAACTGCCAGCACTTAAATGTAAAGGAACACAGGGCCTTGACCACTGTCCTCCCCCTTCGTCTGCCTACCAACGATGTGCCATCGTCTCAAACGTGTCCAGTGCCTTGATGTTGACTCTTTTGGTTTCTTTTATAACATTTACTATTGAAGGCTTTTTTTTGTGTTCCAGTCAGTTCACCAAAAATGCACAAAATTATAGATGGGTTTGTCCATATTTTGAGAAATTCAAATAGGAAAGGAGGATTTTTGCTCTTTGCCTTGATACACGAATGAAACTTCTGCCGGTGCTGCTCTGAGGAAAATGAAGTTTCCCCTGAAATAAAGTTGGCGATCGTAAACCCAGTATGAGCTGTCAGTAAAAACTAGTTTCTGCAAATTTTTACACTTTAGCTTATTTGAATCAAAAATAATTTTTTAGAACATGCTGTATTGTTCCTTTATGTTTAAAAATGCAGTATTTTACTGTGTTTTGCTCTTTAATAATAAACAGAAAATTTTAGAGTTTTGGGATAAAACAAGCAATGAAACTGAAATCTTTAGCTTTGCTGTTTTTTAAATCTGTTTGTTTCTACGTTGACGCAACATGGTTTGTCCGCTGTGGCGGGAAACCCCACCGGTCCGTTTCCGCTGTTTCCACCTCGTTTCAACTTTCGTTTGTGCAGTCATGATTTGTCAGTTAGACCCTTCATTTCTACGGGAACCTCTCTAACTTCTGTCGTAGCAAAACTCGCTTTTACAATTTTATTTTTAGTATGTTGAACATTTCAGCTCGTGCAGTGGATATTGGAAAAAGCGTCCACGTGTGAGCTGTTTGTTAGAAACTGTTCTATATTGATGGACAGAGGGCAAGTGAAAGTAGAATAAATGTTGGGTCAACTCAGACGTAAACAAACAAAAATTGGTCACCGTCGTATTTCTTTATGTTTTTCTTCTTCATTTTCAAGTCGGGGAGGAGATGCATCGCAGTGTTGAGCAGCTCCAACACGTCACAGTTCGTCTGCTGCCTCGACATGTCTGAAATACCTAAAAGAAGAAAAAAAAAGAGGGAAACCTGGTGCTGTGAGCTTCATCGCTCCAGAACACAACCTGCAGTGCCGCCTAGTGTTTGGTGGTGTAATTACAGAGCGACGCGAACGACAAGCATTTAAACACCAGCATCGACGTCGGTCCTGTATGTTGCTTCTACGTAGAACCATAAATCATCAAAGTTAATTCTTATTAATACGTTTCAGCTGAACACGTATATTTCAGGGTTGAATATCTCAAATATCTGATCATGAACCCGCATGACTGGACAGCATCAAAAGTCATTTGTTCTTGTGTGAACTTCCCCTTTAATTATGTCGAACCTCATGTGAGATATTAATATTACATTGAATACATTTGGAAATACTTTTTTTTTTCTCTCCTTGGAGGTTGGAGATTTTCTTTTGTCGTAATTTGCCAACAAATCTTAAGACGAGCAGAAGCAGTTAAATGCTGAGATGAAAATTCAAATGAAAACACAAAACTATCAACAAATTTGACAAACAGAAGATCTCCATCCTCCGTTGTTTGTGTGTGAGTGTGTTTCTCTGAGGTACTGATGTGAAAACAACGGCTTTGTTGACATAAAGCTTTGTATGAGACTTTCCACTAGACAATGACATCAGGTTGAATTAAATTGTGCATATTGATAAAATGGTTACCTGAAACTCTGTCGGCTGCCTGAAAAGCACACAAACATAAGCAAGCACAGTATTACTATTAATATTATTGTTGTTGTTATTGTTGTTCTACCAGAACATGAGCCTCAGCAGTCCCGACAATCGTCACGTGTCTCACGGTTTTCATACCAGTTCCTGATGCAGTACGACGTGCTGAGGACCGTTTGTCTGCTCCCCTTCATTTTATAGAAGCAAATAATGTTCAAATAAAACAAAAAGATCTGTTTGGACCTTCTATTGAGTAGCTTCTTTTTGTTCTCACACTGAATTCTTTGTCATGTGCTGCTAAGTTTTTGCTTTTTATCTGCGGGTTACATTATATTTATAATGTATGTGTGTGTGTGTGTGTATATATATATATATATATATATATATATATATATATATATATAAATAATGTAACGTGTATACCAACTACACTTCTACATCTAACACAAAGATTGAAAAGTAATGATCTGCATCCGCTGAAATTCTTGCAAAACCTTCAGGTGGAACGGTGGGCGGAGTCTAATAAGGCCCCTGGAGCTGACCAATCAGAGCACTGTGGAGTTTTGGGGGCGGAGTCATTCTTCCCAGATTTGGTTTTTACAACGTCCAAATTTGTGGAGAAAAAAGTTCTCACAAGTCTAGGTTTTACTCACAAAAGGACACGGTAAACACAATGAATGTTTAAACAGGAAATGCACCATCTTGAGAACAAAATAAAGTAACTTTGATGGCAGAAATGTCTCAAAGTCGGGAAGTGGTGATGTTTACTTCTGTGCAGCATCCCATTTCCTTTTAGAAACAGTCCTCATATGTCTGTGAACTGAGGAAACCAGTTGTTGGAGTTTGGGAGATGATTGTTGTCCCATTCTTGTCTGATACGGGACTGGGGCTGTTCAACAGTCACATATTTCTTCTGTTTGTTTCATGATCATTTTCAGTTGGTGGAAGTTGGAAAGGAGAATGTTGCAATAAATCTTTAATGTTTACTTTTCAGGACTGATGTTTCCTCTTCAAGTGTTAAAGCTGCTTATAAGAAGCTGGATGGTTTCTTCTCTTTAGTTTGGAGGATGTGGCATCTATGCTTTTCAAAATAAATGTCAAAATTTGATTCATCAGACCAGCTTTAGAATAATCACTAGATCACTGTGGCATCTCCAGATCCGTGTTTCCCAACCCAAGTTCTCAGGGCACCCTGCCATGCACGTTTTAGATGTTTCCCTGCTCAAGCACACCTGACTGGATCACTGTCAGCTCATCAACAAGTTCTACACAAATGTGGCAATGGCCAACTAATTTACGCTAGGTGTGTTAGAGCAGAACGTCTAAAACGTGCAGGACAGTGGTACCCCAGGACCACTGTCCTCAGGGTTGGGAAATCTGCTCTGGATCATCTTCACATCTTTAATTAAAGAGATCCAACCTGCATTTGTAGCTGGCACTACTGACTGAATCCCTCCACCCATCCAGGATCATAGGGGTTTTCTGGAGCCAACCCCGGCTCTCTTCAGGTGGAAGGCAGGGATACGCCCTCCACTGCAGGACCACATGTAGCACACGCTTGAACAAACTCACTCCCATGGACAATTTAGACTCACCAACATGTAAAATGCAGCCTGAAGACCTCAGACCTCCACCGGGTTTCACACTTGTCTTCCGAACTCAGATTTCTTCAGATTTTTTGCATGTTTTAACAGCAGCATGTACTATAGATGAGATATTTGAGATCTTTAAACCCTGTGAAACAATTTCAGAATGTTCTCAAGCTTTTTCTTCAGTTCAGACTGCCCATATTCTGAGAGATTCTTAGATACTGTTTATACTTCTAAAACAGCTAAAATATCAACAGTTGGAAGACGTTCCTCCAGATGTTTCCTTTTAGCACCACATACTTTTCCAGCCTTTTGTCCATGTCAGCCTTTTTGAGATGTGTTGCCTCCATAAAATTCAAAATGAGCCTTTTTTTTTTAACAGTAAAATGTCTCAGATTTGAGACTTTCCATATCATGTAATTCATTCTTTACATTTTACAGTCTTAACATTTTTCAAAGTGGGGTTGTGTACATTAGTATTTAGTTTATGTTCAATGATCAGATTTGTCAGCTGGTTTTATTTAGTTTCCAGAGAACCAACATCTCCAGAGTTTAACAGGATCTAATGTGAATTTCTGTTTGGATGACACGCTGGTTTCGTTGGAGGTTCGGGGTTGTAAGAACGATGCTCACCTTAACCTGTTCATGCAACAGTTAAGACAATATCAGTTACAGTGGCTTAAGTTTAACATTACATAAAAGCAACCCATGAAGGAGTTCTGGTATAATTTCAAATGTTTGTCTTGAATTTAATTTGATTATTTTGCAGTTTTGAGCACCTTGTGAAGTTGCAACCTGCTGTTATATTTTATCATAATTGTGCTTGTGTATTTCTTCCCATTAAATAAATAGTTTTAACCCAAAGATAAACAAGAGCCTCATCAGTGATGGCCGAAACTAATAATTGCAGTTTTGTTCAGTGAAATATCTCAAACAGCTGATAATGTTAATAATTTTTTAATAGTTACATAATTTCTGTACATTTACAAACTATAAGTTACATCAAGCAGCTTGCTTACCAAACTAAAACCACCCAACTGAATGTTTCAGAGGCTCAAATGGCACCAAATATAAAAATCAGGAAGCCGGAACCACAGGGGGTCCCGAAGGTCTTACACGAACCTGAAATCAATGAAACATCTGGAATAAAAATGACGCAGAGCGGTTCTGCTGATGTGGAATGACACTGTGCTGTTGAGGGTTTAGTCTGCACCATCCGCACATTTACGACGTTCACTGAAAGTCCGTATCGGCTCAGCAGTTGGTTCCCAGGCCGGCCCAGTGGTCTGGGACCATCAGGAAGTATTTGTCCATGGCTTCGCAGAAACGAGCTCTGTAGAGCTCCGGGGAAACCACCGTGGGCATCTTCCCTGGAGATGAAACACAGCAAACATGTTGGTGGAGATGAAGGAGCGAATCACTGAGGGAGAAAAACTGCTGGTGGAGAAGAAGTCCGAGGTCCAACATTTTATTAATATCTAAAAATCCACCACGATAACACAGTTAAACATTAAGTTCTAGTCGTTTAAGGAAAAAAAGAAACTGATTTCTTTTATTAGGATTTTAGAGGAATGAGGTCGGAACCTCGACTGCTGAAACTGAGCTCTGGATCTAGTCGGATTCATCTCACTGCACAGCAGAGGTTCTGGAACCAAACGGCTCATGTAGAGGGACTGGACTGGATTTGGGGAGTTAGGTGAAGTTGTGATCATTTACTAACCCTTCTTTAGATTCCCAGGAATCTAAAGAAGGGAACCCTGGAAACACAGCTGTGCTGTTGAGAGAACTTTACTGGAGGTGGATGCTGCCGACCTCCAGCGAGGATGAAGCTGGGGACCAGACTGGTGGGTGTGTTCCAGCACTAGGAGGACCAGATTTCTCAGCTGTCCTGGTGAAGTTTGTGCCAGGCTGCTGGAGAGTTGGTCTTTGTTTAGTTTACATCATCGTCATAAAGTTCTGGCAGTTGTTGGATCCACCAGAGCAGTGTTTGGAGCGGAGCAGCTTGGATTACAAGCATTAGTAATCTTCTCATCCAGACCATCGTTAGGACGATGGAAACCAGACTCTGTATGATGGAGAACCAACCACAAAACCTTCCCGAAGAGGTGTCAACACTAACACTCGGTTGCACAACCAGCTTACCTTGACCGCCAAGGATTCCAGTGGATTTGACGACCATTTCCAGTTTCTTGTCCCAAGTGAAGGTCCTGATGTAATCTGCAGAAAACGGTAGAGGGACAGAGATCAGAGCAAAGCAAAATGAAGCAGATTCTCCGCACCATCTTCTCCTCGTCCTTCTCACCGATGATCCCAACCACCAGCTGGTCGGTGGCGTCGTCCCGTCCAACCAGCAGGGAGTAGTCGATGATGAGGTGGCTGGACAGGAAGTAGGCATCACTGTGAATGGCGGCACGCAGGATGGCTTTGCAGTGGGAGCGGATGTACAGAGGGTTGTCGTGGATGAGCTTCAGCAGGTTCTCATCCAGGAGAACCACCTCGCAGCTCTCCTTCCCTGAGTCAGTCTTCACGTTCCGGTTTCTCAGCGAGCCTTTCAAGTCGAACACCTGCGGAGGAACACGAGCGTCAACATCTCGATAAAAACCACTGCCATCAGTCTCTTCACGAAGTCACGGTTCCTAACGTGACCTTCAAACCCAGACCAGGTGCTGAACACACCTGAGCCATCTTGCGTCCGTAGAAGAGGTTTTCCATAACGAGCAGGTCCAGCTTCTTCTCCGTGTTGTTCTGGGAGTTCTTGTATCCGATCCTGTAAACGCCAAGAATCTTTGCCAGAGCAGTCGGACGCTGTGGAACAAATGTGGTCGTCATTTCCAGGAAATCAGACACTTGTGTCCAAAATCACCAATCAATAATGACCAACTATCAGCTTGAACGCAGCGGCAGCTACATCTGTTTCACAGTTCTGTGATGAGTTTAGTGTTCATTGCATCGTATCTTCTGGGTCAGTGACTATTGAGTGTTCACAGCTTCTCATGGTGGATTGTGGGAACCTTTGGGTTGACTATGTGAGGTATATAAAACCTCACCAAACGCACTAAAGTATTGAAGTCACTCTACAGCTGATTATAAAGTAAACGAGGAGGGGTTCTGAGTGATGACTATGAAGCGGACCTTCTGCTGCACAGCTCCAGTGATGTAGGTGAAGTAATGCGGCGCGAAGTCCAGGAAGGACTGGACCTCCAGTCTGGGCATCTGCTTCAGGATGAACCGGTCATCTTCCCAAAAACAAGAGGACAACGGTGTTAGGGGAAACCCTGAAGCTGTTTAGTCCATCTAAGGCATGCTTCCTGCTGCTTTCATGATTAATCTGCAATCACACTGGTTCCACCAGAAACACAAAACCTCAACCAGTTCTGAGGAGCTCGTCATTCTGTAGAAGAACAGAGAGAACGCCTCCAACCTCCGGTCGCGTAGAAAACGGCGCCGGACTTCCCTCCTCGAGCCTGCCAGTTGACGCAGTGCGACAGGGAGCGGACGAAGTCGTCCTCGCTGCTCTCCATGATCTCCTCCCGCATCTTGTGGAACTCCTCGGCGTAGTAGATCCGACAGTAGAACTTGGCGCTGGCGTCAGAGAACTCTGCGACGGATAAAAGACGAGGAGTTTCTGTTGAAATACTGAATTCTCTGGAGTTCATATTTGTGTTATTCTGATAAGATAAATCAGTTTCATGAGCAGGTTCCTCATCAAACAAACATTCAGCTCCATCTGGATTCAGATCAAATGATGAATGCTTTTTCTGACAAACCAGGTGCTCATTTAATTTTTAAATTAAATGGTAGCTATTTGTTTTTAGGTTAAGAGCAGCTTTTCCCATCTGATGTCCGAACTGAAGTGGATCTGATTCTTTTAGGTTTCAAATGGATCCACGCTGGACTCATGAACAACATCTCCAGGTCTTTAGGTCAGGGAAGTTCAGAGAGGAAACAAGGACACTCACGCAGCTCGATATGTGGATTCAGCGTCTGTTTCTTCTGCTTGTCGGTCGAGTCGGCGTCCTCTGTGAGAAAAAGAAACAAAATTAGTTAAAGTTTCATCTCCTTAATGAAGAAACCCGTAGAACCGGAGTGCCTGAACACGTACTGGGGGGATCAGCGTCTAAACTGCTCCGACTTTGCTGGGACAACAATGAAGACTCGCTGGTCCTCGCGGGGCTGCTCTTCACCCGACCGTCAGCTGAGCTGATGAGCAGAAAAACGGACATCATCACGTTTGCTGCAGTTTTATTCAGATTTCACATGAAATAACACAAGTTCAACTATTAGTGAAATTAAGGAAAATAGTAAGACTATTTCAATAATAAAACCCTTCCAGAACCCAGAGGAGTCTAGTTTGAGAGTCTCTTTTTGTTCCTTCATGACCATAAACGGACCAAGTATGACGTAAGAAATAAGATTTGTATGATTTTTATTTAATACTATTTTATTCAAGCAGAAAAAAATGCTTCTGAACTTTTGGAAATGTTTGTACTCATCTGATCTCTACCTCAGGACACCTTCGTACCTGATGGCCTGCGGAGCCTCGTCCACTCCAGCGTTGGACGCCTTGGACAGCTCTTCCAGCGCCGTTTTGTACTCCTTGCAGCTGGATGAGGATGAAACAACGGGTTTAAGTGAATCGGATTCATGACGAGCTCGAACACGTAAACACAGACGCGAGGGGGAGGGCAGAGTCACCTGAGAGCGAAGGCGATGATGGAGCTCGGCTCTCTCTCACAAACAGCGATAGGCACCCGCTCGTGCTCGTACATCAAGTAGTGCTTGTCTGGATCGCTGTAGACAGAGGATGCTGTGGTCACATGACTGTTTCCTCACTGAGACGCAGACAAACATCTGCACACGCAGATGTTTCAGACATTCATATAAACTGGTCTGAATCGCCTCCAGGAACTTACAATGGGATGGGGATGGGGTTATAGCTGTTGCCAGGTAGGAAGTTGGCGAGGATGGCCTTCATGGTGGACTTCTCCTTCACCTGACTGTCAGTGGAGCCCAGCAGGTGTCCCTCAAAGACGTCTGAAACGGAGCAAACGCAGAGGGTGTAGAGCAGTGACAGAAAAACAGAGTTTATGGGATAGGTGGGGGTGTACCTTCTGGGATGCTGACGGAGTCCTGCTCAGCTGAGGAGGGGGCAGGTGTGGCTGGATCAGCTCCGGGGTCTCCGGGCGACAGCAGCAGGGAGGAGGTGGTGGAGGGCAGGGGGCAGAGGTGACGGTCCTCTGACGGAGAGAAAAACTCAGCGTTACAAACGACAAAACCACGAAGGGGGAAAAACAACAGCTTGCTCAACAGTCGGTCCCATGTTGTGTCTCTCCAGGAGGCCCGTAGCCGTTGGTTGTCAGTGCTCTGACCTGACTGTGATGATACCCGAGAAGAACATGACGGTTTGGGTCTTTAAACTCACCTTTTTCTCCATTCTGCACCACGGGTGACGGGTTCCGAGGGGAGGAGTCCACCGTGCTCTGTTGAAACATGAAACCGATAAAAACAGACAAAACTGAACCAGACTACATGAGCAGACTGACCGCATGAACCTCCTGACCCGACCCGACTAGGCTTCTGTAGTTACAGAAACCAGCATCATGTTTGAACTCAGAACCTAATCACCAACCTTGCCGTCGTCGGTGGCGGTTGGTCTGTGCCTGCCGGGACTCGGAGGGACGGACAGACGCTTCCTGCCTTTCTCCTGCTGGAACAAGTCCTGGAGTCTGACGGAAACAAGCGGCAGAATAAAAACCACAACGTGAATGATGAGAAACTTGCATGTTAGAAATGGGGAGAGCTGAGACTTGTTTCTCCTCATAGTTTATGTGTTTGTGTACACCATTTTGTTTTTTTCATTACAGGAAATACCACCCCAACACAGACTGCATACTCCATCGTCATAGTGATCATCTTCTGTCTGCAACCAAATGTTTGAACTTCCTGAACTGATAGATGGTAAAGCGCCAGGTCAACTGCTTGTATTTGAATCAGATGTTGACTCTTTGTTTTGAGGTTGATTTGATTCATGGTCCAGCTCTTCCAGATACCAGAACAGTTCTACTGGATTTAGATGTGTGTTGATGGGTTAACTGAGAGCACTGAACTCACTGTGATGTTCATAAAACTCACTTGTGTTGTGGTGCGTTATCTAGCTGGAGGTCTGCATATGACCAAAAAATGCTTTCATCTGTCAGTTTCTTCTGATTAAAGGGAGTCGTTTCTCCTCAGCATCACCAAGTGCTGCTCAGAGAGAAGCACCGAGTTTTTTTTCCCTGTCTGTCATGATGTTTTGTTCTCAGTTGGTGCTTCTGTAACTAAAGCTGAAGGAGCCATTAGACGATGCTAAAATATGTCCATGAAGGGATGCAAACATTCACCTCGTGTGATCGTTGGTGGTGAGGGCGTTCCACTCAGATGAGGAACATTTCTGATTTGACGTTTCCATACAGGAACAGAAGAACGAGACCATGTGGAGCATACTTCAGAGCAAACACCCACCTGCTGTTCCACGACTGCAGCATCTCACACAGGCTCTGTTTCTTCACCACCAGTGACTCCAGAACCACCTGCAGCTGTTGAGGAGAATCCAGACCACAGGCCTGCAGTCGCATCTGGAGCTTGTCGATCCAGCTGCGTAGCTCCACCTCCTCCATCTGCGCAGAGATGAACATAAACACACCATCAGCCTCACACCCCCCCACCGATACACAGGTGGAGGGAGAAACGACACCCACGTCTTTCTGAGCGAACAGGTCCTCCATCTTCTCCTCCCGTGTTTTGCTGAAGGTTTCAGTCTTCAGGGAGGTGAGGCGGTCATCGATGGCGAGGTACACCTGAGCCACTCTGAGGGGAGAGAGGAGGAACCGGGGTCAGAACACCAAACTTCTGCACATACAGCTCACGTTTGATATACTGGAGTTCCTCAAATGAAAACCTGGAGATTATGTTCTCCAGTGAAGGAATGCTGCAGGTCGCCTATACAAGCGTCTCTGAACAGACTCAATGTTTCATCTCCGTTTGTGCTACTGAGACTTTTACTATGAAGCTGCAGGTGCTTTTTATCTTTAAGGGTTTATTTTCCTGATATTTTTTTGTAAGTAAGCGTAGGCTGGTCACCGTCCACGAACACGACTTCCTGATTTTCTTCATATTGGTTCATTTGTGGAGTAAATTTCTCTCATCTTTAAACCTGACTTCCTGTAGAACAGGTGAGGTTTTCCAGCTTCAGTTGCCATGGCGACACATCTTGCTAAGTGACTAATCCTGCTCTGTACTACAAATAAACCCACAGATTGGATTCTAACATTTCCTTCACATTATTGTGTGATCTTTTCTGTGGAGATGTGTCAGGGGACTGAATCTACTTCTGAGAGAAGTCCTTCAGGTCCTGCTGCAGGTTGCTTTTGGAAGGCCCCTGGTTCCTGATGAAGATCCTGGGACGAGGAAGACAGATCTCCAGCAGCCTGACAGATGTGTAACTAAAGAAACAGGAAAACCGCAGTTATCGGCTGGTGTAAAAGTCAAAGATGAAGATGTTAATGTCAATGAGCAGACCTGAAGGATGCCACCATCTGGTTGTAGGAGAAGTACTGGTGGTAATCTTTGTGGATGGAGTGTCCACAGGGCTCCGCGTTGGCCCGTCTGGTGTACTGGTGGCCGTAGAAACGGAGCTCCAGGTATTTGGCAAAAGACATGGACCACGAGTCGTTGGAGAGCGGCACCACTGGGGTCACCTGCAGACAGAAGACGAGTCGGTGGACCGGAGCAAGGACAAGCATGGCAATAAGACTTCCTGATGTGTCCAACCATGTTCTTACATTTCCCTTTGTTCTGAAGACCCTGCAGCTCTACTGAATTATAGTTACTGACTCCAAATCATCAACCCTGTAGTTCAGTTTTTGAATCAGTAACTTTAAAATCATCTTTGCTCCATGAGACTACATTCACATTAGAGCAGTTTTGTTCTAAAAAGAGTTTTGAAACAATCATCATCTCCATAAGAGTTTAAGCTCCAAGTCAGAGAAGATCAACATCAGTCCAACATGATTGATGGGCTTCATCCATCCACATTAAACTGTAATTCTAGTGTTTATGGACTGAGAGGATAGTTCTAATGATTAAACTGTGGTTTATTCTTTCCATCTTGCACAGTATTGTGTTAACATCTTAACCCAGAACGCTCTTGTTGCCTTAATAACTAAACTGAGGGAATAAAAGTATTAATCAAATGATCAAAATCTGCTTTCAAGTTTTGAGGTGAACTTACTAAAACACACCACTGATTTTGTTTGGGCCAGGGGAAAATTAAACACCCTCATACTTTAATTTAGGTCCAGTTTGTGTTTAGGTGGATTTTTGTCATCAGATGACAGAAATAAACGTGCCAGTGATTGCTTTAGTTGCAACAGTTATGAACTATAAGGAAATCTGTTTTCAATTTTTGATGGCAGCTGCAGCTTCACCCACTGGGGGTCTCCGGTTTTCTTGCTTCCACTTGTGTTTTTTGGAGTCACAGAGCTGCAAATAATGGATTAACATCAGCACCGTTACACTACATGATTGATGACAAGCAGGGATGACTCAAACCTCTCAGTCACATATGGACCTGAATAAGACGCTGAATTAATAAAGTCAATAGAAGATACAAGTAGAAGCGTTTTACTGCTTTTATAAACTGACTGACTTCGTTTCCATGCCTACCAGCGTCAGATCATTTTCATGCATGCAGAAGATTTTTAGTAGTTTAACTTTTGAATTCAAAATTAAAGCTGGAAACTGATGTTTCTGTGTTACACAGAATCAAAACAAATCCTTTTCAAATTCAGACCTCTTATTTCTTTAATCGTTTTATTTCTTCAATCGCTGTGATTTCCTCCTCTGACCTGTTTGCAGATGCGGCACCAGGAGTAGTTGAGAATGGTGTGCTGGTAACCGGGTACGGGAGAGTCCAGCTCCTTCAACACGATCTGCACACAACCGCTGCCATGCACGAAGCGTCGGACGTGGTGCACCATGGGAGTCTCGCAAAACATGCTGGGGCACTGGTACGACGGCCTGGATATTAAATTTATTGTGAAGTAAACCAGTACGCTGAAACCAGTATGCTGTAGTTTGTTTAAAAATCAAAAAATCTCACCTGAAGCAGTATCGCTCCAGGAAAACACCCAGAGAGAGGTCGTTCTTGCCGTAAAACTCCATGGTGACGATCCTGTATACAGAGATGCTGAAAACAAATTCTCTTGTTTTAGATTCACAAAGATGTTGTGGGTGGAAGTTTACCAGGGGCTGACGCAGGGATTGGGAGCGTTGTTGGACTGAACCGAGGAGCTACTGAAGAGCACGCACAGCCTCTGATGGTTGACGGGGTTCAAACAGTCCAGCTGAGGACAATAAATGTGAAAAGCAGTCAGCAGACGCACCTCAGGACCTTAAACGGATGAGTCCAGTCTCAACAGCTTCATTACTTCATTCATGAGAATAAAGCAACCACTACAACCTTAAGAACAAGCCTGCTGGATTTAGAGCAGGAGGGAGGAGGGAAGCGAGAAGTCAGGAGCAGATGGGACTGACCTGGTCATCACTGCCAGCCCACCCCCTGGAGAGTGTTGTAGTTGAAAACTGAAACACTCAGTGAAGGTACTACCTGAAGACACATGCTCCCAGCTGAAGGATATGGTTACCTCATAAGGCACCCTACCAAGTGTTTATCACAAGTAATGAAAGAAAAAAGCAGATTTTTTATTTCTTATTTAAAAATTCTGCACACATTTTCTTTTGGGGGAGGATCTGGACTGCAGACAGGTCCAGTCAAGTACCCATAATCCCTGTGTCATGCATCGCCTTTCTGAAAAATGTATCCAGATCTCTGGATGAGGAGGCATGCTAAAAGAAGCAATGTTGGAGTAAAGTTTCAGCGTATCACAGAGGTGGAATTGAGCTTTCTAAAAGGCACAATTACAACCCGCTTCTGCAGACGAAGATCTGGAATATGGATTCACATTTCCACTGCATGCTGGTCCATCCCAGAAGCCTTTGAGCCCAAAGATGTCAATGCTTCCAAGATTAACATACGTCCCCCTTGTTTTCCTGCAGTTAAGTTTTCAAAGATTATGTAGATTAAACAGCTTGATTAAAAACTTCTGAGTTACAACTATGCAGAGTTGGAATAAATCCTAACTACGTTGTGATAGCTGGAGCAGGAAATACAGCGGGACGGAACGGGTGAATTCAATTATTCAGAGTTACATGTGGGATAAAAGTTTCTTGAAGTAATCCCATGTCTGTATAGTTTTATCAGAAATAAACAGATTCTGATGCAGTGCTGTATGAGATGTGTCCACTGTACACTAAACACTCTACAAAACTGTTTATGAAGTCTTAAACCCAAAAGATTATAAGCCAGAGTTTGAAGTTGCCGACTCATGACTGAGTTACAATCTCACAGTGCTCACCTTCGGGGTCCAGCTTGTGTCGTTCTGTTTGTTCATCTTGTCCTCTTCACCATCAGCCTTCGCCGGTGCTTTGGTCGCAGCCTCCGCCGGCCGGCTCTGGCCGCCAGCAGTGTAGCTGAAAGGGTCGCAGACTTCTTTTTGCCGGATTCGGCCCCCTTTGGCTCTGTAGTCCGCCAGCATCCGGGCCAGATCCTGGCTGCCGCTCAGCTGCCCAACGATGCGGGTCCTGGTGAGACTGTGGCAAGGCAGAATGTTGATGGGCCTCGGCTGCGCGACGCCGTTCACCTGACCGTTGGCCAGGGAGGAGGGGGCGGAGTCTTTGAGCAGCTGCCGTTTTCTGCGCCCATCCAGCTCCTTCAAGTCTTTGTTGAGGAGAGGAGATAAGTAGACCTTCAGGATGGAGAAAAACACACATGACACAGCTGCCAAAAGCAAGAAAACACTCACCAAGGACCTTCACATATCACTGCTGGCACGTCTGCTCTCAGACTGAACTTATTAAAATTCCTGCAAGCCTAAAGTTCTATCAATAAACAACGATCAGAAGCAAACTTATGATATTGAAGTGGACCACAGAAACACTGAATGAGAAGAACTTTTTTCTTGCAGGATCTGGCTGGACTGGCTGACGCCATCATGACGTCAGCTCTGTGCAGATGTTAGATTACAAACGTACCTGTTCAGGGAAGTAATCCCTGCTGGGGCAGTGCATGCCAGCAGGTGTGAGGAGGAACGGCTCCTTGAACGTGATGAAGGGGGAAATGCACAGGATGATGTCCTTCAGCTCCTGCTTGAACACAGCAGAGATGGACTTCAGGCGGTCGTCCGATGACGACACCTGCTCGGCCACAAACATCCCCGTGTCATCCTGCAGAGGGTCTCGGAACAACTTGGGAGTGGGCGTCTCTGAACGATCCCCATCGTCCAAACCCAGCGACTCCCCCCTCGGTAAGCTTTCCTCTCCCCCCGTCTCCCCCTCAGAGGTTCCAATGAGAGTGTCCGAGTCCATCTCCTGGTCCTCCTCCAGCAGGAAGGGAGGGGGCACAGGCAGAGGGAGTGAAGGGGGGGTGTTTAATGGAGATGACGTCCTGACCTCCATGTTTGAAGCCTCCTCACTGACAGAGGAGGGAGGTGATTGTGGGTTCAGTTTGTCTTGGAGAACATCCACATCTCCATTTGAGGGAAGTGCTTTGTCTTCAAGCTGTTCTCCTAATGTAGAGTCTTCATTTCCAACTGTTTTCTCCAGGCTGTCTCCATCTGTATCCTCGTCTGCAGTTGTGCCCTCCAGCAGGCACGGAAAGGAACTGCTCTGGGGCAAGCTTGGCGGCATGGCAAACTCATCCATGAGGAAGGAGATCTCCAGCTGTGAGTGGTAGGCCACACACACCATCAGCATGATGATCTCTTTTACCCTGGCCAGTTCATACTCTGATGCACCGCGGAGCTTGATGGAGCAGCCCAGGTGAGGAGGACAGCCCTCGAAGAACATCAGGGTCTTTGCCTCACCTGGAAACAAAGACAAAGAAATCCTGATGTATCCTGATTTCACACATTGCTGTCAGGAGAAGCTGACGTTGGGTTCTTACTGTTAACCAGTGTGAAAGGCTGCATGTAGAACTTGTGGCAGGTTCCCAGACGGGGTTTTGTGAGGAGCTGGTCCATGGAAATCACCAGGTCCCCCTGGGTCATGCGACTCACCCTGTCTAGGACTTGCTATTAAAAAAACAAAAAAACAAAACTTATTCACACAAGCTGAACTTGTTAAGTTTAATAAACCCAACTTAAAGCCCTCGTTCCCTCCCTCTCTGCTGTGCTTCAGCTCTGCCTCCAAAGGCTGAACATCAAACTGTCTTCAGATACTCTGTTATTGCTGAATTCAAGTCCATGTTGCTCATTTGTGAGAAAACTGCTTCTGCGTCATGGTCCCACTGATTATTGTGGATTTTGAGGTTTGAGTGGCAAAAAATGGAGTCAATTTAAACAATGACCAACAACAACTGAGGGTTCTGAGGTCATCAATGAAGCCATCTGTGGTCCATCAAGTATCAGAACTCAACCAGCTTTCTTGGAGACCATTGTGAACGGACCTAGAAGGATCCTGCTGTATTGTCCTGCTGAGTTTCTAAACTCAACTGTCCAGAGGCAGAAAGTATAATACTACTAATAAGAATAAAGGCCTTGATAACAAGCAAACTCAGTTTCAGGAGACAAAAGCCAATTCAGCACAACAAAGCATGAATGAAGGCCAGTCTCTCCTCTTTCAAGACTAAATACCCACACTGACACTATTCCGGCTTCATTAAGCCATTAAGATTAGATTTATCCTTTCAAGAACATACTCTTGCCTTTTTTTAACTATTTGCCAGTTTCCTGGGATCCTAATGAAGAGATTTGGACAGGATTTGGTTGAAATACCACAGAGATTTCATGCCTCTCTTGAACGCTTTATTATATTTTTGAGGTACCAACTGTCAAAGTACAGTGATGCAGAAAGATGTGAAGTGATACAAAGATAGAGAAGCTGGATAAATCTACTCTGATCTAGGTCTGTGATGTCACAACATGCTCACTGGAGGACATATTTTTACACTGATGTGGCCAAAATAAAAGTGGGAGTTATTGGTTGGTAGCCACTTCAGACACTCAAAGAAATCCTCTGAAACAAAAGGAAAAGTTATTTTTTCATTATAACTTCCTGTTAAAGAAGAATACTATAATCCTACAAACCATTAGAACCTAATAGTTTGTAAATCCATTTCTCTACCTCTGGAATACAGTTAATTTCTTTACCTTTGGAGTAAAGTTCAATTCATTCAGCTTTGGCTCAAATAAATGTCTCAAACTGTCATATTTACAATGAAACGTTAACTGTGATCTTCTTCATTATTATCTGGGTGCAAGAAATACGGTGATATTTAGACATTTGTCATTTTATTTCACTACCCTATACCAAACTAAATATTTATCAAACAGGATTAAGACTTTGAAGGAATATTCTGGAGCTTAATCAACCCTAAGTCTATTACTAGACGATGATGTGAATCTAAGTCGTTTCAGGTTTATATAAAATATCCGTTTGGAAAATAACGGCTGTTGGAGTTTGCCCAGAGAGGAAGTAGCAACGTCTGAATTATTTACAATTTAAAACCTCTGATAAGACTCAAACTCTTTTAAAGGCTGTGATCACATCTGGGTTTTTTTTTTTAGCTCACTAATGATCAGCTCGTCATTCTAACTACATCTGGTATCTGACGTAGTTGTTGCAGAGTTCTGATGAGAAGGTCAAGTTAAGGAGAACGGGACTTGTTTTCTCTCATCCTTCATGTTTTTTCCAAACATTTAAACTAGTTGAGGGACAAGTTTTAGGACACTGATGATGATGGACTGACCGGCTTCACGTTGATGACCAGTGTGATGCCGTGCTCCAACAGCATGTCCTGAGCAATACGGGACACCGTCTTCTCCACCAGTACCAGGTTAGGACGGACGTCCACTATGCGCTGAACGTAGTTCTTCAGAAATTCTCGCTCCTGAAGCAGAGACACAAAAAAACCCCTCAGTTTTGAAGAAGCGAAAGGCTGAAAGGTTGTCTGCTCATCTTGATTGTTGGACGTCCTCACCTGAAGCACGATAGGGTCGATGCAGGTGAACTTGGTCTCCTCCCTATACAGGTACTCTATTGAGCACTTGAGCAGCAGAATCTTGGGGTTCTTGATGTAGGAGTTCATCTGATTCCAGGTCAGATTTACAGTTAAACATGAATATTTCCAACAGTTTAAAACTTTAAGCATCAGAATATGTTTCTGATTGAACTGAGGTCAACAAAGTTTAAATACGCACACATCGAACAAATGCAACAATAAACTACCAGCAGAAACCATTTTTGGTATTTTTCAGGACAGAGATCATAATTGTACCTTCTTATGAGCGATGTTCTTGGTGCAGATGAAGCCGTTTACCATCATGGAGTCGAACTTTCTGCCTCCAGGAATCTAAACGACAAACAGACACAGTTTCATCATCTAATCAGCTGACTGCGTTTGTACAAGCATGTGAACAGAGACATCAGACGCCGTCTGACCTTCTTGATGTGGACCAGCTGGCGGATGTCCATGTCATCGTCGCAGTTGCGGACATCGGGCCGAACCGTCTGGACGACCTGCCGGACCACGGGGACGATGATGTCCCTCCAGGACAGAGACAGAGACTCGCTGTAGAGCAGCTGCTGCAACAGCGCCATCATGTGGCTGTGGTTGGCGGAGCTGGAAGGAGACAGATGATGGGTGGAGTAAATGATTGTTCAATTTTATTTATCTTATAGTATTGTTATTTTTACTAAACACACAGGAACAACATGTACAGGAAACAGATTTCTATTAATATAACTCACCTAATTTCTCCATCATTTCTGTGAATCAAGTAATTTTACCTTTTCATAAATCTATTTTAATTATCACTTGCATTAAATCTCCCATCATGCAAAACTACGTTATTGTTTTAGCTTCTTATAAAAAGTGGACATTTAGTTTTGAGCCGGTTTAAGTTGACATTTTTAGTTTTTTGCGTTCTGAAGCTCTCATTTTCCAGACGTCACAGACCACACGACCTCGCGGTCGGCGATGGCGTTTGGTTTATCAATGCTGCGCTGCATAGCCGCCTGCACTCACAGCAGCCTCTCCATGGCCTTCTTCTCCCCGTTCTCCTCTCTGAGCTGATCCAGGGAGCTGTGGTGCCAGCCCAGCGGCGTGAACAGCATCTCTTTGGCCTTCTCCTCCACACGGCGGTTGAACAGAGACTCTGCAGCAGGAACAGACAGTCAGGAAGATGGAGGAGGTCCGTTTCTTCATCAGGTTCAAGTGATAGGAGAAGGTACTGAGCTCTGACCTTTGATGAAGGCATCACTGATCACAATGTTCTGTCCTCCATCCTCAGACACAAGAAATTCTGCAAGAGAGACATTGAAGAAATAGTGTGAAAGTGTTCTTGGAATCATGAAGCTTTAGCGTATTTATTTGTAAAAGATCCTCATGTTGCCTCATCTGAACAGGTTATAAAGACTGTTTGGTGTTTGTAGTACACTCTCCCGTTTCCCGTCTCTCCTCCTGGATTCAAAGTCGTATTTGTACATTCCAATTATGAGTAGCTCAGAGTTGACAGTCGGGGAGTTTCAGATACGTCGACAAAGAAATCTGGGAACAATGTGCAGACAACAAATAACTCGAACCATTTCAGAAAACACCACTCTTAAAGCTGCCGTTCTCTCCTTCAGCAGTTTTTCACAACAGAACAAACACCTGAATACTTCACATGCAGGAAGCTATTCAATGTCTTGAGCTCGAGTTTTGAAACATTCTGCAAATTATTAAGAAAATAAAAATCAATTGTTCCTCTTCTGTTCATCTAGATGTGGGAATTCCAAGGATTTCTGCACAGACTTCTACTGCCGATCTGTGGTCAGGTCTTTATTACAAACACAACACAGAGACAGCTGAACTTGTTCTATCTGTAATGAACACAGGTGGGTTTCTTCAAAGGTTTTTTTTGTTTGTTTGTTTTTGGAGTCATGTGTCTTCATTAAGGAGATGTGTTTGGAAGCGTGGGTTGGTAGAGGTGCAGCTCTCTGTTCTCAAGGCAGATTGCTTGAAGAGAACATCTCCTCGATCACAACTTTCACAAAATAATAAAGCTGGAGAAGGCTACAAAGTCCTGGAAGTTCCTCAAAAGACAAACTTTCTAAAAGAGGAGGAAATTCATCAATGCTGCTTCTCTACCTACAAGTGGATGTCCTGCAAAGATCACGCCAAGAACCTGAAGGTAACAAAACACCTGTAGACACATCTACAGCGTGATTATACTGAGGACAAAGAAAGAGGATGGTGGTCAAAGTCCTGAGCATAAGAAGAGTGAACAAATGAACAATAACCAAAGATACACAAGTAAATCAACGACAGAGAAGTTTAGATTCTGACATCACCAGAGGAGAGCTGTTAAGTCAGGATTTCCCCAAAATATTGATGAATTGGAAACAGCTTTGTTTTGTCCAGATCAGTAACTCACATCAGAGTTACTGATGTGAGTCTGCAGCAACTAGAAACATTAAGCTAAAATAAGAGGAGGAATGTTGTAAAGCTGACCTATCAATGAGACCCGCCCCTTGAATGCAGATGAGCGGCTGCTGAGTATCAGTTCCAAAGAGACCAGAACTCTGACATCTGAAGCTTTCATCTCCACAGAAAAGCACTGGAAGATCCTGAACTCTCATTGCTTTTATGGACTTTATATCCAAAGACAAATAATGGTAAAATGATGTGACTGGGATGCTTGTAAATATATCCTTAGAGGATGGGCAACAGAGCTAAATCAAGACAGAGCTAAATGTGTGATTTGGATTAAACTTTCAACTTAACCTCCAGAGCATCAACATGGGCTGTATGCTTTTCCAAGATAAACTAATTACAATTTATTTTTACCTTGCAGCACATGAATAATTTTGATCCTGGATATTGTCATCTGTGATTGTGATGACAGTAAGATGTGATCCGTAAACCCTTCAATCTAACCTTTTTACTAACCATATTTGTTTTAAAATCTTGTACATGTCCCTCCATGGCGTATGGCATAATTCCCATTTGAATGCTCGTCGGTGAGAGGTAGTCCTTTTGTGTTCTAATTTTGTCTGAAGCATCTTGGATCAAGGTTTTCAAAATAGATGGTCGCCATTGTAACACTAAACAACGCCGACTCAAACTCTGAGTGAGTTAGCAACGGTAACTAAGGGTGGGTGGGACTTGTTGATCGGCCAATTGTAAAGATCAACATTTTATGAGTAATCAGTGCAGAAATACTGACAGCCCTCCAATCCTCTTCTTGCAACGTATCACATGAGGTCATATCTACCTTTCTGCTCTGCTGCAGGTGGCACGTGAGGATATTTAGACTGCTTCTTGATGTGAAAGTTCACATTGTTCTGCTCCATGTTGAGGTTGATGGAGGCGGCGGAGTCGCTGTCCACCGCCGAGTGGAAGCTGCTGACTGACGTTCTCTTGCTGGGGCTGGCAGAGTCTGGAATCAGACAGAGTTTGGTTCACAGAGACCAAAGGAGACGACACAGATTTGATTTGAGAGCTGATGTGACATACGTACTAGGCATGGTGTACTCGGCCTCATCGGCAAGCTGCTCCGAGTCGCTGTCGTCAACCTTGATGTCCTTGAACCAGGATGGCTCTGAATGGCCCTCAAGGGAGTTGACGCTGTCGCTGTCGGGAGACGGCGTTTCTGAGAACTCTGTACTCTGCAGGTCAAACAGGGAGGGATCACTGTCAGCACATTTTCCTTCATGGGAATAATCGATCGCTGATGCCGCTCCTGAAGTGACCCCTGAAGTGACCCGTTCAGGTTATCAAAGGACTCCAAAGAATCAATCAGTGTCAGCATGTGATGTGTCAAAGTGGGCTGCAGCAGCATTCTGAAGGTATTTCAGGTATGTGTCTGTGCAGGAGGATGTGCCAACCTGGAGAGGGCGGTAGAGAGCGTACTCGTCCCTGAACAGCTGATCGTGGTGGGTGACGCAGTCGAGCCAGCGACCATCTACCAACGCCTGGCCGATTGCAATCGCCTGAGCTCTGCAGCAAACACACATCACATGCAACACATAAACTGAGCTGCTTCTAACTTTTAAATTTATTGAAAACCTGCAGACAGACACTCAAAACCCCCAAGCCCTGATAAATATGAAAGTGATGTCTTGTTCTAACTCTTCAAATGAAAACTGACAAGTGTCTTGCCCTCACTTCGTCCAATAACACGATACCTGGTTGAGATGGTCCCGTTCCTCAGGAGCCAGTTGACAAGTTCCTTTCCCACAATGCAATTCGGGTAGGTCCTCAGCCAGTACCTGTGGTCCTGGAACTCCATCCCTGTGTTGTTATGGCAGATTTTCTTCCAGAGGTCCTTCAGTTGAGAGGAGTCCTGCCACAAATACAGCAGTATATTATGAAAATGAAAGTCTAGTACAGGTGGAGACATCAGTGCGGATCAAACAAAGACTAAATTTAAGTGAAAAATGTAGAGAAAAAGCATCCAACCAGCAGGATTTTCCTCTCCTCCTCACTGTGGTCCAGCTTGGTGCCGCTCTTGGTCCCCGTCATGGCTCTGCTGGTCGGTGGGCTGACCGAGCTGTCATAGGAGGGAACCAGTGAGGATCCAGAGCGGTCCAGAGACAGGTTGGTCACACTGGCAGACCTGAGACAGACAGAGACCAGTCACCACTACAGGTCTGAAGACAACAGGAAATCTAAATCACGTTCTTGTGTCTTATTTACTGAATGTCTGCCTACATACATTGAGAGAACTTGTGTGGGGCAAGGATAATGAGTTACGGTGTTAAAATGGTTTAAAGACAAAAGCCTGCATGTTTCTTTGCACCACAAACAGCTCCACTGTTGTCCAAAATACACGGAAACACACTGGAGGACGTTTCTTCTGTTTCCAAGTGTCATAATGCATTTGTTCCTTTATCAGAAACATCACACAACTGGATATTTACATTGCTCAGTATCTCAGCTATCAGGCATGACCTTAAATCAAGACATTTACTTGAGTTAAATATCTAGAATCAGTGATTTTTTTGAGTGTGGAGTAACACCAAGAAGCAGCTCCTCCCCCATGCCCAATGAGGAGATGGCGACCTTTGTTCACCGTTTTAAATGAGTTGCTCCTGGAAGGCCAAGGACAATCCTGTTTTTCAACTTTCAGATTCATTTTTGCATTTCCTGTATATTTAAGTCTTGAAGAAAGTCTCTCATTGCTGAATTTGTAGACTTCAAAACAGAACTCAGTAATAATATTAGTTGCTGAGAAATAACTTTATGTGACTTTTACTGATATTCTGCTGGTTACACTTTTTATTACTGGAAAATGTAACAATATTAAAGTAATATGTTACTTGTAACACTGATCCTTTTGTGATCCTTCCCGTTAAAGTTGAACTCTTCTCTGTCATGATAAATATATTTTTTGAACATTTAAGTAGAATTAGCAATTTCTGCCTCTCTGCAAAGAAATAGTCTCAGAAACAACAAAGAATTTTTGAAAATGTAAATAAGTTGTTCAGAAAACTCTAAAGAAGCTGAGCTTGACCATATTTAAACAAGATAATTATTTTCCTTGCACATTTACCTGATGTTGACATTATGCTAATACACGGCCCCATCATAATGCTTTACATTTAAACACTAAGATAACTCATTATTGTTCTCTGCAACACTTTAATGTGTGAATCTTTACACACCGATGTTCCGTTTCCCGTTGGATTAATGATCTTTTATACCCCCAAGCTCTTTAAAAATTTGTCAGAATCAGAATCACTTTATTGCCAATGCCAGTAAAACAGGTTTATAGACTAGGAAATTGCTCTGATGTAACGGTGCAGATAAAAACATAGAACAGTGTAAAGTAAAAATAGAATAAAAATAAATGTGTGTGACTAAGTAAAATAAATCAAAATAAAATACTCTGAATAAATTTAGGAGACAAAAAAAAAAAAAAACCTACAACGTATGATCTGATCTAATTATTAATGTCACCCAGTTACAAGTAATGTGGCTGCTGATTGTATCTTTTTTAATCAAATTAATCGAATTACCAGAGCAAAAAAAATTAAACAGAGACAGAAAGGAGATGAGACAATCTAGATGGATGTTTCTGGATAACCGTGGAGCTCTACCATGTGAAGGAATGAACTGAATCTTACGTTCAGCAGAAAAATCTGGACAAACAGAGGTGTTACGAGCCAGGGCAGAGACTGACCTCTTCCTCGCCGGCGACTTTCCCACGTCCTCCTGCAGTGTTGTAAGTCTTGACGTGAGGCCGCTGCTCTGAGACTCCTGGTGAATCATGCTGACAAGCAGGCAAACATGGGTTTATAATCTCTCCCCGCGCTCATCTTTATACTTCCTCTATGTTTAGTCACATTTGTGACCTGTAAATCTGAGCAGCAGTAAGACTCTCCTAACCCGAGCTACACAGCATTTAAAAAAGCTGAGGCAGATGTTGAAAAGTGAATAAAAACAATCACCAAGACTCACTTCTTCCTTATCCCAATAGGAGTTTTTCTATGCGAGAGAGAGGAAACAGATTTTCTTTGAGAGACAGAGAAAACAAGCAAAGAGGACACTGATTCAAAACAACAGCAGCAAAGCAAACGCGTGCATTATGAGGCATGCTTGACATGTCTGTTCTGTTTACTGCATGCTTAATGAAATTAACTTAAAGGGGACATATTATTAAGGGTAAATATATCCTCTTTACAAGGATATATTTAGGTGTCTGAAGTGACAATGAACTCAAAAACTCCACACAAAACAACTAACTTCTTTTGGGGCCATGTGAGCTGTTCGTTTGTAGGGTTCTGTGACATCACAGACCCAAATCAGAGTAAAATCATCCAGCTTTAATGTTATGAACAGGAAATCTCCCTCACCACAAGTACAAACTGTATCTCAGCTGAAAATTAAATTAATTCATAAACAGCCTGCCAGTATTTTATCTCATGTTATAGTTAACCCGTCTTCTTGTCAGCATTTGCTTTAATTATTCGTTTTGCCAAAATCAGAAATTGGAAATTTCTATCAGTAGTTAGTAGAGCACCACTGGCTCCACCGATACGAAAACAAACGCTTGTAAATCTTTACAGAAATGGAACAGCTTTCAACATTAGACTCTAAAACCACAGACAGGAGCGGACCCACAGTGAAACCTGATGTTCAACAGGAGAACGAGCTGCCAGCTGGTTGTTAAATCACTCACGAGTTCCCATCTGTGCTGCAGTGGTTTAAACCAGGTCAAATCGTAACTTGCATCAAGAGAAATCAGTCAACTGCCAGTCTTCTAACTGCAACCAGTCAGTCAAACTATTTTTTGTTTTTACCAGTTTAATGTTTGTTGGTGTGAACTGTCAGGCTAAGTTACTGCATGAACCGTGCACCTTGAAAAGCTAAAATTGTAGCACAGATTTTCAGAAGAAACACCTTACAAAAAAGAAAGATGGACAGAGCTGTGAAAACATGAATGAAAAGGCAGCAGTTGACTACATCTCTTTGGTATTTTTACAAAAAGCAGTTGCCTGAAATCTTCAGTAAAGTGTGGTAATTTGTGGGGAAAAAATGCAAAATATGTCTCCTTTAAATGAGAAGATTAGACCAGTCCTTGTCCTGAACCATACCAGCTTTGCTCAAGTTTATCCAAACACAAATTCCTTCTGTTCAGATTTTTATTGACTGGATAAACACTATGTTATCAAGTGGTAAAATCAGGCACTGCAAAGTAGAAGTACTGCTTTTTTTTGTACAGCTTAATGATCATTTTTGTGTCTTTGTGACACAGGACTAGTCCAACACAGATACATGTTCACAACATGCCAGGGAATGCATAACAAATCTCACACAGGTTATTTAAAAAAAGCAAAGACATGTCCACCAAAAAGAGCCAAACAGACACACAATTAGCAGCAGAAAAAAAAATCCAGCAGCAAACAAGGGGTGAAACACAAAGATTCTGACAAGTGGAGGAGCAAATGATAAGGAATGAGTCATGCAGGGAGTCTTCTTGTTTTTGGGCAAAAATCAAATCACACATTTTTTTCTAAAATATTAACTGTCACTAATGAGGTCAGAAATATGTCTGAGTATTTATCTCTAAATTTCCCTGATTTGATTTTGCCCAAATGTTTGTTTCTTGTTTATTTTCACCTCTGCCAGGTCAGGTCCTCCTCCAGGAAGATGTTCCTGCTGGCCTTCCGTCCTCCCACCGGCGTCCGTGGCTCGCTCGGCTCCAACACACACACAGAGCATGGAGAGTCCGACAAGGCGTTCAGGTCCTCGCCGATGGAGCACGAGTCTGCCGAATGAGCGTAGTTGAGTGCCAGCTTACGGCAGTACGTGCACGCCCGCAGATCTCCTGCACATGGAGGGATGGAGTCCAACATGACGAGACAATTGACCAGAGAAGGGGGCCAGAAGACATTTAAAATCACAGCTGAGTCCGGCTTTAATTTCGGTCTAAGAGACTAAATTTTAAACCAGGTTAAAAAAAACAAACAAACTCTGGAGGCAGTGAATGAAAGACCCAGGACAGCAGCCAGGTGATGCTAATCAAACACACTTGAATAATTGACCGTCAGCAGGTGTGTGAATCTCTCGACCTTTTCAGAGATTTCAGTCTGCAACATTCATCTGTGTATTAACATAATGCCAATGAGGAAGGACATCAGCTGTGAGCTTAAAAATGCAGTTGTTGCTGTCCATCAATTTGTCATAAGTCCACTCCCAAACTATCTGGAGTTAATCATTCTAAAATGAGAAAATTTTTTTTTTTTACTTAAACCAGTGCTTTTTTTTTTTTTTAAATGAAGTGGCATTGCATGAATTTTAATTCTCTTTTTTCTCTTAAGAGGTCGCCATAGTAAATTATCCATTCCTGTCTTATCGCCTGTTCTTTATCTTCCTCTGGTATACAGACCACATGCCTTTCCTCTTTCACCACATCCACAAATACCAAAGAAGAGATTTCTGGAAGTGGTGAAAGAGGATTTGGAGCTGGTTGGTGTGACAGTGGAAGATGAGACATACTTTGTTTTTCCCTAACTACTTCTGCATTTTTTTGCAGATGTTGCGGTTGTTTCTGCTCAGTAAATAATGAGTGTGATGCGTTATGCATTGTTGCATCCTGAGGAAGTATTTATAGGTCTTTAAGCCCTAGCAAGTACCAGACTGTGTTACTTGTAACTACATCTGATACTTTAAACCTTAGAACAGAGAGTGTGTATGTTCTGTTTCATATGACTGTGTGTTACTTACCCGTGTAGCCCATGAACTTTCCGGGGATCTCCTGGTTGCAGCAGCGGCTGCAGAAGATCTGTCCACACAGTCTGCAATGATGTCTGCGGCGGAAGGTGGTGAACTTCTCGTTGCAGTCGTAACACTCTTTACACTGGCTGTCCGGCATCCAGTACTGCTTCAGATCGCTGTCCTGAGGAGGCAGGATGACCAGAAACTGCTCAGACGTGGTGACAATACCGCCCCAAACGTTGTGTAGTCCCATTAGAGATGTTTGTACCCGCGCCATCAGGTTAAGGAGCCCAAACATCCAACCGCAGCAATCTTAAGGTACAACTTTGTTAAGAACTGTCAGAAAAGTAAGCCTGCCCAAATCTGGAACCATTTCAAAACCAGCATGAAACCTCACCATAGACTGCAGATAAAAGACAGACACAGGGACCAGAAAAGTGAAGCCAATCTAGAAACGTCATCAACTCTAGAACCACTGATCACCACCCGGTGTTGGCTCCAAACCAGCGATCTCCTTCCAAGTCCAAAGTGGAAGCTTTAATAGGACGGCCACCAGAAAGACTGATGCATCCATCTTTTAAATGTAATCTATTTATTACTAAACAAATCAAAGGCTGAGTTCAAAAGCAGAACCATGTTGCAGAAGTTAGACCTACTCTTCTAAAGAAAGATCCAAAATGTTGGAACAACCTACCTCAGTGTAATCATATCTGCCGTCGGAAAACTCCTGCGGTTTTCAAGGCAAAGTACAAATACTTTAAAATTATTTCTATAGCATTTTGTTTGAATTTAAAAGAAAATTTAGGAATCTTTCAACCTCTGACCCATTTTAGCTTGTATTCAAAAAGTAAAATCTTGATATGACACAGAAGGTCTGGATCCTGTAAACTGTAAAAAAAAAAAAAAAAAAAAAAAAAAAAAAAAGGTTTAATGTAATTATACTAAATAATTTTCAACTAGTTAAACATGACTGTACTGGTAACCAACAGGGTTATATTGTTATTACAAGTGTCCCTAAGCATTATGGGGAAGGACGTCTCCTGATGTTTTAAAGTCTTGTGATCTGTGATCATGAGCGAGAGCAGAAGTCCTGTGAGGAGTCAAGGATGGGCCAGTTACCAAAAATCACCATTTAAAAGAATTGACAGTTTCATAAATTTGTCATACTGTTATTAAAGACACAGCTTAGAGGAAGAAGATCATCTGACAGGCAGAGTTTATTCTATAAGAATGACTGACGCAGGAGGAAATACAACATGAACGCACATCTGGAGGAGCTAAATACTACCTACTGGAGAGCGTGAACAAGTGTGTTTGTGCCCACGTGGACACTCAAGTCAACGCACTCACAGCACGCTCCCGACACTGAAATCACAGGGTCTAGGTTCAGTTTTACTCTCAGTTAATAAATGATAAAAGGGATACTGCAATGCTTTGGCTGGATGTCATACCTCCAGATTATCAGCTCAGACGTAGTGGCAACAAAATGTTCAAACATTTCAACCAGTCTTAAAAGATGGTCTGTTATTGGCCAGAAACTGCACTTTACACACCATAATGCAAACATTTAAAAGTACAGGGATCAAGCTTTACGTCGTTTTTTTCTCTGGTTTCAAAGAAAAACAGAAAATATGAACTTTTAGAATTTATCCAAAGTGTACATAAGGACACGCTTCAAATGTACTAGACTGAGGGCACAACAACAAAATGAAATGGAGGAGGAAACAAAGAAAAAGTACAGTGGAGTCTGAGCGCAGCGAGTGTTTGGATTTGGAGCAAAGTGATGTGAAGACTGAAATCATGAAGCTACGAAAGACTACCGAATAAGTCAGAAATCTTATCCTTAATTTTATATATTTTGATTTAGACATTGATGCACTTAAATGTAACGTGCCTTTGGAGATCAGGATAAGTTTTACTAGAAATAGTTCAACATTGGTGTATTTACACAGCAAATTACAAAAACAATTTTTCAATATAATGTGTTTTGAAGGTAAATTGTTTTTTGTTACCTTGACTTCATTGTATTTGTTTGGTACAATCCAAACACACATTTTCATTCTACAAACTTTTATCATTTGTGTTCACATGTTCTGTAATAAGGAAAAGTTAATTTTCTTCCTCTAGTGGTCACTAGAGGAAGTGGGTCAGATTTTACCCGTTGGGAGGAGGGGTCACTACAGGAAGCGGGTCAGATGAATGAAGCGGATAGAGGTCAGGCGTCTCGTCTTTGGCTTCAACAATTCCCAGTTTGACTATCAGGACTGTTCCGAGCTCCAACACTTGTCTCCATCTAGGAGCTCTTGGTTCAAATACATAGAAATACCCAACACAATTTCTCATGCTTATCTAGAAACACATTCCTGCTCCCAATTGTTGCGTTTCAGGCCATGATCGTTAAAATAAATGATTATAATAAGTTCCGCTTTTTCAGTTTTCTGTATCCATGCTGGCTTTGGAGCCGCAGTGTAAGAGGTGTGAATATAAAATACTGAGACAAGGATCACAGCAACAAGAAAGTTTAACAGTTTGAAAAAAAAAAAATTTTTTTTTTTTTTTGATAATGATAATAATATTGAGTCATTAGTCTTAACACATTACCACATACTTCTTACATAAAAAGGGAAGAGTAACTGCTTTGAAGCCGACCAATCCAAATATACGTGGATGTATTTCTGCATCAACTTGAATATTTTCTGTTCACACTTGTTCTTTTTTAAATGCCGGATGTTTTACGACGAGTCTGATGAAGGCTGCAGGCTGAAACAAACAGGTCATATTGTCAAGCTGCTGAATGAACTGTTCTGGGGTCTTGACTTTTCAGAGATTTCTCATGAACCCTCTCAGGAAGTGCAGATTGTCTCCATTTAATGCAGGTCCAATTTAAAAGAAATATTTGTGTCCATCAGTATCTGATACCAAAATACAAGAAGGAAAATAAAGTCCAAGATTTTTTTTTTTTAATTTTTCTGTTACACACCAATAACACCTGCATTTATTCACCTATCAAATATTTTTGTGTATTTTTTTCTCTCCTTTTTAAAAAAAACAAATATGAACATGCAATGGTGAAAAAGGAGAACCATGTCCTGCTGGATTCGGTACCTGGCTCTTTCCCTCCATGATCTCCTTCAGTCTCTTCAGAGCAGTGCGGAGCTGCACGGCCGTCCGGGGGTCATGGTTACTGAGAGATGCGTCCGATTTCCTGCTGCCGTCTGAGTTTGTGCATACATGCAAAAAAAATAAATAAATAAAAAAATTAAAAAGTTAGCTTCACTATTATAATTCGTCCTGGTGAAGTTTTTAAACACAGCATTTTTTAGAGAATCTAAAGTGCAGGACGCATTCATTTTTAAAAAATCATTTGTGAGAACTGATAATGCACCTCACCGCATATGTGAGTAACTTCCTTGAAAGTTGGAGATGTTGATAAAAATAACACATGAAGTGAATCATTTAAAAAAAAAAAAAAGAAAAGGAAAAAAAAGGCAAATTTATGCTGAATGTTAGCTTTAAACTCATGACAAAAACCATTCCAGTTATTAGTACCTGGGTGGAAAACATTAGAGCAAACCAAAAGTCAATCACAAGCGCTTTCAGTAAAATGCAAAAGTAAAAACACTCGCATGCACACACACACGCGCACACACACACACACACACACACACACACACGCACGCATACACACAGAGTAAAGCTCTTAGATTTATTACAGTTGAGCTAAAAGCATCAGTGAGTCCACACAGAGCAGAGGAGCCCTCACCTGGCCAATCCACTGAAATCAGAAAAGATACAAGAGCGCACGTTACAGGCGGTACGACAAGTGTTCATGATCTCAACCCTCACCGTCTGGTTCAACTCAGCAGTTTCTGAGTTCTTCGTAGTTTCTCTACAGGCTCTTTTCTTCAAGATTAATGACAACCTCAAATGTGGCAAATTCTCAGAAAAAAAAAACCAAAACAAACATTCAAGGAGAAAAAAAAAGTTTCAATTTCTTGTTTAGAGAAAAAAAACACTAGAGTAAGAGGGAAAATATATGCATTATCATACTTGCATACATTTTTCATTCTTGTTAGTACAAATCGAAACACGAAAAAAAACTTTATTCCCATAATTAAACGGCTTTAGTCTCGTAAATTCACTCAACTTCACAAGTGTACAACTTCACACCATCAGTTTCATTAAATTATGTCTTTTTACTCAAACAAATATGACTACACAAGCCATAATAGCACTTCTCAAAAGCTTAAATGATCCTTTTCTTGGTTTCTGAAGATGTTTCCATCTAGAAAGAATCCTCAGTTCAAACCGAATGGTGGGAGTTTCAAGTGTATAAGCTGCCGACTGACCTCCCGTTACTGCTGGAAGTCAGGGGCGATGGTCAGAGTTTCTACTTCACCTAAGACGTTTACCTGGTTTAAGTCACATGAATCAAGGTGTAAATGGTTAAGAAAGCACCTGGCAGGAGATTCAAGGCTTTACTGCAAGTGTTGGACAGGTGAAACCTGAAGCCTCCTCCTCTCTTAAATGTTTTTTTTTTTTTCATCAGACTTGTGCTGTAGACGCCTTCTTGCACTCCTCTCTCAAAATTCTCCTCTCCGCACGTCTTCTCTGTCAGAAACGTGTACATCTCAAACCGGCGTCCCTTTTCGTTGAGATGAACTGCTAAATGTCGACCTGGTGAACCGTCTTGTGCCATAAACAACAACAGCACAAACGTGTGGAACAACAAAGCAGACGCTGCAGTCATTTTTCTTTCAAAGCCCTCAAAATGTGCACAGAACAGGCTTCAGGACTTTTAAGCATGTTTGCAGCATCTTTAAATATAATTCTGTGCAAAGAAAAAAAAAAAAAAAAAGCAGTTTTGTGGAAGTACGCGGTGTGAACTAAACTAATCAGGTTCCTCTGATTAGTTTAGTCATGACAGGACAGAGGCTTTTAAACCAACCAAAAGAGTTTTACGCAGCAGATAATCTAATCACCAGAAGTGTGAAGATGAAAAGATTCAATCATCTGAGTTCAGTTGTGTAAAATAACATTAAAGGCAGACAATGAAGGTGATCTCATGTGAAGTCCAGACTCGTATACAAGACTGCAGTACATTATACTTCAAAACCAAAACTTCCAGACCTGAACACTTTCTGCAGGACTAATTACGCAGAGCTCTAACAGCATGTTTGGGACAAGAAAAGATGCATAAAATCCAACACAAAGTAGTTTGTTTTAGAATTAAGTCATTTGTCCTCTGTCTGTGTGTCTGTGTGTGTGTGTATATATTTTACCAGAGGTGGTGGAGGTGCGTCGGAGGTGATCCGGATGCTGCTTCCGGTGCGATCTCGAACCGTGGATGGAGTGGGAAGGACTGGACGACAAGCTCCGCCTCTCCAACTGATGGGAAGGGGACGGCACATCCGACTTCTCTGAAACTGTCGAGGAAGGACGGCCCTCCTCTGCACAGACATTAGTTAGAAAACAAAAATTTGCGGTTAAATTTTAGCCTATGTTTTTTTAGATTAATTCTGCTGTAGTTTGACAAGGAAAATGTATGTACATGTAGGAAAACTAAACAACTGCAATTCAAAATGTTTGCATTAAAAAGGATTAAATCAAAAGGCAAGCAATTCATATAATAACAAACGATTTAAAAAAAAGGGAGAAAACCTTTCAAATAAGACAAAAGAGCAACAATAGCAATGCTAAAGTCTCAAGATCAGATTTAACAGAAACGAGGGATGCAGCCGAGACGCAGCCAAGATGAGATTCTCAGAGTTTGTTTCACAAATGCGCTGCATAAACCATGACAGCACCTTTGTCAGTTTTAACTCCTGGGACAAAAAAATAAACCCGTTAGAGTTGACCAAACATATCCGGAAAGCTCATTAAGTACCAGAAGATCTTTGGCCCCAGAATATTTAAAGCAATTAAATGAACATTTACACAAATGACGGTTTCCCACATCTAAGACGATACAGTTGCTGCAGCCTGAAAGAGTGAAGCATTTCAGTTTTATATGAAGTCTAAGCAAGCAGTAAAATGTTTAAGAAATTGTAAGACATTAATGGAAATTTTATTACAATCCGAGTCGTTTGCAATGTGTATGTTGTTTTTGTGAGAACCATCAGTAGGAGGATGACTGGTGTTCAGACTGCAGGACTTTGAACACAGCAGTCATGTGACTCTGCCTCATGACCTCACAAACCCTCTTCACACTGCTGCAGAACACATTATTAAATACTCTATTTCCTTTACAGTTTCTTTGCAGTCGTGCTGTCTCAGAGCCATATCGAAGCTCCGGTCTCACTTGCAAACCTTTCGTTTTACTCTTCTATCAAATAAAACTGCAGACTTCAGAAATATAAAGTCTGCATTATGTTCTGATGAACGGTGTAGAAAGTTTGAACAAATCAAATCTTCACAAAGAACTGCATCTTGGTGTGAAAGTTTCTTTACTGGTCATCCTTCCGAGCAGCATTGTTCATCATGTTAAACTTATCTTGTGCAGTGTTTTTCCTTGGATAATCAGCTCCAGGACTGTCCGGACCATTAAGATACTCCTCTTTAATCAGTTTTGTTAGTTTCTTTGAGCCACCGGCTCTCACATTACAACCACAACAGATGACTGCAGACAAAACTGCACTCTCCTCCTCAGACAGGCAGCATCATCCTGCACGGACCTCAACGTCCGAAACAACTACAGGCTATTTTGTCCACATCCTTCATTCCTGATTTTCCGAGGAGGAGACTGAGACTTATTCGTGGCTGGGAGCAAAAGAAAAAGATGCTGAGCTGACCATATTTAAAAACGTCTTCCATCATCCTGAGGCCCCCTCTGCTTGAAACCAGTGATCCTTCTCCATCTGTGACCACACAGCTGGAACATTTTTCTGCTGGAGCAGGTTCTCCAGCTCTTACCTGTGCACTTCCTTCCCCCTGTTTAACTTCATTTTCAGCTCTTTCTTCAGAAATATTGTAAAGTTTGATTGCTCAGCATCACATACTGAAATATCCGTCATAGCTATGATTATTTTTGCATAAATGTTAAGTATTTCCAGTCAATATAGAAACCAAGTTCTTAATCACATTTCAGCACCTCCTTCCTCTGATGAGGTTTTCTGATGCTTAAGTAGAGAATTAGCTCCACCAACTGTTTATTTTGAGCCGTTTAATTTCAGCTCTTTAATAAACATCTCCACTGCTGGACCTTTTACTGGTCAGATTTTTAGGTTTGGAAGAGCCTACTTGTTGGTTATGGTAATGATCATACTGCAGCATTGTAGAGAACCACCCAACAACGCCTCAAAGCTTCAACAAGAAGGGTGAAGAAGATAATGTGCAGTGTGGCATCACCTTTGTTGTTGAAACGAAACAGGCTGACGAATGAGCTGTACGCCGAGCGCAGCGGAGGTTCTTCCTGCTCCGGGGTCAGTGGTTTGAAGTGGGTCAGGTGGGAGGGGCTGGCAGGCGAGATAACGGGCGGGTCGATGCTCCACTCGGTCGAGGAGGAGGACGAGGACTTGTCATCAGCAGCCATGTCACTGCTTCTCCTGCTAAAACAAACACATGGATACATGTCATGCTGGAGCAGCTGATCAGCAGCGTTTAATCGGATGTAAGAGTTATGTTGCCTCGTAGCGTCTCGTCAGGTCGTAGAAACGTGTCCAACTCAGTAATGAATTTTAACACTGATGTGTTTAATGTAACATCACGACTGATGTTTTATTTTTTTTTTTTTAAATTGATTTATACATCCAAGATGCTGTCTCATAATCACGTTGTGTCGGAGCAAATATGTATTTGTTTCTGGATGCTGCTGTTTTGTTTACAGATATTGATCCTGTAAATTTTATGCACTCTGTGGTAAAGATGTACCCAATATTCCAATTTTTCTTTTTTTTTTTTAAATCTCACACTCTTTTCACCAATTGGCTCTTAATTACTTCAACTATCAGACCTCCATTTACCTAAAGCTCAGCTGAACACATTTCTTTTAACCTCACACAAGCACATTTAGCTCTTATATTACATCTTTTGGTTTATTATTTTATTTAGCCTTGAAAAAAAAAATCTATAATTTCCATTCTTGTTTATCAAAACTGAATGAAACTTGGAGATCATATTTCAACCAGCATTACCACATTATTTTCAATTGTCTTCTCAACATAAATGACTAAATAATTAAAAAATAATAATATAAAAAATGTCAATATTAGTAACTCTGATTTCATGATTATGAGCCTTAGATCACTTCATACTCCGGGGATGCATGACGGTGTGTTTAAAAGGATACATATTAAAAAAAAAAAAAATATATATATATATATATATATATATATATATATATATATATATATATATATATATACACACATACATATACACACACATATATACATACATACACACACACACACACACCAGTTGCTTTAATCAGAGAGGTTTAGAAACAAACCTGCTTTACTGTATCCCCGTGCTAATTTAAATAAATTTTAAAAATCATAAATATTTCATTAAAGTCTTCTAAAAGTGTGTTAACTGAAGTTCAAATATTCATTCCATAAATCTTTGTTACAGTTGCAACAGTCTGAACTGATTTATCCTGTTTACATAAAGTTACTTAATTGTAAGGCTGCATAAAAGTATAGGTTTACTGTTTTCTGCTGTGCTTGCACTTTTATTGGACATACTCCTTTTTCAGAAAACCTTACAGTTATTACTGCAATCCAATCAAATTAACTTATTTGTAATGCATTTTAATTTTGTGGTACTTTGTACTTGTATTTTTGCTTTTAATGAGTATTGTAGTTTATTGCATCCTCACACTTGATACCAAGAAGAAAGATAAGATGGCAAGAGAAAAAAATATATCAGTATTTGTTATTGGGAGATGTACGTTAGACTTGGATCGGTACCAAAACAAGTGGATTAGTGCATTTATACTAAAAATAGGACAAATAAATCACAGCACCACTATACTAGTGACTACAACTGCACTGTATTGATTCTCAAAGAGAAACTATAACCTTTTAGTACTTATTATTGAGGAAAAAAAGGCTTTTTGAGCAGAGAGAAGTGGTGTGGATTAAATCTATAGTTTACCATGAGAACACTGAGGTGTTACATCTTCAGCCTGATATCAACTAAGACTTAGTTACTAGCTGACGATTCAGCCTCGACAGGTGACACAGGAGGTAAACTGTTTCTGCAGACAACTCAGACGGAAACTGAGCCAACAGTTCAATAACGCGGTCAAGAGACACCCTTTTAGAGTCCAGGATTACACCACCTGATGTTACCACAACAATCCCTCCTCCATCTCCATGTGAAGTCAGAAATATGTAGAGATGGTGGTATCCAGAATATGCTTCAGCCTCTGAATCACATCATACATCCTTCCAGATATCCCTGCTCCATCCTCGACACCACTACAAATGCCTCTACTTTATTGACTTTCTTTAGAAACCTCAGTCAGCCATCCTGTTGTCATGGTAACAGATCACAACTGATGTTTAAAAAAATAGCTGCACAGCATCCAAAACAGCTTAAAAAAAAGTTTTAGAATCAATTTTTTTTTTTTAAACCAAAAAGACTTCAAGAGAGCACAAAAAAGACTGTAGTTTGTCACTGGAACAAGTGAAAAACTGTAAACAATTGATTATATATTATTAGCGTCTGTAATTTTATATGCACATAAATGAAAAAGTGAAAAATATCCAGCCATGGTGGAAAAGATCATTAAAACTTAGTTTGTGTTGCCAAGTGTATAACTTCTAGCATTAAATGTAATCAATCTCCTGCAATAAAAAAGTCATAAAATCAGAACTTATCAGGAAATGCAGTTTAGTAAGTTTTGTTGGACTATTTTTACTCCTTTCTCACAATTATAACTTGTAAATTGAGGCCAACAACAAAAAAAAAAAGAGTAGTTGCGATTGTTTTATTATCATCATTATTCTGATTTCCAGTTTCTTTTACTTATGTCTTGGATATCTCAGTCTTTTCTCGCCGGTTAACATATTTTACTAATCCGGTTCTCCACGAAGCAACAAAGTCACGCTTCAGTCTAAATCAGACGCGCTGAATGCATTTGATCCCCGTTTGATCCACACATGAACTCCACTCGTGACAGGAAGTGGAGACTGAATAATTAGTACCCGGCTCCTGGAGCAGGAATAACTGCGGCTCAAATCGAACCTTCACGCTCATTTTCTCCGACAAAAAACACGTGGAAACTGCCCGACTTACCTTTTGAAGAAAGCCACGGAGCTCGAGTTTGACACGCATGCCATTTTAGAAAACAAGACAGAAAGCAGAAGTGCTGGCATCGAGTCCTCCGCCTTGTCATGTGACCACAACAGGCCGAAGCACGAGAACGTGACCGCAGTCAGGTGTTGCGTCGCGAGAAGTACGACTGCCGTGAAAAGCACCCCGCCGCGGGAGCGCGCATTTCAGGGCCATCGCCGTAAGTGCTTAATTAAAATACAAATAAGTATCAGAACACCAAGCAGTTCCCATTAAAAATCTATCAGCACCCCAAAATACAACCCTTGCTGTCTGGATCTGATAGTTTATGTGTTTGAGAGTTTGAATTAAATTTATTGCTTTGCCATAAACATCACTTTTCATTGCATAACTAAATCATAATCCCATATTTTCTAATTATTTTTGGACCAACATATATATATATATATATATATATATATATATATATATATATATACACACACACACACACATACCTACCTACCTACCTACCTACCTACATACATACAGAAAAGATAATGTTGCTTTTAAGAACACACAAAAAGGTCCTAGCTCCTAAAGTCCATTTTGCCCTTTTGCCATTCACTTAATTAGGTAAAGACAGGACACCTCCAGTCCTGGGCTGAGATCCTGCATGTTTTAGACATTCCCCCGCTTCATCACATCCTGATACAAATGACTGGGTACTTAACAGACTTGTGCAGACATCGATGCCGGTCCATTAATTTGAATCAGGTGTCTTAAATCAAGCAAACATCTAAAACATGAAGGACAGCAGGCCTCCAGGACTTTAAGTGTCCAGCTCTGGTGTAGATTGTTGGTCATCCAGGCCATGGTAATTCTAAAAAGTTCAAATAGAAGATAACTAAAGGCTTTTGGGGACATTGTTCCTCTCATCTGAAAGGCTTTCACAGTTCCACATAACAAACTGCAAGTTTCAGGCTTATACCTGTTGTTGTGGCATTCATCTTTGTGGGTCACTGAAGCCACATCTGAATCACTGACCCACCTGTCTGTACACCCCTGGCTACTCTGGAGTGTGTGAACAACAACTTTCAAATGTTTGAGTATTTAGTCCTTAGGGTGACCCAGTTTTTACCTGGTGGTGTTTTTATATCGGAAGTAGACACATCCAAAGTGCTTTCTTGATAAGTTAGTCCTCCTTTTCTTTTTTTCCCCTCTGCCTTAGTGAGGACATTCTCAGCCTGCTTCTGATGGTGGACACTTTGTATTTCAGTGAGCGATATGAAGTAGATTCTACTGTGTGTGTGTGCCTTTCATATCCAAAAACACCCTCAAATCAGAAAAAAAGTTCACCCTTAGTTCAGTGTAGTGACGAGTGCACAGACCTTGATGTAGGAGAATGAAACAATATAATTACACAAATGGTTAAGACAGATATTCCACACCCAGCGCTAAATGTCAATGGACATCTTTTTGATTGAGACACCCACTGACACATCCTCTTCTATAATGTATATATGCTTAAAAAAAGACGGCTTTTCACCTTTCACTTTTCAACCAAAACAAAACGTGGTTTAGGCGACTTGCATAGTTGTGTTTTAAACATCTTTTCAATGTAACTTTGCTGAGTGGCTCAGGTCATGACCCTGCAGCCCACCTGCATCCCAAAGACAATTAACATACTTTTGAGAGCAGATAAGACAAGATGAGTAAGTAAGCCATTTATCTAAAACAGGAAAAAAAAATCATTAAACACAGGAAGTAGCCTTTATCCGCAACTTTCTAATGTAGCTTTGAATCTCCTCCCCAGGTGGTTTCACATCCATTTACATCTTGAAAAGTGACCAAAACATCTGACTTTGTCACTAGATAAATAAGTTATGATTCCCATAAGACCCTAATGACCCACATGAGAGTCAGGTACATAAATAATTCATCTTATTTCTTTGTAATTTATTTTTGTAAATGACCCAGCAAGTCTGTAGCCTGAAGTTTCTCAACAGTCAGATATGAAGAAGCTTTATGAATGAAAGGTTAAACGTCTTCAAGAACTAGTAATAGATGACCAGTTGCCTTTCATTCAAATTTTCTATGATTAAACTACTTTTAAAGGATTTAAGTGGCCTTTTTTACGAACGCGCGTTCCCGCGAGGGGGGAGCTTTACAGCAGAGTCTACTTTTTGGGCTTAACATCTCCAGTATGGAAGCCCACTCTCCCTTTCCCTCCCCCTGTCTTATCACACTAGTCGATGTTAACACGGCCAGGTTCACAGCTACCTGGGCGTGCTGACAGTCTGCAGACAGTCAAGTCATCACAAACTCTCCATCTTTGGTTTAAATCAGCTGAAATTACAGTTAGCATCAGTTAGCTTTTGACACCACTCGGCTAGCCAGTTCAAACCACTCTATGAAAAATTGTATTTGGGCAAACCTGCTATAGATAACTAAAACTATTATTTATAAATCAGCAAGCTGGGTTATGTAAGTAATCAGTTTGTTTCGCAAAATAAGACGCAAAATGACTCGTTCAAGCTAACGGTGAGCTAATGCAGTCTTCGTGTGCTAATAAGCAGCTTACCTTTTTTTAAAGTGTTGTCGTCTGAAAAATAACTACACAACCGTGACAATTAAAGATAAAAAAAAGTAAGTTACCTGCTCACAGTATGAGCTCGGCATCACTGTTGAGGCACTCTGAGTGTAGAAACAGCAGCTGTCAAACATCTGGGAGACTCCCATGAAAACAACAAACAGCCCCGAATAATCAAACTCTTTTGCCGGTACGATCGGGACAGGAAGGCAGCACCAATCGAATTCGGATGTATCTAGTTTTTTTTTCTTCGTCTTCTTCGAGTTCCTGGCGTCACTCACATAAGAACGAACAACACTGTGGAAAAAAATAATATTTAAATTAATTGGCAAATTAATTTTCCAACAAAGTTGATGTAAAGAAAATCCATTTGTTTAAACTCGTTTCTGATTGGGCGCTGGACGTCCTCTCGTTTGATTCGTCTCACTGCGCTTGCGCGGAGGATCGGCGGTTTCGTGTTTATATTTGAAACGAGCTGAGAAAAATACGATCTATAAAGTTGTATTTATACCGCTTTATTGTACTTATTACGGATACTTGTCCGCAGAAGACAAATGTACACACTGATAGATGTTTGAAAAGGGTGAGTTTGAGCCATATTGCAACAGAAATCATGAATTGCTCGTCAAATAGGGGCGTTGAAGTGTGTGATGGTGGGTTCATAAGGCTGGCCAACCGTTTGTGGCTTGTTTTTCGCAAATGTATCGTTAATTTGGCATCTTCGGTGTAAAAATGTGCAGTTGGGTTTGTTTTCATCAGTTAATTGGCCAGAAGTTACATAAGTAGTGGAATCCGTTGATAAGTACAGAAAAGTGCGTCCACTAATCTAACAAATCTTCTCTTACATTATCAATAGTTCATGTCGGTCACGAGGAAATCATTTCAAAAAGGGTTTAAAATGTGGTTTTAAAAGTTGTGACGGGCTTGTAGTCATTTTCAGTTCTCATTTTTGTTTGGGAACTGAGGAGACCACCATCCAGGGTTTAGCTTCTGAGCAGTTCAGGGACTTTATATTGTGTTGGACTTTTGGTTTCTTGGACCTCCAGATGTTTTCACGAGGCAGCATGTCAGTTAAGCAGCTGGACCTTGATCTTCCATGAAAGCGATATCATGTAGATGAAAGGGTTTTTGTAAATGTTCAACATTAATGGAGGCTTAATAACTTTAGGACAATTTCACTTCAGTGATGACAATGCTGCAGAAGGTAGCAAACCTCTTGGATCTTTGAGAAAAAGTCAGTTTGATGATGTCTGTATTTAATGCAGTATTGGCAGTTTGGTCCATATGCGCAGTTGTTTTCCAAATGTTAGGTTCTTTATAATTTTATATTGAGGATATAATCTTAAATTGCTTCTATCATTAACACTTGTCTGGTTTTATATAACTTTTGCAGCCACTGACCATTGACATTGATTTCTCTTTAGGGATTAATATAGTTTTTTAACTGAGTTAAAAAATAGATAATTATTTTCAAATGCTTAGTTGCCTGTTGTATATGCATATTAGGGCATCTTGATGTTTCTGAAAGTGGTGGATTAAATATTAGCAATGGTAAGGACTGCACACAACTTCAACAAAGATGCAGATTTGTAGCAATACTAATACTTCAAGAAGAATTTTGTTTCATGTTGCTGTGTGTGTTCACTCAAGTGAACAAAAGCTAACACTTTTGTCTTATTTCAGGTTCTTTTGATATTAAAGTGGGGGTTGATTTTAATCTGACAATGTTCTCTGCCAAGACAATAACGCCATTGAAGCCCTCCAAACGGACGGTAACTGCAGCATCAAAGATAAAAAATAAAATTCTCAGTAAGTCATTCCTTTAGTGGCTTTCAAACATTTGATGAAGGAAGAGAAGATGTTTAGTAATTCAGTCAAAAACTAACATTGTATTACTTGTGTGCCAGACACCTCATCCTTCTGTAAGGTCTCACTGAAGACCAACAACAAAGCCTTGGCTCTTGCCTTGCAGGCTCAGAGGGAGAGAAGCAGGCAGCTGGAGATGCACGTGGTGTATCTGCAGAAGCAGGTGGAGTCTCTCTGCTTCGAACTGGCTGCTAAAAAATACAAGCAGAGGAAGTTGGTGAGCCTGCTGTTTGATTGTCAGAGTTATAGCATCGAACAGAACATTTCTGATCATACAGGTGCTGGTCCTGGTGGAGTTATTGACTGTAGCTAGTCTTGCTTTACTCTTACAGCTGCTCATCTTTAAAGAGCTGCACAGCAGCGCTCTGCAGCACCTGGATATGATGGCAGACCTCGTCTCAGACAGTGTAAGAATGCCACTCAATATACTGTTTATATACTACATCTATTTCTCAATATACTGTTTTTTTTAAATAATAATGTTGGAACAGATTCGTGTTAAATTACACAAAAATCCAAATACAGAAAAGTCATTTTTAAATGTGTTTTGTTCATTTATCATATGTCATACCATAAACCATAGCATCATACACAAATGTAAAGACAACATGGTGCAAGTCATATGCTCTTAAATTTTACTAGAAGAAATGGTTGTTGATTACAGAGTAGTAATATTCTGGAGAAGAAGATTGTATTCATTGCAGTTTTTTTCATGAAAGTAATTATTAGTGTCACCATCTGATCAGTGATCTCATTCAAATATGTTGAGTTTGTTTTTGGCTGCTGGATGATGTTAAACTTGACTGAAGAATCATAGTCATACGTTTCTGCAGCTATTGATGAATGCTAACATTTATTTATTTATTTAACATAAGAACTGATCAGTTTTTTGACTTGAAGTGATTCCTGCAAATGTATCCTCCAGGCAAGATGGGTCTTACAGTTTAATCCTCTCTGAAAAATGTGTGACACCATAAATTTTTCTTTTTACTTTCCCTCTCTTTTCAAGGAAATAAACAAAATCACAGACTAGTTTTTTTTTAAATTTTCATTATTTTTATCACTTGATGAGAAAAATGCCATATAGCAGCTTTTAGCCATGTTGCTACTCATGTTTCCAACTTGCAGCCTGTAGTTTTACAGCGTCTGTTGGGTCATGGTTCTTATAGGGACGTGACTGTTACACGTCTACACTTCTCAGCTGTTTAGAGGCAGGATTCACCTGGACAAGTCAAGAACAGGAACATGAATGAATAAATTCAGTCCTTTTTAACTAAAACTTCACTTTGTAAATATGCCATTTAACAGCAGAAGACTGCAACAGTCTCTGTAAGTTTTGGTATCTATTATTTTATTCTGGCTACACCTGCTAGTACTTCCATTGCACTAAATCCCACAGACTGAGGTGGACTCTGGTGACCAACAGTAATTTTATCTGTGACTAGTGCACGGTCATTTTAGGTGGGACTGAACGCATGTCACACACTTGAAATACACTGAAAATTGTCATCAGGTTTGTTTTTTGAGCATAAACATCTGACTTTACCCACATCTGGGGGTGTCCATCTGTAGTAGAGCAAGACATAGATGAAAGTGAAGTTTTTTGCCACACGTGTCACAATTCAGTCACAATCACCATTGATCCACAAGCACACAAATTACATTTATGTTTCAACCAAACACACAGAAATTAAAATTGAGTTGTTTAAGAATGAAAATGTTGAGCAATATAAAACATATCTGTTATCTGTCTCAGGATTGTCCAGGACTGATTGAAGATTGCAAGACTTTATTTGGCAACAACAACAAGGAAAATGTTACCTCAGAAAGGTCAGAGGTGCCTGCACTTTGAGCTACTTTTGATTTTCTCCCTCCCAGCAGCAGTGAAGGACATCTGATCTTTATTTCTCTGTTATTTTTCACTCATATCCGTTTTAGGGATCAGTTACTGCTGCAGCCAGAAAGTTCAAGGAATGTCTCAAGTCCCAGCACGAACCCCTCTGTAAGCCTGCCTGTTCGAAACAACACTGAAGATGTTGTCAGTGCCCTTAACAGGGGCAGTAACACCACGGATATCTGCAACGGTAGGAGTGTTACATTTGCAAACTTGATTGGAAAGGGTGTGAGGATTATCTGCTATAAGACACGGATGGATGTCTCTTTCACAGATGACACAGATGCTGAGAAAAAGCATTCAAGCGCTACTCCGCAGGCTATATCACGCAGAAGCAGCCTGAATGATGAAGCGAGGCGGCTTTCAAAGACATTCTCGCAGTCTGGCTTTGACATCAACTCCGTCCTCTGTCCTCAGAGCCGTCAGTCATGTGAAAAGTCCACACCGCCCCTTTCTAGTGATGCCAGTGCCCCCAGTGACTCCACCCTGGAGACTAAACCACATGTCAACGAACAAGAGAAAACCATGCTTCTCAACACAACAATGGAGATAACGCTGAGTAATCCTGGTGAGATCATCACCGTGGAAACTAAAGCCAAGAAAAGAAACTACTCGCGCAAGCAGAAATGTACAGTGAGTCAGGAGCAAGCCGGTTCTTCAAGTGACAAGCCGGGGAACTCGGTTGATTCAAGTGAAGAACCTGCTGGGACTTTGGTGCAAACACATGAACCAGAGGTTCTAGAGCTTCAGGTACCCCAAATCATCTCCAGAAATGTCACAATATCTCGTATCCCCAAGTTGGGCAACAGTCGACAAACAAAAACTTCAAAGAACAAATTCAAGTCCTCTGCCAAAGTTTCAGCAGAACTAGAAGATTATTTTGCGGAACCTAAAGTTATATTCTCCAAGGCCAGCGGAAGTGCACCAGAGGAAGAAGCAGCACAAGAAGCCAGTTCCAAAGTCACCTGCAGACGGTCCCGAACAAAAGGCAGTAGGGTCTCTGCTGTCATCCAAAAACCTTCAGAGGCCATCCAGAGTGAGCACAGAGAAGAACAAGTCCGCACTGAGGAGGAAAAACAAAGAAAAAAACAGCAAGTACCTGAAGAGTTTCTGTTCTCTGGAGAGCAGGCACCTCTTCCAGAGTCTGGACACGTGGAGCAGCTGTCTTCTGATGGCAAGAGAAAGACGCATCACAAGCCAAGATGCAGGGGGACATTTGTCATCTCTGTTTCTAGGGACAGCACCTCAGCGAACCCGGACGCGGACCTGATTCCACCTGCAGCATCCAGCTGTGAGACAGGGCAGCTGCAGACAGACACGGCCAACATCGTCAGCAGACGATCATCAGAATCAAAGCCACACACGGAGACCCGCAGCTCCTGGAAACGTCCCCGAGTGGAGACTCAGGAGTCCAGGAGCTGTCAGGAAGGCTGGAGTAATCACAATCCTGGTGAAGTCCTCCCTCCAGAGCAATATACTACCTCAGCTTCAGAGGTTCACAAACGTAAAAAGGCCAGAAAAGAAGAAACGGGTCGTTCCAGAAAGAAAAAATCTGTGCTTCCTGATGATAGTTCCACCATTTTAAACAACAAGCAAAAAAGAGAGAAAAACTATAGCAACAAAGACTTTGTGACTGAGGATGCAGCACGTTGTCATCCTCACCACAGAGATGACCTCCCTCATCCTGAAGTCAGTCAAGGACTTAATGAGAAATTACAAATGCTGCCCAGCAAGATCAAGCAAGAGGTCTTTGAATGTTCAGATGATTCAGAACTCAAAAAGCCAGAGGCTGATTCAAAGCTACATAGAAAGACATCAACCAGACAGGGGGCCACCAAAACCAGAAACTCCAGAGAGGAGTTTGTCGTCTGCAGACGGAAAACTGTGCAGAGGGAAAAAAGCGAAAGTTCGTCTGTGGACAGCATGAAGGTGTCCACAGCTCCGGACCTCAGTGATGACTCGTTTAACCAGAACATGGGCAACCTGCTGACGGACGAGCTGCCACCATGGGTGCTCAGCAGCGTCTGCAACATGTATACAGAGTCCGATTCTTTACCCAGCACCCCCAGCAGGGCGACATCTGATTGGGTGACGGTGACTGAAAAGTCTCCCCCTCTCACACACAAGGCCTCTCCAGGTATGGTGTTGATTATATTCCCAAGAAACTAGATCGATTGATTGGTGCATGTCTTTAAAAAAACATGGATGGGGGATGATCAGATTTAGTTTTATCTGAGTTGATTGACAGCAGTTCACTGTGTGGTGCAACAGGACGAGTCTTGACATCGGTGACCAACACTATGGCAACGCCAGACAATGAAGATGGAGGGAGAACCAGGAGGAGGAAGTGCGCAATCAGTTACAAAGAGCCGCTCCTGAGCAGGTGAGGATGTTGTGTTAGGAAGCTGCAGTTCAAAGTTCAGACTGCTGAAAAGTCTCATTCTTAAGATGTTTGCTCCTCTTTATACTAAATATATTTTAATGATCCAAAGCAAGCTGTCATCCAGGGTTAAAGACATCATTCATTTCCAAGAATAATCGTTTATCAACAGAACCCATGAAAACATCAGACTTTATGGTAACAAATGAAAGGCAGTGCTCATTAATCAGCGGTCAGATCAATACGAATGTAGTTTGTATACGTCGCTGGATAATCAGGATTTTGTTCCATTAATTTCTGTGTTTGTTCATTTACATTGTGGCACACAAACTGAAAACTGCGTTGTGTTTGTTTTTAAACAGAAAAATGAGGCGTGGAGATAAATTCAGTGACACCACTTTTTTGAGTTCTCCGCTGTTTAAGGATGGGAAGAAGAAGAAGCAGAAGAAGACTGTGAACTGATTCTACCTCTGTTTTTAGCTTTATTTTAACTTGCTTACTTTTAAGATCAATAAAATAGTTTTCTGCAGTTTGTAGTTTATTCATTGGAGTGGAAAGTACTGTGACTGTAGGAACTTCTAAGTACAAATATGAAAGACTTGTAGCAACTTAACGCAAAACTAATGCTTAATTAGTCCAAGTTGTCCTTAACGCGGTTGTCGGCTCCTCAAACAAAAATGATTCTCAGACGCTTCTGAATACAAGACATTAACAATAAACCTCACTTAAACCGACAAACATGTGCTTTTCCATCAATGCGTCAGAAGTAAAGATCTAATGTAAACATTTCCCTTAGTGTACTTGCATATTTATAATTTTAATTTGTAAGAGACTGCTTGTTTTTACTGATCTGTGTTAGTATGTTTTATTACTGTGCCTCTTGGTTGACACCGTTGCGGTCGATATGTGATGAAACCACTGCTGCTCTGGTCAAGACTGACAGCTTGTGAATTATTCACCTGTGGCTGCACATCTGATACATGTGCTCCACTTCTTGTTCCCCTGCACAGGTTAAAGACTCATAGTTGCACAACTGCAGCCAAGAATATTTTAGGAGTTTTCGTTGGTCATTGTAAGAGTGTTACAGTTTATGATCGGGCAGCAGTGGGTGGTGAGTACAAATGCTTTGTTTTACATGTGTTGCAGCTTCTGTTTCCATTAAATTTGTAAAACAAGAGACCTGGGTTCTTGTTTCTGGTCTGTTGCTCTTTCATCCTTTAGTTACAGAGAATGTGTTAAGGTGGAAACTTTCTTAATGAATGTGTTGCTTTGTTTAAGTGAGACCAGCAGGGTGTTGGGTTCGTGCCCGGCTTCACGGCTGCTTCCTCGGCAGTAAAACAACCCCTGATCTTGGCTTATACAAGCAAACGTCTCCTGTTTACTGAGCTCACATCCCCAACTTTAACAACAACCTTGTCAAGCAATCTTGCTTCAGAAGCACACTATTCACACTTGTTTTCAAGAAACTTTATGTCATAGACTGCTGTGTCATAATTCAAATTAAACCAAAACCTTCAACAATACAAATATTGATTATGTACTTTTTTTGGCATGTCTCTTGGCAGCAGTTCCAGTGTTATCAGCTTCCGCTGGTTTCTTGGATACTATCTAGTTTTGGAGTTCCTCAGAGATCGACCCTGGGACTACTTGTAAACATTTGACAAATGAGTGATCGCTTTGATGGTGTGATGGTTATCATTGACACCTTGCAGGATGAAGCTGGGTAGTTTCTGTCTGGGTAGTTTCTCTATATGAATTTTGTCCTAATACTGCTGCATTCTCAGAAAGCCCATAAGCAATTGTGATTTTAAATTGTTCATAGTAGTGAGTGTGCATGGCTGTTTGTCTCTGTGATGGACTGGTGACCTGCGCAGGTTGTACTCCACCTCTTGCTGGATGGCAGCTGGGATAGAATAGGCAACCCCACACCACCACCCCCAACCCCTACTGATGATGTGGCAATGTACTGTCCATTTCACAAAGGTGAAATAAGAGTACTGCTGCAATGAGCTTTCACTACTGTCTGCTACCTGTGCAATTCAGAGACCCACTCTGGAGCAAACAGAAACATGTAAAACATGACACAATCTTTCAGGATTTTGAAATTTAGTATTTTAAGACAAAATTTTTAAAAAGCTAACGCAATATTCCGTGGTCTTAATAAAATGTCGATATACTGTACTGCAGCTGGTTGGTTTAGGTGAGGATCTCAAATTCATGCTGTGCTTCTTTTGACATCGATGTGACAGCTTTGTTCTACCAACTTCAAGGTGAAAGCAAATGCACTGTGATGTGAAGTTTTGGTGGAGAAAAACACGGGGAATTCAAATTTAAAATACGAATGTTTTAGGTCCCAAAGTGAAATTAATTGTTGTAGTCATTTAAGTCTCTCCAAATAGTTGTTGTTGAGGTTTGTTGCTGTGGCCAGGAAGGATCTCCTGTAGTGGTCTGAAGGATCTTTTGTAGTGGTCTGTGTTGCAGCAGATCTGAGGAAACCTCTGACTGACTGCTGCTGAATCACTGTGTTGTGAAGAGCATGCTCAGGGTTGCATGATCTTCTTCATTTTATGAAGTATCCTCCTTTGTACCATCATCTTCAGAGGCTCCAGAACAGAGCCAGCCTTCTTTCTCACCTTGTTCAGTTTTTTTTTTTTTTTTTTTTTTAAGTCCCGTGCTCTGATAGAAAAACTATTTGATTTAATCCTGGCTCTCCTAAAATCCACCATCATCTCCTCTCTCATGTTCACATTCAAGATCACATTGTTCCCACAACATGCCACAAAATGGTCCACCTGTTCTCTACTGTCTCTTGTCCATCACTGATACACCCCACATTAGGACAGGAAGCAGGATAATTCTACTCTGATGTGGGTCTACGCTGTAAAAGTTCCCTGCAAATCAGAGCAGTTGATTGATTTACATATTTTCACTCAGGTAGACACAAAGTTTGTGTTTATTTTAAAGTTCTTGAGTCTGTAGTCACGTGAGATACACAATTACGTGGTTTAGGAGTTTACGCGGTTTTAATTCCAGAGTTAAAACCGCCCTTCGCCTGTTATTAGATTGTAAGGAGTATAAACTTTCATTAGGGACCAAAAGAAGATGAATCAAAGCAGTTTTGAGTTGGAACAGAATATGTTTTTGCAGCAAGATAGCAATTAATATGAGGAGTAGGAGCTAGTCAAATTAAATTACTGTTTAAAACGTATAACAAGACTCAGAAAATCTAATTCCACTTAAATGATGTTGTGTATAGGATCCCTATAGATAAATGTAATCTTAACTTTGTATGTGTGAAAAGTGTCTAAAAAAATCTATTTCAAAAAGCATTTCCATGTGGTCGCTGCCACTTTGTCATAATTGGTTATTCTGTCATACATCCGCAAGTGCCAGTCTAGTTTTAGTTCTATGAAAATACCAGATTTACCCTGGAACATTTAAAATAGCTATCTGACCAAAACTGAGTCCAGCAGGACCAGAGGCGCTGCCACCAATCATAACAGGCAAATACTTCTGACCCAGAAGGCCCCCCCAAGGGCCGACCAACTTTAAATTCCAACAGAGCAGTGACAATGAGGAGACTTTGCAATGACTGGTTGGCCCGCGAAAAGTACCCTGAAGGGGCCCCGCTCCTAGCTCTCCCTCTGCAGCAGACCAACAAACAAACGTATCAAAATGAATAGGAGCTATTCATCTGGCAGCGAGAAACAAAAGATAAAAAATAGAGGACGAGCAAAAAACAAAACAAAAAGCATCAAGTGGTGAGTAGAGCAGAAAATACATAAACCAGTTTAGCTCAGAGCAGCCTAGTCTGTCCTGGTAATGTTGAGTGTCACAGTAAGAGTAAAGACACCTATTTATGATATAAGGTTGATCAGTTATTTGGAGGGGCCCCTGTGAGTTTTTGCCTAGGGCCACAAGGGACTCTAGAATCGCCCCTGAGCAGGACAATGCTCCTGTTCCTTACCCACTAATTCCTGTTTGTGGTCAATTATAAAGCCCATCAACAATGACTTTGATCAAAAGCTCAAATCAACAACAAAAAGTCTGAAAAAGCCAAATTGAAGGTGATGCAGTGGTACAGTCTGCCACAGATGACCTCCAGTCCAGCTCCCATCTTGGGTATTGCCACATTTTATTTCTGAGGCAACTGTATCTAAAAAGATGTTTGTTTCTCTGTTGCTTCTGCTGGGCTGTGATGAAGAAATCACACTCAGAAAATGGAAGGAAAGCGTCTGAAGAGAGATGTTGAAGCCCTCATGTGAGTGGATTATGGAAGCACAAGCACCAAGGTATATTTACAAAAATGGCAACAACTAATTTTTTTTCTACTATCCGAACAGCGGCGACTACATCGGACAGAAGATCAGGGAGAAGTCCTTCGATCCAACAGGGAGGAGAGGCTCCACCATACTGGATGAGCTGGTAAAGACTCTGCACCAGCTGCTCCAGTTGACATATCTCTTCTGAAACCAGAAGATCCTTCATGTGTGTCGTTGCAGGCTCACTATGATCTGGCCATCAGCGTCGCTCTGTGGTGGCTCAACAAAAGGGATGGACGGGACGTGCTGGATGCAGACATCATGCACGTTTGTGGGCTTTTATAGAAACGCTGATAAAAATGTTTTTACCTGAAGCATAACCAATAGTCATGGTTTAGTGGTGGTACTTTAGATTAAACTCCAGTCTTTTGGTCTTTCATTTCCAACATGCATGAAGAGTTTTAAACTAAGTTTATTCCCATGTTCAACCACAGTGGAGCCACCTGCAGCTTAGGCAGCGCTCCTTACCCAAACCGCCTGGAGCGCGAGGCAATGATCCTGTCGTCTTTTGCTGGGATTATAATGGTGACTGTATCACTTTTTTCCTTCTTTCCTTTTTCTGGAAATAAACAATGTATTACTACTTTTTGTTTTGTTCCTGAATTATGTGAAAAAATGGAACTAAACCGAGGGAAAAATAAATATGATTTTGTTCAAATATGAGAGCATAATCACATTGAAATTGATGTTTAATGCCTTTGTTTAGATTTAAACTTGTGCTCAGTGGGGTTTAAAACTTTTTTTTAAATGACCGAACCTGTGTGCCTGTTTCAGAGCAGCCTGCCGCTGGACGACATCTTGGCTCTCTACAGGTGCAAACCAGTTGCTTTGTACCCCAACCGTCACTCTCAGGTATTCTCAGGTGTCTTGGCTTAATGTTTTATCTTAACACACTGATGATGCTGGTTTTGTGTATTGTTTGTGAAATAATTTTTCCTTTACATAAACGTCCATTGGCCTCTTTTCTCCTCCTCAACCCAAGGGCTCCATTGTGTATCCCTTCACCCTGTCCTACCATCCATATGCCATGCTGGGATCTTACAATGCTGTTCTCCACTCCAAGAAGCACAGTGAGTGTGTTGGTATCATTTTGTACTGGCTTTTCAACCGTCAGTGGCTAGAGGATCTATTAAAAAAAAAAATTTTTTAAAACTTTATATAGTTTGTCACCAAATGGACTAAAGAATAAGTAAACACTTGCAGAGCAGCTGCTCTTTATTGGATGTCTTCAGAGATCTTTTTTGTCAGGCATGGTTCATGTCTGAACAGCAAACTTAAAATGTTTGAGTGTTCTTTTTTTTTTTTTTAAATCAAAGTAGCTCTAGAAACACACCTTAAAACACATTTCATTAACTGGACTCCAGATGTGAAATTTACTGGCTGCAGTAGTTTTTTCTTTAAGAAATTAATATGTGGTTTTACTCATGTTTTCATTGTGTCCAAACTGTGTTAAGTAAAGGGACCCAAGGAAGATTTGTTCTCAAACAAATTTTGTTGATTTATTATTGTGTCTTATATGAAGATTAAATTTCATTTTATAGCATCTTAAAGCAGAAAACTAGTTAATTCCAGGGAGTTCATATACTTTCTCTTTAAGTCCATCTGAGAAACTCAAGAAATGTCCTTCAGATCATCAAGCTGATCTAATATACTATTTTAAAAATCGTGCTTAAACTCTTGCAGATGATAAGATGAACAAGTGGCTGTCTGAGCGGGCGAAGGCAAGCGCAACGCCCCGACAAGTGCAAGTGAAATCTTCATCTTCCTCTTCATCTCAGTCCTTTCTCAGTGTAAGTATTCATCTCCTTTGTCTTTGGATTCATCGGAACTAGTTCTCCTCCGGAGTATTAAGGTACTCTGCTGTCACCTGGTGGTGGAAACACTCATCTTCCACTTCCTCTCTCAGGACAGCAGTGATGGTCAGCAGGAAGCTGCTGAGCACTATGAGGGATCACAAGAGTCTCTGCAGGACTGAAGTTATCATCCAGCGCCGAGGTTTTTGTCCTCAGGGCAGAAATTTACGGCTCATCTGATTTCAGTCTGGGTGCTGTATTTTCTCTCTGCTGCATCTCACTAAATTTAACCTGTCAAAACCTCAGGAATCCCTTCAAAATGCATTCTAAAACCTGAGCCAAGTTGGGTGCTTCCTTTTAAAAGCCGAGTATTTAAAAATGCCAGAGAGTAATTTATATTCATTAAAAATAAAAAAATCATTCATTTCTCTGCCTCTGAAGAATCATGTTCAAGAGCATTTGGCAGTTTATCCTCTAGCAGAGCCAGTGATGTATATTTACAGTAAACTTTAATAAAAGTCATCTTAATCTGTAGTTTTTCCTGTGCCCATTCTCTCACCATAGTGGAGGAAAAAGTCAGGATGCCTTCGAGGAAATGTGCTTTGGACGCATCCCATTGGAAGGAGGCCTTGGGGTAAATCCAGGGCTTCCTGGAGAGATTATATGTCTTGACTTGCTTGGGAATATCTTGATGGGTCCCAAGCAGAGAAAGAGGAGGTGGTTGAGGAGAGGAAGGTCTGGGGATCTCAGATGATTGCCCCTGCAACCCAGTTTTGGATGAGAATCAGAGAATGGACGGCGATAGTGGACAACCTCAGATACACTGCAGATGTATGACACATCAAGCCATGTTATTAGTTCTTTAACAAAAATAAAGTAAAACTACTGGAAAACCAACACATGGCATATTAAACCACATTGTCAAAGTGAAGAATCACTATGTGAAAAGCTTAATCACATAACTGGATAAAAAGCAGTCAGACGCTGGAAATAAAATGCATCTGATTAATTGAATCTCAGCAAGTCAAAAACCTCTATAAAAGCAGAAGTTTTCTGTCTTTAATGGTCGCAATCAATCAAGTTTGTGTTAACACAACGCCAAGAAGGAAAGGCATCAGCTATGATCTTAGAGAAGCAACTCGTGCAGCCCATCAATCTGGGAAGAGTTATAAGACCATTTAAAAACTACTTGGAGCTCATCATTCTCTAGTTACATACAAATGGAAACATCCAAGACAGTTGCCAGTGTTCCCAGAAGTGGATGTCATGTGGACGAAAAATGGTAAAAACAGCAATCACTCAGACTTTACAAACTTCAGTATCTTAAATTTCAAAGTTATTGACTGTAGAGTAAGGAAAAAATAACTAAAACAGCTTGTTTGGAATTATTTTTCCTATCTTGGCAGCCCATCTTCGGCTTGGAGCTGTTTGGGCCTAATTCTCATCACCATGTTTGGGAAACAAAGCTGTCAAGCACAGCGGCGGAGGGGTGATGATTTGACTTGCTTTGCAGCTGCAGGTCAATAAGTGTGAGAACATCTGTTCAACAGTTAAAGCTAGGCTTTATAAACCAGGTCATGATTTCAAACACAAGAGCAAATATACAACAGAAAAGGTGGAAAAAGAGAAGAATCAAGATGGTGTCACTGGTCCAGTCACAGTCCAGAGCGCTGCTTACTCAAGGCAGTGACTGTGGAATTGTCATGAAGAAAAGTGGGTCAAAATTCCTCCACCACAATGTTAAATACTGATAATATAATGCAGAAAAAGACTTATAGTTCCTGTTACCACTGCTGTTACATGCATATATTGGAGTACAAAGTACAACGTGACACAAAGAATAAGCGTCTCACTGAGTCATTTCTCTGAAAGAGTCACTGTTTCTGGAAACTTCAAACAGTTAAAAGGCTGCTCTGTTATGTGATGACCTCTGACATTCTGCTTGTGAAGATTAATCTCCTTCATGACAGATTAGTGGATTAAAAAAAAAATAAAAACAAGTTTCTGATGTCGATATCAGTAAAGAGGGCACGGTTGCTCAGTAATTTGCCTGGTAGGACTTTTGCACTGATGATTCAGGGATTTTCACTCTATGCCCAGGATCAAGACTCTTGGCAGCGATGCCAGCGCGTTAAATCCCTGCTCTTTGAAAAAACAGATGAAGTGGGATCTGCTAAGCCTTTGATTGAGGTTTATAAAGAGGGGCTCTGGTCCTGCGATGTGACGCGAACATTTTCATAGGTGGCTGGCTCCAACACTGTTTGCAGGATGAGTAGTAAGGTAAGAGGGCATTTCAAATATATTTTCTTTCTTTGATGAGCTTCACACACATGAAAGTCACCTTATGGGTGTTCAAATTACAGAAAAAAAAACAATTTACTCTTGAGTCACATGAGAGTGTTTGTCTTTTTCCGGACTCAGATTATATTCTATGAGGACAGAAACTTCCAGGGCCGCTCGTATGAGTGTGACACCGACTGCCCCGATATGCACCCCCACTTCAGCCGGTGCAACTCCATCAAGGTGGAGAGTGGCTGCTGGGTGCTCTATGAGAAGCCCAATTACACCGGCTACCAGTATGTCCTGACCAGAGGGGAGTACCCAGACTACCAGCGCTGGATGGGCTACAACGACACCATCCGCTCCTGCAGAACCTTCTCCTATGTGAGTGCACATCTGGATATGCTTGTGCTTTGTTGTTTCAGACCATAAATCATTAATGGCTCTTGTCCTCTGCATTATTTTGCATTCATAACACCAAAAGGTCTAAATGTAAAGTTTCCAAATAAGACAGGTTCTCCTGCAGAAGAGGGATTTCTTTCCAATGTCATACATACATGCCTAAAAATGCCTAAAATACCTAAAAATGCATGCATGCATTTTCAGTCTGCACGTGTGGATTATGTATGGATTAAAAGTGAAGTGATGCATAGATCTGGCTCCATTCTTCGTTCTTGGTGTTTTCTGTCTGCAGACCAGCGAGGGCCCCTACCGCATCCGCATCTATGAGCGGCCCAACTTCCAGGGCCAGATGATGGAGTTCAGCAAGGACTGCGAGTCGGTGCAGGAGCACTTCCGCAGCCGCGACATCTACTCATGCAACGTCATGGATGGCTACTGGACCCTCTATGAGCACCCCAACTACCGAGGCCGCCAGTACTTCATGAGGCCCGGCGAGTACCGCAAGTTCAGTGACTGGGGGGCCACCTGCGCCACTACCGGCTCCTTCCGCAGAATTACCGAATTTTAACCCTCCATTTGCATTTCAGCTTCCTAATGTGAAGAATGCTGCTGATGTTGACAACATAATGTGTCAGTAATTGACCCAACATATCAGTAACATATTGTAATATTTAACTTAATAAATGGAGCTACTGTATACTATTTCCTTTCCTTGTGAATAAATGTTTTGGTATCATCTGCTTTAAGTAACTGGCTCATAAAAAGGCCATTTTGGGCACAAACGTCTAGTGTTTTAATCTGATCACACACATGAAACACAAATTTGTACCAGATTTGATTAGATGGATTCACTTCTACTCACTGGAACAGATGAATTGCTGTCATGTTTAAATTCTGATGCATCAGGCTTTGGAGAATTGCAGCTGGGAGATTTTAAAGAGCAGGAAAAATTAAAGACTCAGAATTGAAAAATCTGCCTCAGTCTGTCTGATCCACAGAGCCCAGGACTGTTGAATTTGGACTTGCAGGTGTAGAGCTGTTACAAAGTAAATTAATGAATGTTTTTCCCAAGACGAAATTTGAAAAATGGCCTTGAGGTAAATCATGAGAAGAAGAAAGTAATACTTAAAAACTTTGGACACATTTCTATGACTTCCAACCATTGATTCCACTCTCACACAAAATATCAAACACTAAGTAAATAAAACAACTTTTAGTTGGGGTTATTTTCACCTTACAGAGAAATTATTCTCCCTTGCTATTTAAATACTTTACAGTACACTACAAATTTCTATCTCAAATTTTTTTTACCTTATTTATGTAAATATAGCAAAATAGATGAGCTTATATAATCTGTCCAACAAATGATGTCTATTTATCTCAAAGAAATTAAAAAAAAAAAAAGTTATATATATTGATTTTAGCAAACCTTTATTTTCTAATGTCACATTTATTAGTTCAACTTTTATTTTGTAATGAAACGTTCATTTATTTGAACAGACTTTTATTTACTAATTTCCTGTTTATTTAATTCAGGGAGCTTACATACATGCATATTAAATTCAAAAATACTTTATCAATCTCCAAGGAAAAATTGTTTTTCAAAAATATTACCAAATAATTATTTGTTTATTAGTATTAATTTTTAAAATAATTTCTTTTAGCAGACATATTTTCTGATTTATGTGTTTAATTCAGGGAACTTTTATTTTGTAATTTGACCTGTATTTATTTAATTTAAAGGACTTTTTTGTAATGCAATATTTGTTTATCTCATTGGACTTTTGGTATCCGCAGCCTGCTCATTTTATTTTCTAATTTCATAAATATTGCAGAGTAATTTGATTTTTGAATGCCACATAAATGTCTTTGCTCTTTCATTCTGATCTTATGTTCTCACAGAGAGTGGTTGGGGGCGTGGCTGCTTGTTTTTGCCACAAAACGTCTCTGTATATTTTTCATATTTCTGTTTTTCATGTTTGTGTTAATTTATTGGAAATCTTGTGAAAACACTGACCCATTCGAGACAAACATAAGACATGTAAACAGACTCAGCAGTGATTATTCCAGCGCTCGTCCAGGCTGTGGCTCTTGCTGGAAGCTGCACTGTCTCCTGTTGAGTCCCTGCTGACAACAAGCTTCATTTGAATTACAAAAACACCAATGCCGACTCCCACAGGGTAATGCATATAAAGACTCTGCAGTGGTTAAAAATAAAAGAAAAAATTTAAAAAAAAAACAGTATTGGCCTTCAGCAGCAGTTACCATGGCGAAGGTTTGTGTTTTCAGGTTTACTCCAGAGTTTCTATGTTGGTTGTTTTCACAAAGAGCCTGGTGAGACCCATCTCTTTCTGCTCCATCAGATCATCTTCTATGAGGAGAAAAACTTTGGAGGCCGTTACTATGAGTGTATCAGTAACTGCGCTGACCTGCACGCCATGTTTGACCACTGCCGCTCCATCCGGGTGGAGAGCGGCATGTTCATGATCTATGACCTGGTGGGCTACACGGGGAACCAGTACTTCATGAGGAGGGGGGAGTACTCGGACTACATGGGCATGACTGGCATGAATGACTGTGTCAGGTCCTGTCGCATCATTCCTGAGGTGAGTCCTCCACTCAAACAACACACACATTATTCTGATACTGTTTGCAAAAAACCTTCACACGGCACTTTCACATCATGTTTTACCAGTTAGTGATCATAAATCCACAAAGTCTGTAAATTTGTGGGAGAAATATGATTATAAACAGGAAAAACAGTCAAATCCTCACCTGCTGTTTAGTTGATATTTAGGTTGTTATGAATATTTCAGTAGCTTGGCTCTTCAAATTAAGACTCATCTGGTAAGAACCAGAAATCCCTAAAAAATTGAATTTCATGAGATGTAAAAGTTTTGAAAGTTTAAACTTTGAAACTCTTGATCAAATGTTTGCTAATATACTAATGTATTTTGGTGATTTTTTTTTTTTTGGTCAAAAGACAAAATACATAAAGGTCTCCCAAAGATGTTTGTATGTAGTCCTCATGGATTAAGGTGACATTAATTGTGTAAAATAAAGCAATTAAAATCCATTATAAAATCCAAACCAATATTTTTGTGTCTTTAAAGGAGCCTGATCAGACCGCTGGAGTTGACCTTTGCTTCCGTTTTTACATATAATCATTCAACTTGATTGTATAAGAAATTTCAAGGGCTGTGGATACAAAAACAGATTCTCTGCAGGATTCTGAGGAATTTTGAAAAAGAAAAAAAAATGAAAATGAAGCACTTCAATGCCTTTGTGCTCTTTCAGCCTTTACATAAAAACAATAAAAAGGGACATTAAAAAGATTTTGAAACAAGAATAATAAAACATTTAAGCTCATGCCTTACTCATTTCTAATGTTAAAAAAATTACACCTTTAGTGTGTAGATGTGTCGTGACATCCAGTCACACAAACTGCAAATTGCAAGTAAGTGAATCATCATTTTCAAAAACCTCAGTTTCACATAATTTGTTTTAAAAGTAAAAACTACTGGTTGTTTACCTCGTTTGTTCAGCAGCAATTATATGCCCTCATGTGGTCAGAAGTGGTATTGCTACATAGAGTAACTAAAATTCTGTACACACACTTTTGTTTGCCCCAAAACAAATGATGACTGACATTTTTTATTAGCTAGTATTTTAAAAGTTTGACTGTTTTGTCCCTTATGAGCTACTGTAAATTACTGTTTCTGTGGCAATTAAAAACACAGACTTTTTTTTTTCCCAGTTGAGCTTAAATCAGCATGATAAAAGGCTGCAACCACTGACTCGTCTTTGGACAGAGTCAGATCTGCTGTTTTCACCGTCTGTGTGCATCATTGTTCTTTTCATCCAGCTCAACCCCATCCCACCTTTATCCTTTTCTCTGCTCTTTTACCAGAGCGCCAGCTTCAGGATAAGGCTCTATGAGCACTTTGACATGGGAGGTGAGATGATGGAGCTGATGGACGACTGCTCCAACCTCATGGACCGCTTCCACCTCTCCAACTTCAACTCCTGCCACGTGATGGAGGGCCAGTGGCTGCTGTACGAGCAGCCCAACTACAGGGGACGCCACTACTACCTGAGGCCTGGCCAGTACAGCAGCTTCAGGGAGTGGAGTGGCATTAGCTCTAGGATCCACTCCATCAGGCGTCTCATGGATCTCTAACGACAGGAACAGGAATTTTGAAGTGTCTGCTCTTTGCCCTGTTCCACATGCTGAATAAAAGGGCATCAGTGCTCAAGTGTATTCAGTTTTGTTCTTGCTCTCTGCTTCTGCAGGGCATGTTTTCTCAGGAAGACGTGACATGGTCCAACATCCTGACTTTCATCAATAAAATACTGCAAGCACTGGCACTGACCACACCAGGCTACAGCGTTTTCCATTGTAGAGCTGCTGCACCTTTCACTAGCTGTGTTTTTTATTGACCTATGGATGATTTACTAAGCAAAAAATAAAACAGAAAGTTAAAGATCACTCTTATTTTTAGAAATTCAGACACTCCACTCTACTAAGTAGTCTGTTTAGTATCTACTTTGGATCCATTTGGGTGAGTTTCATCAGCAGACAGAGAAGAGGTATTACTATGGTAGTTATTATAATACAAAGTTCAATACTAATAATCTAATCTTTTCTTCCAAAGGCTGATGGCAGGAAGACGTCTGCTGAGGAAGATTATATAATATTATCAGAAGCTCCAGAACAGCTTCTGCCTTCACCCTGAGGATGTTCCCTAATCCTTTGTGTTATATAAATAACCTCCACTTTATTAAAAACATATATTTCTTTTCAGAGTATTTTATGTGTTTAGTTAGTATCTCCACCAGAGAGCAGCATTACAGCTAAAACTGAAGATTACACAAAGTCAAACTACTATGCTTGGTAGTCTTACATTGACTATGTAACTTCAAAATCTTATGTGTTAATATTACAAGCAAAACAAAGAGAAGTTTCCATGCCACCAGAAATGTGATGATGTGGAAATAAGGTTTCACAGATGCCTAAAAACAAGCACAGAAAACTCTTTGGCATGATCTCCGTAGATGCTGTAGAGATTTTTCTAATGGTTGTCTTTGATTAGAGCAGAAGCTTGAACCCATCCAGCAGTGATGCCACACCTATCTGGTCCAACTTGTCCCAACACACGTAACTCCCAAACGTCTCTTCAGGACAACACAGCTGCACAAAGATTCCTGCCTATTACAATATGAATGACACATGCAGACTCTGCATTTCCCTTTCACTATATATGTGACAGGTGGGAGTCTTCAAAGAGCTGGATGGACCACACGGGCAAGGCACAGGCCAGGCGAGGAGGCTAACATGGGGAAGGTACACGTCATGTTGATATGCTTTGTTAAAAAACAAAAAAGCAGGAGGGGGCGGGAGGGGGGGGGGGGGGGGGGGGTTGTGATAACTCAAACAAGACATGTGCTGTCTCCACTTTCAGATCATCTTCTATGAAGACAAGAACTTCACCGGGCACCACTTTGAGTGCTCCAATGACTGTGAGGACCTCCTGATCAAACTCAGCCGCTGCAGCTCCATCAGGGTTCAGAGCGGCTGCTTCATGGTCTATGAGAAACCCAACTACACTGGAAACCAGTACTATCTGAGAAAAGGAGAGTATCCCGACTTCCATCACTGGACGGGTGTTAATGACTCGGTCTGCTCCTGTCGCCACATCACCACGGTGAGCTGATTTGTCAGCATATACAATTATAAGTCCACACTAGTGTCAGTCTACTGAAAGAATACATGTATGATAACATCTGGTTATAAGTTTTAGTGTTCAGAAAACCATCAATTCCTCTTTAGGCCGTTAAAGTCCCCCTGTACCTTTAAATGGCCAAAAGCACTTCTGATCATATGGGGGTAGGGGTGGGGTTATTATTACACCACTTTGTACCACCAGAGGTGAACTTCTTTGTGTCTTAAGGCAGGGAACAGGTGAATTGTCTAACAAAAGTCCTCTCCCATGTGGCCAGAAGTGGTATTGCAACTTAGAATGACTTAAACCTGCACTTTGAGGGAATTTTTGAAACGTTAAATGCTGACAGTTGAAAGTCTATAAAATATGTGTCTATGTGTTTTGTATAAATGTATGTGTTACAGGCTACAGTATTCAGAACTGTAACAAACAGAGTGGTGGTCACTTTCCGTGTGTGCATGTTGTTCACATGTTGATTAAGACCACCCTCATATCGTCGTGCATGAAGCCACATTTCTGTCATTCCAGCGCCAGCCGACACACACAGTCCACTTTAACAATCACACACTGATTAATCAGTCATTTACATTAAATAACTTTGCAGACCATTATCTGATGTCTATCAGTGGCTTTGTCTCTTTATGAGGACAGGGCTCATCAACTGGTTCCTCTCTGATCCAAATTCAGGAGCCTGGTTCGTTCAACATGCGTCTGTATGAGCGGATCGAGTTTGGTGGCCAGATGATGGACCTGATGGACGACTGTCCCAGTGTTGTGGACCGCTTCCACATAAATGACATCTTTTCCTGCAACGTGAAGGACGGGAACTGGCTCTTCTATGAGCACCCAAATTACCGTGGCAGAATGTACTTGATTCGACCCGGAGAGTACAAGAGGTTCAGTGAGTGGGGCGGCAGGAGTGCCAGGGTCGGCTCCATCAAACGCATCATGGACTACTGACCTGCTGGGGAGGATCAATAAAAGCTTTACAAGACTATTTTTGGTTAATATTGGAAAAAGCTTTTTAAAAATCTGTGTCCTGCAAAGTCTTTTAAATATTAATCAGATGTTTGAAAAACACACCCTGAACCTCTTCTTGATCACACACTCACCATTGTAATAAAATAAATACAAAAAAATGGAGTCTTCTCAGTCCATTGAATTGTGAAGAAAACCTCAGGCCATGGGTTATGAATACTGGTAAAGAAACCCATCTTTTCAAAGTGTTTATCTGGTCTGAGTTAGAGTTTAATCAACATGATCCCTGGGGAACTGTGTTATCTGTGTGATATACCTGCGGTAAAAGCAGGTATATCGCACAGATAGTCAGACCAGCTTGATCAAATATCTGTTTTATCTTGCTGACACTGTTCAGGACGGCGTTTATTGTTCAGTAGCATTTTCGGGAGGAAATTGTGATGAATGTAGGGGAAAAAACAATGTCCCATCAAGCAACAAGAGTCATCTATACATAAACAGAATTTCCCCGCCGCACACCCCCAGCCCTGATCCGACATCACTCTGTGGGATATATTTGAATGACAATACTTAATGCTGTGCAATCATGCAGCTCCCCATTCTCTCTTTTTTTTATAAAGCACAGTGGCTTGGCTCAGGGACAGCACTGAACAGCGATACAGTCTGCTGCCAGAATGACCATGGCAAAGGTATGGAGAGTGAACTCTTGAGATTTTTCCTCCTACTTGTCTGAGTGTTTGTGCCGTCTCTTAGAAATGTGTGAACAACCCTCTGCCTGCTGTGTCCTCAGATCATCTTTTACGAAGACAGAAACTTCCAGGGGCGCTCTCACGAGTGCATCAGCGACTGCGCCGACCTTCACACCTTCTTCAGCAGATGCAACTCCATCAGGGTGGAGAGCGGTTGCTTCATGGTGTACGAGAGGCCCAACTACATGGGTAACCAGTACTACCTGAGGAGAGGGGACTATTCTGACAACCAGCGTGTAATTGGCATCAGCGACTGTGTCAGATCTTGCCGTTTGATTCCTCAGGTAGGTCACACAGCCTTATCCGAGATGTCTTTTACACATGTTGCTTTATAAAATGCTTGTTTTTGTTAAGTCACTGGAGAATTGCTGGAGCTTATGAGCAGGGGAAGTAATAAACATTTCATCTGATGCCAGTATAAAGGTTCCTACAGGTTGAGGCTTTATGAGCACTTCGACATGTCCGGTCAGATGCACGAACTGGTGGACGACTGTCCCAACCTCCAGGACAAGCTCAATATGTCCGACTTCAACTCCTGCAATGTGGTGGACGGCCAGTGGCTGCTGTACGAGCAGCCCAACTACAAGGGCAGGGTGCACTACCTGAGGCCCGGCGAGTACCGCAGATACAGCGACTGGGGCGGCGTCAGCCCGAGGGTGGGCTCCATTAGAAGAATCATAGACTTCAACTAAAGTTGATGCATATTTCCCAAAGTTTAACTGTCTGTTTCTACAATAAAAACCAACTCATTAATAAGACTGACACCTTTTATTGTGTGTATCTGCCACAACTTTATTCCCATATTATATTGTTTGAATACATTCATAAAAAAGCAGCCAAGGGCTGAAAAAAAATATCAACAATAGCTTCTGGCTACTACTTTAATCCCCTTTATGCTGCAGCATACCATACCAAATGATGCCAGACTTGCCCTCTCCCAGTTTGTGCCCCTGATGGGATTAGACGGTCTTTGCATACAGTCAGTGTTAAACACTATAGAGAGCAAACTGGACGGTGTCGGTCAGGAAATTCCTTCTACATAGACCCAACAGAAAATGACAGAATATGACGTGAAGAGCTAAAAAAGCAGGAATCATCTGGTAAAGCAGGAAATGTACAGAAACGTGAATAACCATACATAACCTTTACAAATACAGATTTCCCATCACATGAACTATGTTTTGCATACAGACACACACACACACACACACACAGATATATTCTTAAAATATGTGACAATAGCATTGCCAAAAATTTCATTTTATGAGATCAAACAGACATAACCCATAACAAAAGTGCCTTATAGCTATTCCATATAACTTAGTAATAAAATGAAATCAGTTCTATGAAGTTAACATTTGGAGGTTTTCTTAATCAAAATCTTACAGGTGTGCGTTCATACAAGTGAAAGAAGCTGATGCAAAGATGTTTGCTCTGATTATTGAAGTCCCTGTTGTTATTAATGGACTCAAACAGGTCATTACATCATCCTGATTGACCGCAGCACCACGAGACATAGTCTTCAGCACATACTAATAAGTATAAGTGACCTGTGGTGGACGCTGAGGCCAGGAAATGAAAGGGTAACGAAAATGAGGTCCATGAAGTGAGATCACGCGATGACAAGCCTTCAAACAGTCAAACCCAACTGTGAAACGGTGGTGTCAAAACTGTCGTGCTGTTGAAAAGAAATCAAAAAGCGTCCCATCCACAGGTGAAGTGTCAAATCCTAACAAAATCTTTCCATCCAGAGCACAGAGCAGCAGCGTATGTACGTCCACTTATTTACATACTGTGAGGTTGCTCAGGAAGACCCGTGTGAATGGCTTCCTGCTCTGTTACGCAACATATTTAATGCTACAGGGCTTTTCCATGTTGTTCTGCAGCCATTGTCCGCTGGACGTGTGGATACTATACTAGTCTTTTCCTTTGTCCATGCATGTCAAAACACCAAACCAAGTTAATTATTTATCCTTTTTTCAACTACAAATCCATATTTCTGACCCAATGTTGTGCTCTAACAAAAAGCTAAACATGTGCCAGTAGCCTTTAGTTATAACTAAGAGAGAATTTGAATAACAATGCTTTGTTTGTGAAGAGGTGGTATAAAAAGCACTGAAAACATGGGGAATCTCTCCAACGGAGACCATGGGGAAGGTAAGTACTGTTTGTCCTCTCAGCTCACACTCCATTGAAGTTGCACCAAAGCCTAACGGCACTGCTACTATGTTTTATTTTAATGCAGAGCTCAAGTCTTTGATAAAAGTTGAACCAAAGGTTGTCTGATTTTTATCACAGATCTCTATCACAGATTTAGAAGAAAAAAACTTCAACGGAGCAACGTATCTCTTGACGGTCTTGTTTTTATCGCCAGATTATCTTTTACGAGGACAAGAACTTCCAGGGCCGGAGCTATGAGTGCAGCAACGACTGCACGGACCTTCATTCCTACTTCAGTCGCTGTAACTCCATCCGGGTGGAGAGCGGCTGCTTCATGATCTACGAGCGACCCAACTTCATGGGCCACCAGTACTTCATGAGGAGGGGCGAGTATCCCGACTACCAGAGGTGGATGGGTTTCAGTAGCTGCATCCGCTCATGCCGGATGATTCCAGCGGTAAGAAAGATGCCGTACAGACAGATCCAGTCCAGGTCTGATGTCGTTCGTTCAGATGTGTGATCCTTTGTTGGTCCTTGTGTTTGTCCCACAGTACCGAGGATCCTACAGATTGCGGATCTACGAGAAGCCCGACTTCAGCGGTCACATGATGGAATTCATGGATGACTGTCCCTGTGTGTCTGATCGTTTCCACCACCGCCACGTCTACTCTTGTAATAATATGAACGGCTACTGGATTTTTTACGAGTACCCCAACTACCGAGGCAGACAGTACTTCCTCAGACCTGGGGAGTACAGGAGATACCGCGACTGGTGTGCCACGTGCGCCATCGTCGGGTCCTTCAGGAGGGTCACCGAATTTTAGCCATGAAGCGAAACCTAGCTGTAAATATCAAATCTTTTATTTATTAAAGATGTTGAATTTTTAACTTGCTTTGTGAGGATTTTTTTCATTGATTTGTCTCAGGTTTTTAAACTTTTTTTTTTCAGGAATGAAAGAAGTGATTTTATTGAATTGAGGAAGTAAAAGCAACCTCACATAGGCCACATGCAGCGAAACCCTTCCCCTTAGTGACATTTACGTCTCTGGTACCTTTGTTAAGAAGTTTAATACTTATAATTTAACAATTTTCTTGGATTTCAAAGCAGAGCACTGTCATTTAATTAAAAGTCTCCAACACGCTAACGCTCACTTACAAAGCTCTGATCAAAGCCAATCATAGCGCCGCCATCAAACCACTCCCACTTTCACAATTTATTCCACATCTATTGAAACAGGAGTTTCCAAAATAACAGTAAATATAATGTACTTTCATATGAAACTAAAACAGTGGATTTAGGATCAGATAAAGTAGCGTACACTTTAGCAATCACTTCTAATGTTTGTTACAGTTCCAGATATGATTGTTCGGTTCAGTTTGTTTGTTCATCTGTTTACAGGACTGCTCAGAAAGATTTGGGCATGTATGCATACATGTTTCACCAGAAGTGGGACATGATCCAACTTAGCGGTGATTGACATTTGAAGCCAATCCAGAGCTGGTTCCAAGATTTTTTTTTTTTTTTTTGCTGTTCTAGTTAATAAACAGGAATTACATTTCACAATAAAGTGAGATCAAAGCAGACGCTTTCATTCACAATTTCTGTGTGTTTTGGAACTTCACCTTGATCAATAACACCTTGATTTATTTGTTCACACATGACCCCTTGGTCTGCCTTCTGAAAATATGACTTTTAGCAGATCAGCAACTTCACCTTGAAATAATAATTTAGTTTCATTTGTGAATAAAAATGCCATGTTAATTCTATTTCATCATTTACTTGAAGGTAGGGTCTTGTACTTGCACTAATTGTAAGTTATTTACTATATGTTATTGTTCGTCATTGTACTTTAATGTCTCTTTTTCTGTTAATGGCCATACTAAGGTTCAAAAATTCAACTGACATAATTCTCTAGTTGGAAGCTGTTCAGTCTCAGAAACAAGCTCATGTGGATAAACTACATTGGAAATGTGATCAAAATCTAACAAATACATGTAAAATTGAATTCTTTTAAAACTCTGTGTTGTTTTTAGTCTCATTTTAATAAAACCCATGGTTATTTTTCAGAGCATGATCAGCCCTTAAACATTATCACATTTTACACATTTTATTTTGAATCCATCCTTTCATTGAATGTAAATACTAAAATATTATTTATTTAAAGAATTTAAGTTTCTACTTTCTTAAAGTAGAAACTAAAGGGAAAACAATATATATATATATATATATATATATATATATGTATATATATATATATG
>JAOWBL010000014.1:209643-222166 GCA_028564865.1 Zenarchopterus dispar
ACATGTCGGAGCAGTCGCTCATGCACTCATAGGAGCGACCCTGGAAGTTCCTGTCCTCGTAGAAGATGATCTAGAAAGTCCCAAGTGTAAAATTAATATGACACAAACTAACATCCATATAAGTAATATTTCAAATATTTCAGATGTGAGGAGAGTGTGCTTACCCTGCCCATGATGATGGAAGTGGTGTTTGTTCTTTAGACTATGGTGTTGCGGCGCACTGATGGAGGTCCTGTTTTTACTGTTACTTTTATACCTGACCAAATCCAAAGAATCTGTGGCTCCCATTGTGCAAACCCCTGACCCAGCAACATGGTATAGTGGCCTATACAGTGCTGAGGGGTTTTTGTCACATTTCCATGTGACTGGGTCCCCTAGAAGACTTTAGAATGGATTTTTCCATAGGGAAGTCAATACAATGGGCATTTTTTGATGGTACAATAGACTGTAATGAACAATAGTCTCTTTTACACGTTTCCAAACACATTGTATAGCACTCTGATTGTTAAGTGGACAATTTACAGTCATGAATATCCTTTTGTGTGACCAGACAAGTGTGACATGCTAGTATGTAATTCACATCTATGTGATCATAGGTTGATTATCTGGCTGCTTGAACAGGCATGCACTGTATATTACATCGACAGTTCTACTTTACCAGGTAAAGGAAGCTGATACTTTCTGATCTTATTCACTGTTGTAGGAACGATTTTTACTGTGATCGAAGACCATCTACAGTATTTACAGTAACTGTGTTCTTGTAAATGTTACAATGTAAACAATTGCACTCTTATAACTCACTATGGTCTTAGTCATAACTATGGAGCCATTTTAGGTTACTATACTTACCTATTCTTATTATTCTTGCCTGGAAAAGGGAAATAAAACAATCCTACGTCTGTTACTTGATGGTCAGGAGTGAAATGTTTTATTCATGACAAAAAACAAACATGATTCAAAACAGGTCAGAGTGAGAGTGGTATATGCGTTTGTAGCAAAATGACAATTTTTGTTTTTTAGCAGCCGGGGCCCCTGACACAACTCAAAAGCATTATTGCAGTTAAATGGTAATCTGTGTGGGGTCCCTCTGAGCACATCGAAGTAATTAACTGTGTAAGTGTACAGAAAGTGTTTGTGCAGGCATCTCTGCCCAGTCCCTGATGTCTTGTTTTAAGACAGAAAAAACTGACTACTGAATGTCATGCAAATTACTGTCATTTGATACAAAACCAGGAGAGTTCCTGGGCTCTGCCTCTAGTGCTATTTTTCTTACAAATATCTAAGTTTTAATCCAGTTCTATAGAAGGAGAGGCCAGGAACTCTCCTCTGTTTGCATCTATCGCCCTTGGTTTGTGCAACACTTTGTAGTTAACTTGTATGGACTTATAACAAGGTAACGGTGATCCGAAAAATGTCTGAACACTATCTGTAAATGTACCGAATTAAAATGATCTTGATTTGTCTGTTGGGACCTTATCACACTACCACTTCAAGAGAGGGGCAATTTTGATTCAGTGAGTTAATTACTAGTTACTTTATTTTTTAGTAATCCCTTTTTCCCTTCATAAGGAAAACATTAAATCACAAGTTAATTGATTACAAGTCAGATACTCTTCGCTTAATACCTTTACTTTTTAAAAAATATTTAGTTACATTTAGAAGTGCACTTCAGATTTTCCATCATTTTATTATATTTCATTTTTTTTTTCTTTTCTTGTAAAAAAAATCAATTTCCCTCTCAGGCTGCAACCTGATTATGGCCAAATCTCTGTCACGTCAAGTATATTAAACCACATAAAATCTAAAATATATATAATTTTACACACATTATCCTCAGTGATGCATGGCATGTGTAACTGGAGTTGGCTATTAATGTTTTCTTAAAAACTTCCACCAAGACAACAAAAAAATATTGGGTTGCATGTTGTGCATCATTATAACTTCATTATAACAGGTTCAGCAGATGAGTTCAGGTCGCCTCTGAATGGAAACCTGGCCCACTGAAATTGTTCGGACTAAACAGATGTTGGAGTAGTGAGCTTCTTGTGCCTGACGTAACAATGGTGGATCAATGAGCAGTGAGTGTTTGGAATGATGGGGTGTTAGAACATTGCACCTAATCCACCTAATCTCTAATTACATATAAAGTAATCTAATTACAGTAACACTTCACAAGTAACTCATTGTAGCCAAATATGGTTATAAACAACTTTCTTATTGGATAAATATATATTGGTTCAGTAAACTTATAATAGATAATGACACATTATTATTGTACGACTTAAATAAATAAATAAAATAAATGGGAAATAAAATACACAGATTCTTTGGATAAAATAAATGGGAAATTATTAAAAAGTTTTATTGGAAATGTATTTTATAACTAAGCTGTTTCTGCCATCAGTTAAGACAACATTATAGCAGCACTAAAATCTTCATAGTTAAGAAAAATGTAAAAACAAGATAATAATAAAGACATAAAAATTGCATACCCAACATGAATGAGAGTTTGATAGCTGGAGATTTGCCAAAATTATTTGTATTGCTCATTTAGTTTAGCAGACTTAAACTCGGTGTGCTTCAACGTAGCTAATATAGATTTTAAAAAATAATAATAAAGTGATGTTATGAAAAAATTAGGCAACATATAAAAGCTTTATACATTAAGTACAAACATTAACTTACATTTTAGAATCAGACTATAAAGGTAATTTAACCTCGGTTATGCTTTGAAGATTATAAAAAGAAGCTAAATACATAATGACGGAGAATAATGTCTGTATATGAGGAGTCAGTAAGGAATTAATCTGATTACAGAATATTTGATGCTTAAAGGACTTATATTGTGATAATTACTTTATTGGATTTGTTCCCAACAGAAAAATATAACCAGTAAGATGGGAAGAGAACAGTTCCTCTAAGGCCAAAACAATGTTCAAAGTGCTAAAGAAAACTATATGATCAATTATATCAAGAACTGAGGTCAAGACATACAAAGCTAAACACATTATGGTTGTCTAAGCAAAGATAAAGACCACTGAAAACTCTGACAAGAGCCATCTCTATCCTGGAGTTACTTCTAAATAAAGGTGCAACCATGAAATTGAAACTGTTGTGTGGTAAATACGTTCTGTATAAAAATGCTGGTAAGCACCATTTTCAAGAACTTTTCCATGGAAGGAAATTTTTAAGATTAATTTATAGCGCTCATAAACTACTAGAAAGAGCCTGTTCTTTAACATTCTTAATAGATTCTTTTGTTTAAGACCTGTGGGTAACACTCCAGAGACTCACACAGGACCAGTATTACCTGCAGACCTGCCGTTATTTGTGATAACTGCACAGGATGACTGTGATATCCATGTGAATGCACCATGTCTGTGAGTTGTAAAATAAAAATTTCACCTTAAATTACCAAACCCTATTCCAGCAAACACAGAGGTTATGGGGCAGTTTTAATCCTGTGCAAATAGACATCTCAGTAATTCAGTAATTTGTGGGCGTCTTTCTTTTTTCTTTAATTTTTTTGCATCAGCAGATATAATGAACAAAGACATTTTATTGGGTAACAACACACATTTAATCAAGAAATTCAAAACCAAAATGTTTTCAATGAACACCCATAAAACAAAAGGAGTCCAGAGTCAGCAGAGGAATGATGATGGGAGGAATGACACGTAGCTGCGGTAAGAAATTTTTAATCTTTCTGGTCTGACAGCACAAAGCCTTGACTGTGAGAAACGCTCTCCTCCAAGGGTCAAAGGCCCAAGCGTGGAAACTGCAGTCTCTATATACGGGCCCCTGCTTGACCCGATGAGCTGCAAAGCACCCTGGTAATTGTTTTAACAAAACGTAAGTTCTTAATGACACATCAGGGGATTAATGCTTTTAGATGACAGCAAATTTTGTTCAAAAATGTGCTGGACCCCAGGTAAAACTAGAACTGTGTAAATAGGGCTTTATAGTTCATACCGTTCATTAAAATACATCCTAGGAAATCCGATCCAAAGGGGCCAATGCTAATGCAAATCTGGATGAAATTGTTCAGATTCACTCAGATTCACATTTGAAAGTAGCCTGGCACACTTTCATCCACATTCTCTTCATATTCTGAACACAAATGCATCCTGGGATGGATTCAGGGACCACATTAAAAAAGTAGTCTTTGGAAATAATTTTGTTTGTTTTTACTTGAAAAATAGCAATAATGCTCTTTGTTATTCAAGTTTTTCCTTAAGTTGAAATCTGTCTTTAAATATATGACTTATACCTAGTTATTTTCATCTGCTTCTTTTTGCAATTAGAAATAACAATATGATGTGTTTATTTTTATTTTTTGTTTTATTTTATTGCATATAGAGTGGACGGATCAGATCTGATCACTCAAGATGCATTTGGGTATGCATTTTATTGCCAAGTTTAAACAAATATACTGAGTTCTAGGCACTTGTGACTTTATGTCTCAAAATTCATTTTAATACAAGGTGTGAACAGACCCTGAAAGACACTGACAAGTTCAGTGACATCTTCTACCAAACTGCTGAGAAGACATTACTGCCCTACTCCTCTCATTGAGATATAGTGACCCAAAATCACCTCAACCATATGGTTGAGCAGGCAGTTAAAGGGTTAAAACAACTCGGAAGATATTTGACCAAGAGCACATAAGATAGATATTTATTATTGTACTATTTCTCACAATTGCAGGAAATCCCAAATTGCAAAATAACAGGTACCTCCATTGCAATTACATCAGGCCAAAGAGGGCTAAGGAATGGGAAGTCCCTGCATGTGGTTGGCGGGAACAACCTGAGAGATTTTAAATATATGGAATAATTACAAAAAAATATTTAAAATAAAAATAAAAATTATTTTTTAAAAACCTTCTGCTTAATGCATTTGTGTTGGGTTCAAAATAGCTTTTCTAAAAAGGTCAAAGAAATAAAGGGAAATAAGACGCTGTAATTTAGAAAGTTAAATCATTTATTGATGTCAAAATGTACATTTAGCACATGTCCATGATGCGCCTCATGCTCATGAACCTCATGCCACCCATGCCCATCTCCCTGAAGCTCCTGTACTCTCCGGGCCTCATGTACATCATCCTGCCTCTGTAGTGGGGCTGCTCGTACATCAGCCAGTGGCCGTCCATCACGTTGCAGGACATGCAGTCGTTCATCCTGTAACGGTCCATGATGCTGTCGCAGTCATCCATCATCTCATACATCTGACCACCGAAGTTCTCCCTCTCGTAGATCCTCATCCTGAACTGTCCTCTGTACTGTATTGGAACCAAAAAGCATATTTCATTATTTTCACTCATAACGGTGCAAGCATTTTAAACTTGTTTTTTGTACTTACCATGGGGATCATACGGCAAGACCTGATGCCACCGCTCATCCCAAACATGCTCATGTAGTCGGAGTACTCGCCCCTCCTCATGAAGTACTGGTTTCCCATGAAGTTGGGACGGTCGTAGACCATGAAGCAGCCACTCTCCACCCTGCAGGAGTGACACCTGCTCAGGTAGGAGGACATGTCGGAGCAGTCGCTCATGCACTCATAGGAGCGACCCTGGAAGTTCCTGTCCTCGTAGAAGATGATCTAGAAAAACATATGTATGCATTAAAGGATCGTAAACACAAATGCCACAATCATAGTAGTGATCATATCTTTGTCAAAAATTAAAAAATTGATGATGTGATAATTGTGATTGGTTCCTACCTTGCCCATGATGGTTGAGGTGGTTTTTCAGGTCTCCGATGAGAACTGCCTTTGAACTGATACTCTGGTGGTCTGAACACCTTACTTTTATACCTGGCCAGAGACAAAGACAGTTTGCTCCTCTATTGTGGGAACTCCTGACCCAGCATCCTTCTATAGAGGCCTATTGGTTTTCACTTGCATAACCAACCCCTGGGTAGAATTTTCCTTATAGAACAAAGGTTTTTAAAAAAAAAAAAAAAAATCGTTGTAATCTTTCTGTGTATGTATTGAAATTTACGAAAGCTGTAAAATTGTTGGGGGCTGTGAAATGCAATCACTGACTCAATAAAAAGTCAAAAGACAGTTGCCCACATTATAGTCTGATTAATTTAATTAAACTGCAGCAAATCATCTAACACTTAGAACTGATTTTATGCCATGTGACATTTAATTGAAATCACATGGCAATGCTGACAATCTCCAACACATCTACTGTGTCAGATATTGGTGAAGACAAGAATTCTCAATCGTGTAGAATTGAACAAAAATGTCAATTAGAGACTTTAAAAACATTTAATTAAATATTTTATGCTTATAGTAGGTTTCAGAGATTATTGCAAAGTTTTGGGTGATAGTATGATAAAATATTCATTCATAAAGGAGCAATTCCAAATGTTTAGGGGAATTTTGGGTCAATTCAGTTTCTGAATCTTTTTTTTTTTTTTGCCAGAAGACCCATTAAAGGGCAAAAACGGTGTTTTCATAATCCTAACCCCACAGTGTTTTAAATCCTAAATCTAATGAAACAGTGTGTGAGAACCTAAGTAAACAACAAAGCTAAATAACACTGAAGTTTAAAAAAGAAAAACTAAATGTAAAATACTGTATCAAATGAAAGATTGGGTTTCCTGGATAAAAGTATCTAACCAAATGTCACAGATATTACGAGATCTATACACTGGCCTACATACCAGTGTTGGAAAAAGTAGTATTTTCCATTTCAATTTTGGGGTAATTTTACTCAACCTACCAGCCATTGTGAATGGTACATTATAAGATATAATGAAAAAAATAGTAACCAAGGAATTTTTGACATGTCAGTGAAGACTGTGTTTCGTGTGTTATGAATTTGTCAGGAAATTTAAAGAGTTACAAAATAGGTTGTCACTGTTGCAACTGGGATACCATGGCGACACAGTTCTACACTAGAACCTCTTTTGCATTATGAACTAAAATGAAATAAATAAATAAATAAATAAAGACAAATATAGCCTTTGGCATTCTCTGTCTTCATGTAAATATAATAATAATAATAATAATCCATTTTTTTATAGGGCCCTTTTAAAGTACCAAGGTTCTGTACAAGAAGACCAACAACAATCACAATGCACATAAAACGCAAAACAATAAAACAATGACAAAAAACTACAAATAATAATCGGATCAGTGGAGGACGTTCTTGTGATAATGCGGGCAGCTGAGTTTTGGACTAGTTGAAGGTTATTGATGGATTTAAGAGGAAGACCAGAGAGGAGGGAATTACATTAGTCAAGATGAGAAGTAACTAGAAGGTGAAAGTAAGCAGAGTGGGTGATGTTATTCATATGTGATGTAAAGTGAAGAGTGCTGTCAAGGATGACACCCAGGCTCTTGACCTGTGAGGAAGGAGAAAGAGTCGTATTGTCGATTGTGACTGAACTGTGTAAGAGTAGATTTAGAACCATTATATATAACCTTGTTTTTTTTTTTCATTGTTGAATCTTAGGAAATTGCAGGAAAAACAGAATTTAACATCTGTGAGGCAGTCAGTGAGAGAGGTGGGAAGAGATGAAGAGAGTTTGGTGGACACATAGAGCTGGGTATCATCAGAATAACAGTAGAAGTTGATGTTAAGTTTATGGAAGATATGACCAAGAGGAAGTAAATTATGATAAGAAGAGGACCAAGGACAGAACCCTGGGGAACACCTGTGGTTACTGGAAAAGAGTGTGAACTGAAATCTTTCATCTGTATGAACTGCATGTGGCCAGACAGGTATGATTTAAACCATTTAAGGCATGTGTCACTTATTCCAATAGATGATATTCTGTCAAGGACAAAGCTGTGTGAGATACTTCTGAAGGCTGCACTCAGATCTTGAAGGATGAGTATAGAAAAAAATCCAGAGTCAGAAGAGAAGATTGTCGATCATTTTGATCATGGCTGTCTCTGTGATGTGGTGAGGGTCAAAACTGGACTGGAGATTGTAATTGTTAGACAGATGAGAATGTATCTGGGAAGCAACTATTTTCTCAAGAACTTTGGAAAGAAAAGGAAGATTCCTGATATGATGAAGGTTATTAAAATGATTGGAATCAGTCCCAGGTTTCTTCAATATGGGAGTTATAGCAGTTGTTTTAAAAAAAGAGGGAACAATGCCAGATGTGAGAGAGGAATTAATAATTGCTCTTATTAAGACAATAAAGAAAGAGAAGCTGGTTTTAACCAGTGCTATGGGAATGGATTCCAAAATATAGGAAGAGGGTTTTGATTTAATGATAAGCTTTGTAATGTCATTAGCTGTTTGAGTGTAAAGGCTGAAAATGAGGAAGAGAAGGGATCAGAGGAAAACACTAAGGAAGTACTAGGGGTTGTATTGACCAGTTGTTGATTGATTTTTTTTCTGTTGTAGAAGTGAAGGACATCCTTAAGGAATGTTGAGGTTGAGTAGAAATGTTGTGGTAGGGACCCAGGAGGTAATCTGTGTCTGTGGCATATAGGATCCTAGGATTTCCATCGCCAGCGTTAATGAGTCTAGAATAGTAAGCAGATTTAGCAGTGGAGAGGGTGTTTTTATAATGGAGGATATGGGCGTTATGCAGGTCTTTATGAATTGTAAATCCAGTCTTTTTGTATAATCTTTCCAGTTGACGACCCTTAACTTTCATTTGACGGAGGTCAGGAGTAAACTGAGATGCAGACTGAGTAAAGATAACTATTTGGGATTTGAGTGGACTGTGGAGGCCATCTTTGTAATTGGAAACCAGTTCATCAGATGAGGAGAGGATTAGCACAGGAATGACTGTCAATACCAGCAGAGACCATTTATAAATTAATGTTATGAAATGAGATGGCACTTGACAGAGAAGATGTGGATATTATTAGATTGGCTCTAAAACAGGTGAGTTCTGGTCAGAGATTGGTAAATCAGAAGTAGTTATATCATGGGGTGTGACACCAGAACAACTGGTCAAGTCCAGCACACATCCATTAAAAGAAAGTGTGGTGTTACAGTGCAGTTGTTAAAAGTAGGTATAGTAGTAGTAGGTATATATTAGTAAGATTTTTTTTAGCTTTTATTTGATGAAACAAATATCTAATAAAGGAAAGTGGCTGGCATATTTTGAAATATACCTGCTGCGGTGGCACGTGGGCAAAAAGATTAATATCTAGTCTTGTTAAATACAGCAGAAAACACAGAAAGTCATGTCTCAGAGCAGTCAACAACAATAATCAACTTCTGGCAAACTTATAAGCCAATTAAGATGTTACATACAATTTTACATTTGTGAATTTGTAGATTTGAGATACAAAGTACTTCACTTTTTAGCAGTCACTCTTGCAGTGTGTTTATTTATTTTAATTCTGAGTATAGACTACAGGCACAAACAACCTTTTCTGAATCTTGCATGCATAGTTGCAATTTAAACTTTAAGGTCACATGACAGTGTCCCAGTTGAAGGTTTGTTTAGTTTGCATTTTTAACATCCCTGTTGTCCTTGGGCCACTCTGATCCCAAATTAAATCTTACTTTAACTCAAAAACATTGCATTCTTCATGCTAATATATATTGGTCCTATATTACAAAACTAAGGGAAACATTTGTCGTAATGGGTTGGATTGAAATGAGAGTAAAGGTGTAACACAGAATTGATCATTTATAAGGTGTATGCCGATCAGGAGGATGTTACAAGGTGTTCCTATTTTAAAGCTATGTATAGGAGAAGATAATATAAGTGGTCAAAAAAAGTATTTAAACCTATTTGAAGTGGTTTTTCCCTTTGAAATAAAGAACTGACGTCTTTCATGACTCAGCCTTTCAGTTTTGACATTTTAAACACTTCACTCATAGCTGATGAAAGAAAGATCAGCTGTGTCAGTTTTAGAGGGGAAAAGGTTTGAATTGTATTTGAGATGAAAAAATGATATCCACAGTTGGAAATAATCCTTACAGACCTCTCTCCATTTGTCTCTCTTAGATATATTCATTTACTGCGGTTGCTTCACACTTTTAATAGCAGTTAGGGGTAGGAACAGATTATGAACAGATAATGAAAGCAAAGGTTCACACACTTTTGTGACTCACACATTTAATATTAGAGTTTTCCTGAAAAATCACCTTCTGAAAAGTATTGTAATTTCATCTGTATGTTTCAGCTCTTTTTATCTATGTGGTGAGGAAGATGTTTGCCGAGTACTTCAACAAAGATAACAATAGTCATGCATCATGTTGTAAAAATGATAATCTTTATTTGAAATTATGAAGTTCCAGTATTCAGGTATCTCCTCCAGTTTGAGATATATATATACAGTTTAGGTCATATTGTTTTAATGGGACTTTACTAGTATTTAGTTTTGAATGAATGGATACATTTAGAGCAGTATCACTACATTTATTTGAAATGGTGTCATAGTATTTGTTTTTTGTTTTTTTTTTTGAAATGGCACTCTAATAGTAGGAATCCATGATGCGCCTCATGCTCATGAACCTCATGCCGCTCATGCCCATGTTCATGAAGCTCCTGTACTCTCCGGGCCTCATGTACATCATCCTGCCTCTGTAGTGGGGCTGCTCGTACATCAGCCAGTGGCCGTCCATCACGTTGCAGGACATGCAATTGGACATACGATAGCGGTCCATGATGCTGTCGCAGTCGTCCATCATCTCATACATCTGACCACCGAAGTTCTCCCTCTCGTAGATCCTCATCCTGTACTGGCCTCTGTGCTGTTATAAAAGAAAGAAAAGCAAAAGTTAATTTCATCAGCAAATTTTAGAAGCGAGAGCTGCCTTTTTTAGTGTATTTTAATTTTGTTCCTACCATGGGGATCATGCGGCAGGACCTAATACAATCGGACATCCCAAACATGCTCATGTAGTCGGCGTACTCGCCCCTCCTCATGAAGTACTGGTTTCCCATGAAGTTGGGACGGTCGTAGACCATGAAGCAGCCACTCTCCACCCTGCAGGAGTGACACCTGCTCAGGTAGGAGGACATGTCGGCGCAGTCGCTGCTGGTCTCATAGTAGCGACCCTGGAAGTTCCTGTCCTCGTAGAAGATGATCTAATGGGACAGGCCTCATTAGATCAAGCTTAAGCAAAATATTTAATTTCATAGCTGGATCATTCCCTTCAGTCACCTACCTTGCCCATGATTATGGTCTTTTGGTCTTTGCTGAGCACTTAGCTGTGGCTGCTGTGTATTACTGTCCGTGGGAAGCGTACTTTTATACTTGCTCTGAGGGAAAAAGGTATATTGGGTTTCTATTGTGCAAAGGCCTGACCCAGCAACATGCCATAGAAGCCTACTGAGCAGTCAGGACACTAAAGGGTTATTATTCACCTCTATACTGCCCTGGCGGAAAAGCACGGACTCTATACATGCAGCATTGTTGTCAAACATAAAGAAAATAGAGAGAAGCTTCCAAATGTAACCAGACAGCAATATGTCTTCCTTAGTTGATGGAAAACTTTCCTCTATCCCTGACAAAAGCATATTTAGGATTGACATTGTATTTATTTAAAATTAACACATACAAATATAATGTGTTATATTATTTTAAACACAACATCGGATAACAGAAAAGGAGCATAGAAATGAGGACATTTAAACAAAAGCAGGACTGGAAGTGGATGTCAGCTGGGTACAGTTTACAAAAAAACTTTTATTTAAACTTTTTTTTTGTTTTCTAATAATTTGAGTGATTTTGACATTCTGATGGAGGAGCAATGACCTAATTTATGATAAAAGAAGAGATACAGTTCATTAGTCTGTTCTTTTGCGTGTTTGACAAATAACTGAACTTTTATTTTAGATGCATATCATTAAAAAACAGTAACAGTAGAGATGGTCAATATTTATTTAAGATTGTATGAAGGCAGGACTAATATGTGACTGAATTAATAAAGTGTCTATTTATCTATCTATCTATAGTATATGAACTGGTTAGCTACAGTACTGTCAAATATGTATCTTTAATAGAAACTGAGGAATTACAAGTACTTTTGGCACTTCATCGTGCAGGATGAAAATTAAAAGTGATCATTTCTGTTTTCCTATCAAGTCGCTAAAACTGTATTACCGAACCACACTGGAAGTTCATAAAAGTTCTTTTTCAATAAATGGGAAGATTAGTGCTTTAATAAACTTTGACCTCACAAATGCCAAGTATTCCTCTTTTTGCGTTTGAGGTTTTTGTTCATGATCATACCAGCAGAATTATCATCTCGGGATTCACCATGACTTTAAAATTTAGTAATAAAGAGAACAAAGATCCTTTAACTACCTTTGACTTCATGAATTGTGGTCAAATTGTGGTTGGAAAACATCTTCAGTATCCTTAAATTACATGTTTGTATTACAGTAGTAAATGTTAAATCAGAGCAGAAGTCGAAATTCTGCCATTTTGTGTCCAGCTATAAATAAACACAGCTGACTTTGAGGTACACTGGCAGCAAAGAGGGTTCAGTGAATTTTATTACCCATCCATCCATCCATCTTCCTCCGCTTATCCGTGGTCGGGTCGCGGGGGCAGTAGCCTGAGCAGGGGGACCCAG
>JAOWBL010000014.1:222266-259105 GCA_028564865.1 Zenarchopterus dispar
TTCCACGGCCCGGACGAAAACCACACTGCTCCTCCTGGATCCGAGATTCGACCATCCGGCGGACCCTCCTCTCCAGCTTGTTTTAAGAAGCTCTTCAAATGAAGGAATTAATACGACTTTACTTTATTTTCAAACGAAGACAGAAAGATTGATTCCTGTGTTGTCAGCAGTTAGAAAGCAGCATTTATTTTATTTAAAAATCAGACATAATGAGACATTAGACGATCTGATGTGTTGAATAAAGTGTCTTTTATTTTTGATAGTCGAGGCTCAGTCACATCACCAGCACCTGAACAGCCTTGATCTCAGAAAACTGTGACTGCCGTTACAAAAACTCAGAAAACCATTCAAATTTATACTATAAAGTAGTTTATGGGAGTGATTAAGCTGAACCATTTCTAAAAATGTTCAAATGAATGTTTCCCCAAGTTTAATACATTCAAAATTCAGTTTAACATTAGTTACTTGCTTCAGTTTGAGCTCATAAAAAATTTTAGACTTTGAAGAATGAAAGTTATTATTATTATGATTATTACTTTTTAAAATTTTACTGACATTGGCCTTAGTGAGCCACTACGCATGGATACCTCATCTTCTTGAGACCTGAGATTGCTCTCCTCTGACCCAAAACTTTTGAAACCCCTAGTTTCCTCTCATTTTAACCCAACCTTTATTCATTTTTTTTTTACTGTAGCTTAACATGGTTCTATGGTTACAGTTAAGTATTACAAAGTTGGTGGTTCGGTTTGGGTTAGCAAACATCATGGACTGCGTCAGTAATGGTAAGCCTTTCTGACCCAGATGTAGTACAACAACTACCACCATGATACTACCATCACCATGTTTTGTAATAAAATCAATGCTCATTTTTTCTTGCTTAGTGGGTGGTCAGCATCTGTAAAATGCACAATAATGTGAACACAAAAAATACTCCTTTGAAAGTTGCAGTTGTCTCTGAAAATAAAATAATAAATAAAAAAATAGCTGCAACTTCTAGAAACTCTTGCGGTGTCACGGATGCAGTTTTCATTCTCTTATAGTTTATTTTTAATGTCACATGCATTTTATGACATGACACATTTCATAGGGAGAGGAAATAGCAGTCTTTTGGATACAATAGTTAAAATTCACTACAGATCAAATTTTCCTTTGACATACAGAAGCAGGTCAGTTGTGATAATTAATGTAGTTTATCTCAAAAGTTTGCAGCCAAAATATCGTCCTTAATTCATAAATTTTGTCTACACATGAACCCACTGATCAAATTTGATTATCACATTTTCTTTAGTCCGTATTGCCTAACAGGATTCCATGATACGTCTGATGGAGCCAATCCTCATGTCCATAGGACCCATTCCCATATCTCTCATACTCCTGTACTCGCCGGGCCTCAGGTAGAGCATCCTGCCTCTGTAGTGGGGCTGCTCAAACATCAGCCAGTGGCCGTCCATCACTTGAGCGGACTCGCATTCGGACATGCGGAAACGATCCTGGATGTTGTCGCAGTCGTCCATCAGCTCATTCATTTGACCGCCGTAGTTCTCCCTCTCGTAGATCCTCATCCTGAATGGACCTCTGTGCTTTAATTGAACAGAAAGTCACTTTCAAACTGTAAAAAAAAAAATCTAAATATATAACACTGGAATAGAATTAACATGAAAAATGAATAAATAAATCTAAGAGAGAGAATAACTTGATTGATTCTTACAGTTTTATTGTACGTGTATCTGTGGATATGTTTCTATGAATATAGTTTGTTTTTCTAAAAGATGTCAAAATATAACAATGACTTTGAGTTTGCTGTACTCAGCAAATGCTCAGTTTGCTGAGTACAGCGACTCATCCTGAGTCATGATGAGGTCTTATTACCATGGGGATCATGCGGCATGAGCGGATGCAGTCACTCATGCTCATTCCCATCAGCCGCTGGTTGTCAGGATACTCTCCTCGTCTCACCAGCATCTGGTGGCCCATGTAGTTTGGACGTTCATAGACCATGAAGCAGCCGCTCTCCACCCTGCAGGAGTTGCAGCGGCTCAGGTAGGAGGTGAGCTCTGCGCAGTCGCTGCTGGTCTCATAGGAGCGACCCTGGAAGTTCTTGTCCTCATAGAAGATGATCTGAAAATAAAACAGAGTTACAAATCATCAGGGCAAGGCGTTATCATCTTTAGTTGCAAAAAAAGAAAAAGAAACAATGTTCTCTTACTCTGCCCATTTTGGTGCTCAACCCTGATACCACTGATAGTTCAGCCAGGCAAACTCTATGTCACTTTTATACCCATCATGATGACTAAATGATCTATGGAGCCATTGTTTTGAATATCTTACTCAGCAGTGTAGCCTACAGGGCTATAATGTTTGTTAAATCGCTCTCTAAATGGTTATTATTCCAGAGTGTATGCATCTGGTGCAGTGCCAACCACAGTGGCTGTCCTATGGGGTTACAGGTGGTGATGGCAGCAAACGTAGCAGCTTTGTGCTGCTGTCAGTGTGGTGGAACCACTGCCATGTTCTCATGTTACTCACCAACTCATCATGTCGGCACATAAAATCTATCTTTGTCCTGTTATGGACCGTATGAACAATTTACACAGTAGTAACAATGACTGTTATGTTTTTAATAAAGCTGCTTAGTATTTTACTCTTTATTGATCATTTAGATGGAAAATTGTTGCACCACAAGCTTAGCAATCATACTTAGATTATAAAAATTAGGACTGTCAATTGAGTAAATATTTATTCACAATTGACCAAAAAAGATTTCCATAATTAACTCATAATTAATTGCACAAACATTTTTTAAAATATTCTGTTTACCTTCAAAAACTATTTTTCAAATTGCAATAATATAGGAGGGTACAATCTAACTTGCTTTAAATAAACGCGTGTTGTATTATTATATGTCAAAAACATGTTCTGAAAGTCTTGGGAGGACAAACTTTGGCCTAAAAAGCAGCAACTGATGTTGATCTGAGTAATTCTAACAGAAAATAATGTTCAATTAAATGTACCCAGTTTTTAAGAAGTTTTACAGCCAGGTTCAAAACACTGTTTTGATCTCAATAGTTTGATTTCACAGCCATGAAAACTCTGAGGGGTTTAATTTTTTTTTGGTACCACATCAGCTGAATTTATACAAAGAAATACATTTTTTCTGACCGGAGTCAGCTAAATTAGCTGGTAACCACAGCAAACTTTGATCCATAGAAGGCGGGTGTGTTCCTGTCTGCCTTAAGGAGCTGAAGAGCCTTTTTCTTCATACAGGGCTCAGCCATGATGCTTTGGAAGGGGATGGAGGAGCCCACCATATATCAATCAAAGTTAGCTTTGGCTACCAGCTCCTTGACATCTTCTTGGTTGTGAAATGGGAGTCAATGGAGATGAACTTGCTTTTAGAGCCAGCTTCTAGCTGTCCATCAAGGAACTGCAACAGGTCTTAGTTCAGACTCAACCTGCGAACTAGATGGTGACTCTTGGCAACATAGTGCTTTTCTTCCTTTTTCTTTTTTTTTTCTTTTTTCGTTTTTTGTATTTTACAGTCTATGGCAAAAGAGGCTTCAAAACAGCTCTTCAGAAAACGAAAAGGATACGTGACTGGCACTTTTTACAGTCTGTTACAGCTTCTTGTTTCTCCAAACTAGGTTGGGCCAAGGGTCATATTTCCTGAAACATGCATGAATCTCGCCACTATTTTAATAAATTGGGGCGCTACAATTTGCCGTAGCACATTATTAACATGTTAACTTTGACAGGCTTAATAAAAATGCAACATATTCTGACAAAATAAGTGAACAGTAGTACTCTGTGTATGTCTGATTTAATGTAAAAAAAAAAGGCACAACTGTTATAAAAAAGGAAAATTAGCTGAATGTTTACTTTGTTGACATGAATAGGAGACAATGTTGGATTCTGAGGTTGAGTTAGGTGTGGTTTTTCTGACTTTACAAGTTGAAATTCCAGCTTCAGGTGGAGTTCCAGCTAAAATTTCCAACTAGGAACCAAAACGTTTCAATTTCCAAGTACAAATGGACCACCACCACCCTGATCCAGAGTGATGGGGGCATCAGGATAATAGAGGTGGATGAAATCATAGGAATATTATAATCTAGATGTTCAGTCACCCCTAGTTTCTGAAAAAAAAAGAACCCAAAAAATAAAGTTAGCTGACATCTTGAATATGTGAATAATAATTATGGTATGCATAATGACAAGGGTTTTCTGTTAACAGTTTCCTTTTTTTTAAGTGATGGCACAGAGATTTTCAAAGATGAAAATGCCAGTATTTACGGGGTCCAGTTGTGAAAAAGTGCTTCAAACAGGATTTTTTTTTTCCACTCATAGATTGACAACCACAGAGTAAAGACCTTAATCTGTGGAGAATTTTTGAGATGTGGTGGAGGAGACGACTCTACTGAGCGGTTCAACTCTTCATCCATCACTGCAAGACTTTGCTGAATAAAGGTTGTGACATTTCACAAGATTATTAAAATCATGCAGAATGTGTTTTATTACCAAAGCTGAAGTTGGTCCATCAAAACAGAGTACCTGAATTTATTTTGATCTGGCTGTATATATGTAAGGCTTCATTAAAAGATGATTTTTATCATTTCTACATTTGTCATTCATAAAACTTTCTATTTACAATATTCTTCCTTTCCAAAGCAAGAAGATCTCATATTTCATGGCCTATTGACCTTAAACCTCCAACACGATCCATGAAAACGATCTCTTTCTTCTTCTTCTGCCCTCTTTTGTCTTCAGGAGGTGTTACAATCGTACCTTGTCTTCTGCATCTTCTTCTGACACAGCCAACAGCTCTTTCACCACATTCAGAAATGTTCTCTGTACCCCCCCGACCCCTTTATGATAGTAACTGTGCTCATGACACATTGTGAGCATCACTTGTATAGAAAGTGTTACTAAGTTTAATTCAGGAGAGATAGCGTTATGTTTCATGTTCTGCTCTGGAGCTGCTTTGCTGCATCAGGGTGTCTTAAATCTGTGCAGGTTCAATAAAATCTAAAGACTATCAAGACATTCTGGAGACGAAGGTGCTGCCCAGTGTCATGAAAGTTGGTTTCAGATGAAGGTCATGTGTCCTCCAACAGGATAATGACCCAAAACACAACTAAAACCAGCCAAGAAACACTAAGAACTAAACATCAGACTATTCTGAAGGGTCCTGATCTACATCCTGTTGAACATCTGTGGAAACATCTGGAAGATGCAGTCTGGAGAAGAGACCTTCAAACCTGAGACATCTGGAGACGTTTGATCATGAGGACCAGAATACCTGTCTACAGGTGGACAAGTCTCACTAAGAGTTCCACTCATTACTGGATTCTAGTGACTGACTTAAAAAAAAACAACATTGTGGAACAAAATATTAAGTTAAGGGTTCCAACTAATTTAGCCAGTTTTATTAGTTTGCTTTTTGATTCTGTTAAACCACAGTTTCAAAGCAACGACTTACTTTTCTTAGTAAGTTTTTAGTAAATGTATATTATAACTCTTGTCAGTTTTTTAAGGTATTTTAGAGCATGTTGTGCATATTTCTTTCTTAAATGGAAAGACACCAGAAAATTTGTCCATGGGTGCATATGAAGTTAATCACAAGAATTTTTAGGCAAAAATATTTAAGCAAAAATACCCACAGAGTTGTAATGCAAGCCTATTCAATCATGGCTGGTTAAAAATATTGTTTTGACATATTTTCATGTACATATAATCATCCCTCCATATAAATCTGGTCTAAAATGTATGCTCTTAAATAACATCTACAACCTTCACAGACACTTAAAACACATTCTACTGAGAAAGATATAGAACAATAAAACTTTGCTTGACTTTCATTTTATTCAACAGCATGATGTTTTGCTCTGCTTCAACAGGAATCTGTGATACGCCTGACTGAGCTGATCCTCATGCCGCTGTATCCCATGTCCCTCATGCTCCTGTACTCTCCAGGACTCAGGTAGACCATCCGGCCTCTGTAGTGGGGCTGCTCGTACATCAGCCAGTGGCCGTCCATCACTTGGCAGGACAGGCAGTCGGACAGGCGGTAGCGGTCCATGATGTTGTCACAGTCGTCCATCAGCTCGTGACTCTGGCCCTGGAAGTTCTCCCTTTCGAAGATCCTCATCCTGAACTGGCCCCGGTACTGTTGGTGGGAAGACAAGAGAGCTCAGCATGCAGATGTATCAAAGACAAAGTTGCACTCAGTCTAAAAGCTTTGTGATCCTAAGGGTTGGTTTTAGAGTACCGGAGGAATCAAACGGCAGGATTTGATGGAGTCACTCATGCCAAAAGACAAGTAGTGGGCATACTCGCCCCTCCTCAGAAAATACTGGTTCCCCATGTAGTTGGCACGGTCGTAGACCATGAAGCAGCCACTCTCCACCCTGCAGGAACTGCACCTGCTCAGGTAGGAGGACATGTCAGAGCAGTCGCTCATGCACTCATAGGAGCGACCCTGGAAGTTCCTGTCCTCGTAGAAGATGATCTGGAAATAAAAAAGCAGCCGAAAATAACTGTATAGACCAGTTTGTCCAAGCTCAGTCCCTCTCCTTTATTTCTCTCCAGCTGCTCATGTCTAAACTGACTAGAGATGGTTTTCTGGCACTGCACTCTACCCACCTTGCCCATGTTTGATGTTCGTTGTTTTTGGGAATCTGTCCAACAATCTGTGGCTGCCAGGCGGCTTTTATACTTTATACACGCTGTTACTGGGTTTTGTTATTTAAATTTTCTGGAAGCTGATGAATAAGCAGCTCTGCGATCGCTGTTAATTTCATTTGTGCCATCACGGTTCAGAACAAAAGGAGGGGAAATGGGTGGAAGTCACAGGGCAGGAAAGGAGGGAGAAGAACTGGGCTGCACGTTTTGACATTTCTCAGACGTGGAGGAAGTAAAATCTGCCTTCGATCGCGTTCGGACAGGCTGATTGGGTTTGATGTACTTTGTTTGGATGGTTTACAAGTTCAGACTATAAATGTTTTCAGAACAGACCTGAAGGATTTTGAACTTTTAATTCAACTTTCAGTAGAAATAAAGACCTAGAACTTGCTAGATGATGCAAGCAAAATCCAACTGTATACCAGAAGCATCTAAACTGTAACATCAATTTAACAGACAGTTACTAATGTCAAACTGGGCATAAAGAATACATGTCTGAGAAAACCTAAAGCTTTTTATTTGTTTATTACATCAGAAATGTTCAGTATTTCGGAAGACTAACATTTGTATGTTTAACTCAGTGGTTTTACAATTTGAGTTTTAAATTTTAGTCACCTAGACATTTAAACCCTGTTCAGATCTGGCATTAAAATACGATCACATGTGACTAACACTAATGCAAGAATCGAACACACCACTCAGGACACATTTGAAAGTTAATTTCCCTGCAAATTTTTGTAAACAAAAGCTCTTTGTCTTTGTGTTTCCTTGTAGTGCATACACCTGGTTTGTATTGAACATTTCCTTTGTTGAATAAAGTTTGTCATAAATTTGTGGTGGAGCTTCTTTATGCCTTTATGCCCAGGTTATTCTTCTTCTGCACATAGAGTGTGAAGGTCAGATCTGATCTCTCACAGTACATTTATTTGCACATTTTAATGCTAGATGTGAACAGGCCAGAGGCTATTAGATTTAGGAAATCAAGGAATTTAATTTCACTCAGATGATCTCGACATTTATTCTGCTGTTAAAATTTCAGTTAAAAAAAAAAAACTTAAAGGGACAGCTGTACAGATTGAAGCTGAAAAGTGCACGTAAACATTTTCCAGTAAATATTGTGTCTCCAGCGTCTTCATGGAGTCATCTTCCTCCTCTATTGTAAAGATCTGGGAAACAAAGGTGTCTAACAAAACCACATATTTTTCAGTTTCACAAAAAACCGTAAGTGGGCTTGTAGTTTTTCCTGCTTACAAACTTTTGTGCCAAATTGAAATAAACTTATTTAAAGCATCATAAAGGAACATTTTCAGCTCAGAGACTCCCCCTGCAGTTGTGAAGGTGAAATCACTTGTAGGATGTTTGAGCTCCTGCTCCATCACGCTCTTGTTCCCTTTGATTGTGGTTACTTTTTTGAGTGTTAGTCACCCCAGCTATGATTTCCACTCAAGCTCTGTGTGGCGTAGTGGCATAATGCAAACATAGACACTATAGAAAGAAGACCACAGTAGTGAGATGATGCCTCCTAAAAGTAAGCAAACATTACTTCAAAAGAAATGTAAATTGATATTTTGACATGAAAACAATATTTGAAATGGCATCGCATTTCTGTGGAAAACTCTCCTTTCTTAGGATTTTCCATTTTTTCCCCCCTCATAAAAGTACCAAGATTAAAGCCCTGGTAACCACTGCCCAACCCAAAACTGCAACATAAATGTACATGAAAACTTATTAATGAACTCTAAAGTGGCAAAAGCAGACATTTATTATAAGATTATACCAAATAAAGATTTTTTTCCAAGACCAAACCAAACATTGAAAATGTAAAATACATTAGTACTGTTATATGGACCCCCAACATTTAGTTAATAACATAAATCATTGCTGTTCTGCATGTACAAAGGCATAATGTAAAAAACTGTAAAATGTTGTATAATATCTCAAGGTTTAAAATTTTAGCTTTGAGATATGAAGGTGTCCCACATAATATGTAAAGTTATTAAAATCACAAATATGATAACTGTACTCAGCACTGGCAAGAAAACGCATCAGCGGTTTGCTGAAAAGAACAAATAGCTGAGGTGCAAAATATTGCTCTTCATTTATTCGTTTCTTTATCCTGGAAAAAAAATAGTTTGGTGATAAAGTTCCAGTTTTATAAAAAGACAATGCTCACAAAAACTAAAAGTCTTTCAGCAGTCAGGTCTCAGTGCACGCTTACCTTTAAAGTGGGTTTTAATAAGTTTCACATATTAGATTTGGAGCTTCTTTGATCAGACGCTATCTCATGTGGACAAAAGGAAATCAAACTTGACCAAATCATTTTGCTGATATGCAAATCGAGCTAATTTAGATAACAACAGCTCCCCCTCGTCTGCACATTCTGCTTTTCGATATAAACCACAACTCAGCTGCAGCTGGATGGGAGGCAAGCAACATCATTAACAATGGGAAAAGTAAGCTTTTCTAAAGCTTTTAAGGCTCTTTTACAACAGAAGGGTGCATGTTAACTGACTTTTGTCCACTTCCCTGCAAGGTACGACAGCGTGCTGGTGCTGTACTCATCACAGCTCATCACAGCGGCTTGTTTCTGCTTCCTCCTTTCCAGATTGTGTTTTTCGAGGACAAGAACTTCCAAGGAAGGAGCCATGAGTGCAGCAGTGACAGTGCGGATCTGAGCTTCCTCTTGAGCAGATGCAATTCCATTAAGGTGGAGAGCAGCTGCTGGGTGCTGTACGAGCATCCCAACTACGCGGGCTACCAGTACGTCCTGAGCCCTGGGGAGTACCCAGACCATCAGCACTGGATGGGATTCAACGACAGCATCAAATCATGCCGCTGCATCAAAGACGTAAGCACAAGTTGCAGGCAGCAACACGATTTATTGTTTAAATCATGTTGCAACTTCTTTTATTTACAGTTTATGTTTTAAATTGCATTAAAAAAAAGAGAATATGTTTCAAAGTTGATATCAGGTTCTGGCACATTTTGGCATCATTTTGTGAAGCAGGGAGCCCAGCTCTAGGAAAATACCAAAGAGTGCACCAACCAAAAGGTAATCAGTCAAAGACCAGCAGACAAAAAGGAGAGATGAAAAGCTCAGTATTTGGCAGCTGTGTGCTTCATGCCCCTGCACATGCTCATCGATTTTTGAAGGAAGCTCGGAAAACGGCCAAGAAATCAGTTTGTAGACATCAACTGAAAGTAAATGAAGGCCCAAAGTCATGTCTAACGATTTCTAATGCCCCCCTTTTTTCAGGTGTATGGAAAGTACTGGAAGATCTGGTTCTACGACAAGCAAAATTTTGAAGGTCATGCAGCAGAGTGCTTTGAGGACTGCCCATCGATTTATGAGGCCTTCAAGTTGCGGGAGTTCTGCTCCTGCATGGTGATGGACGGCGCGTGGGTCCTCTATGAGCAGCCCAACTACCACGGGCAGCAGTACTTCCTTGAACGTGGCGAGTACCCCAACTACACAGACTGGGGCGCTAACTCCCCTGTGGCCGGGTCTTTCCGCATGATCACAGAGTTTTAGAGCAGGGACGGGGTTTTCAGTCTCGCACAAGAAAACACCAAAAGCTCTTCTCAAACACGGCTGCAGAACCCTTGAGAATGCAGCAGAACACCCGCTCAGTGATCTACCTGGACAGCCAGGGTCCACACTCCATCACAGTTCTGGGATCTGAAGAAACTCGACAATGCTCTAAGAAGTTCTCAGCGGCCTTCTGCCTGCTTTTGCCCTCAACACACCCACCCTTCTCCCCAATGGCCTCACTGTTACACTGAAATGAATAAAACCTCTTCTCACATATATCTACATTGTCTGTATCATTTCTTCTTGTTGCACCTCTCTTCTTTGGAAGCTCTACAGAGAAAAGATTTCAAATGTCATAACCCTCCAGACGCTTTCATTTCAACTTATTATTGAAGCGCAACAAAAATACGTACCTGTTAAAATACCAAAGTCAGTTAGGTATAGCTAACAACTTTATACTATCAGCATTAAAAACTGCACTGAGAGAAAAGATTCAAGTTGGTGTAGTCATTCAAAGACTTTTGATCTGCTTTTGGCATGATGTCCCTGACATTTTTAACCTTTCATTGTAATGAAAAAAAAGTCTGTCTTGTAAAATGTCTTCAAAAGCCTCTTGATGTCACAGTGAATAATATTCACAAGTCACATAAAGCATCGGCATTTTTAAATGTGACAAGAAGTATTGTCGAACATCTCAGTAACATTCAACATTGTAACAAACAATTTCCTTTGGGATAATAAAAGTATTCTGATTCTGATTCAGACATATTTACGCAGATATTACTCAAAACTTTAACATTAATGACTGTACTAGTTATATAGCCTTTACTGTATCTCTCTTTATTGGTTCACGTAGAATATGAAACCTAATAAGCACTGCATGGAAGAGCAAATGAAGACTAGAACTTACTGCAAACCATAATTCACAGATGATCAAATGAACAACCTCATGAGCTGCAACTGCTGATTTCAACATGAAGATATTAAATTTTCATGATGCCACAAAAAAGTAGAATATGTAAAGAGCTAAATTAATCATAGAAGATGGATGTCTGACAAACCATGAATATTAAGTGCATTTAACAAAATCACAAGGAAGCTTTATATATATATATCTGATTACCACTTTGACTGGGTCATACCAAAACCTTGATTTTCTTTATTTCAGCCATTCTGTTGTAGTTGTGCTGATGTGTGTGGATCATTATCTTATTGTTGTTGGAGAGCAATCTAGAAACATTATTTTGAGAGTGACATTACAAAACACTGACTGTAAGGTGCCCTGGAAAAAAAAAAACAAAAAACCACCCAATCCTCCCCTCACCGCTGTTATACCTGACAGTGAATACAATGTGTTTCTGCTGAAGTGCAATGTTTGGTTTTCACTAAGGATTAGAGCCAAACAACTCCTTTGTTGGTCCCATCTGTCCATAAAACTTTTTTTGAGAAGTCTTGTGATGGTTTCATATGTAGTTTTTGAAAACCTCCCTTGTGCCTCCATGTTCTTTTAAAGTCTGAAGAGACTTTCCCCTGGCAACTTTTCTAAACAAAAGGTATGTAATAAGTCTTCTTATAACATTTGCTTCATGATTCTTAGAGAACTTCACAGTGACCATAGCCCCTGGTTGCAGTACAATCCAAAAATATCATCCTTCCACCACCGTGCTTGATTTTTGAATGTTGGTATGGCTTCATTGGTTTTCACCAAACATGCTGTTGCACATTATGGTCACACATCTCCACTTTGGCCTCATATATCACCAAAACAAAATCTCCATACATACTAATGATCAACTTATCAAGGTTGGAGCTGAAGTAGCACCTTGCTGCAACCTCTTAAAATCTATGAACAACACAAGGGAGGACTGAGTATTGCCCAGATGAATTTTTCTTTCTTTCTTTTTTGGCTTCTTTTTGTTGACTGAATTATTGTCCTAATGAAAGAAGTTACATGTTGTTGTCCATCTGTGGTTGTATTCACCCACTGTGATCAACACTTTATCCAAAATTATTAATAGCTATTACTTATTTCCACAAAAGCAGCGTTGCTGAGGATAAGGCTCATTTTAAACAGCTATTTTACAATCTTGTGTTAACCAGAGATCATCATAAATCCCTACACGCATGGTGTTAGTGACAGAGTGGGTGTTGGGTGGAGGCAGAAACTGCTGCGTAACGATAACAACATCACAGGCAATACAGTTTCTGTACTTCTCTAAATTCATGTTATTCTCATGACTTCTTTTTAGTAATATTGTGAAGATAAAATGTGAATTATACTTGTGTGCAGTTCTCTCAATGAAAAAGTAATATTCCAGAACTAAAAAGCGCAACTCCACAGCAGCTCGGATGTGTTTGGATTGAGCAGGTCCAGATTCTTGGCACTGCTAAACAACCATTGTGTGTTGCGAGGCAATTCAGTGAGTAAGAACAAAAGGCCGACTGGGGATGAATATTTGAATTGTAATAACTGTTACATGCACTGCTAACCATGCATTTGCGAGTATTGTCCTTACCATTTATAAAGAGTACGGCGCTGGTAGATGGGTGTCTCATTTTAAGCTCCACAGATGGAGAAGGTGAGAATTTAGAGGATGGAACTAATTCCTCTTTAAATCAGGGATGTGTTTTTGTTGTTTGTTTGTATGTGTGTTTTTTTTTAAACTGAATGTGAAAAGACCATTTGAGTTTGTCTCTTGTATTGTTTCCAGATCGTGTTTTACGAGGACCGGGACTTTCAGGGAAAGTCCTATGATTGCAAAGGGGACTCTGCTGACCTGCAAAGCTTCATCCGCAGGTGCAACTCCGTTAAGGTAGAAGGGGGATGGTGGGTTCTATATGAACGCAACAACTATACAGGCTACCAGTATGTCATCGGCCCAGGGGACTACAATGACTATAGCCACTGGATAGGTTTCAATGACTGCATCAGGTCCTGCAGGATCATCAAAAATGTGAGTCCTCAGCAAAAATTTAAAGAACAAACAAACAAACATCAAACTGACTGTGTCTTTTACTGTTTTTCTGCCAGGCCAAAGGGCCATGCAAACTGAGGCTGTACGGTCGACCAAACTTTGACGGGGAGTCGCTGGAGCTGACAGAAAACATGAAATCAGTGCAGGAAAAGTGGCTCCGGCATGAAGTCCAGTCCTGCAAGGTTCTCGAGGGTTCCTGGGTGTTCTTTGAACACCCCAACTTCAGTGGTCGCCAGTACCTGCTGGAGAAAGGAGAGTACCGGCACCACTCAGAGTGGGGAGCAGTGAAAGCAACCGTGGGCTCCATCAAAACCATCATGGAGATTCCAGAGTCAGACAGTTAGAGCTTCTCATGAGTCTGTTCAATAAAAATGCCTGACTCTAAAGTTTATGCATCTGTGTGAATTTTAATTCAAATATTAATTTGTATTTTTTTTCATGAAATATGAGAGATGAAAGACAAATAAGCAATTGTTTTAGTGATGAATGCATGACCACAACTGATTTTAGATCATCTATCTGAAAATATATGTTTATCTGTCAGTTTGTTGGTTATGCCCTGTTACAAATCTTACTTAAAGCTTTAGTACAATGATCCTCAATTCTTTAACAATATTTTTGAGGCAAAAGTAACAGCCACTGTCCTGAAACTAAAAATGATTTTTTTAAATCTAAACCAATCTGTGGTACAATTTGAATCACAGCAAAAAATTAAATAAAGTAAAATGTTACAGAGACATTTAGTTTGTCTGTCCTAGGGAAGGCTGCATCTGTGGATTACCGGAGTTGAGGTTGCAATGGCAGGTAGAAAACTCCATGGTGATCTCAGGTCTCTGAATGGGCAGATTGGGTTGGGTTTTTCCTTTTAAGAAGTGTTCCAGTCACAGAAGAATTACACTCCTCAGCCTTCCTCATAAAGTCAATGTAGGGGTGTTAGAGAAGTGAGTCTGAGCAATCGTCAAAGTTTAGAGCCAGAAGAACAATACGAGTTCTGTCCTGGTCATGTAGAGATGGACCAGCTTTTTACCCTTTGTAAAATCTCGAATGGGGCTTTATGGACTTGAAAATGGGGTACCGGGTCTGTTACTACAGGTCATTCAGTCCCTACAAATGGAGTGAAAGTTTGGTCTGGATTGCTGGTAAAGGCAGATTTGCTGTAGGTGGGAGATGGACTCTGTTGGGGCTGCAGCTTCTCACCAATTTCTAGGATCAAAAGAGGTCCAGTTTGGCAGTTTCAGGATTCCATCACTGCTTTTTGTAGATGATGTGGTGTCATCAAGCCGTGATCTTCATCTCTCTCTGGAGCAGTTTATTTTAGACTGTGATGAGAATCAGCATCTTCTGAGACCATGATTTTCAGTCAGGAAAGGGTGGGATGTCTTCTTCAGGTTCTTCTTCATCATTTCCAACCTGAAGAAGACTGTTTACCAGTCACTCTATGTTTCTATCCTTTTGGCTCAGATTTGGAGATGGTTGTTACAAAATATGGGTAGCAACCAAATGAATAATAGAACAGATACAAGTAGCTGAAATGTGATTCCTCCATAATGCAGCTGAACTCTTTCTAAGAGATAGAGTCAGAAGTTCAGAGTAGAATTGCTGCCCCTTCTCAATGAGAGGAGCCAGCTGAGATTGTTTGGGCATCTGGTGAGGATGCATGGCCTCCTTGGAAAGACATTTTGGGGGCATGTCTATCTAGAAGAAGCCTTTTGGTGGGCCCAGGAGATATTATTTCTCTTGTTTGGGCTGGGAATGCCTTAATATTCCCCAGGAAGACCATCAGGAGGTGGCCAGGGAGAGGGATATCTGGGGCTCTCTGCTTAGACTGCCTCCCCGTGTCTAATGAGTGGAAGTCAGTGGATGAATAGATGGACATTTAGCACTGCTTTTCACTTGATTGTTATTACACTCGATCTTCATTATTCAATTATTATCATTATTCCTTCTATAATTTGAACTGGTCATGCCACAGTCACTTTTACCCAAAGCTATGTTAATCAATGATTTCTCAAATGTTCTGTTTTCCTAATATTGAGAGCAGCAAAAGTTAGCAGGACTTCATTTTTCAACAGTTGATATTCTTCAAAACTTATTGAATTTCTTCTTCTAGTAGTATTTTTTGCTTGGGACTGTTATGGCTGTTTCTACTGCTTCCTTCAGGAGTTTGTTGACCATCATGGTGTCTGGTTGGTTGGACATCGCCAGTTCACCAGTCTGGATTTGGAAATCCAACAGGATCTTCGCTCTCATTCTCCACCATTCTTGGAGGTGTCTCCCATCTTGACTTCAGGAGTTCCAGCCCGTACTGTGTGCAGATGTTCCTATACAATATTCCAGTTGCTTGGTTGTGATGTTCCATTTATGCCTTATCTGCCTGTTTTTGATATAATTTCATATGATGCTTCTGCGGTTTCTTTGGTGCATCTGGAGTCTTTTCTGGTGTTGCAGACCGCGTTATACTGATCTGGTGTTCAAGGCCTTCTCTTGAGCTACCATGACTATTACCTCTGCATTGTTTGGCACACATTTACCATTGCATCATTTTGATAAGCTCATGACATGTCATAACGCATTTCTCCCCACAGTTGTACCAATGTCTTTTGTTTTTTCCAATATTTTACATTGATGATTGGAGGGTTCAACGTCTGTGTAAAATTTTCTTCAGCCCATTTCAAAGGTTCTCAAAGCAAAGTCTATTTTAAATGTTGGTCAGTAAATGTATGAAAATGATGCATCATTATCCCTGAATGATTTTTAGACAATTTGAGCCAGTTGAGTCCTGGTATTATAATGTTGGTAAAATGTTTGCTCCATCAGGTAAGAAAATATTTAATAATACTGCCTCTTCAGGGACTAGACTGGATGGATGCATCAGTGTTTTTCTTATCCTAATGCCCCTATCACCCTGTAACAGGGTAAATCTCATATGAATTCATCAGACTACAACACCATTTCCATGGCTACAGATTCCAGTCTTTTCAGCTCAACAACTGTCTTTTCCCTCTGTTAGCCTCACACTAAAGGGTGTACTTGAGAGGCTAAGAGAGTGTTTTGTCACATTACCCTGTGGATGGCACCATGAATTCATCTGCCCCTTCCAAGCCAGACTCAATTAAAGCTCATACCACTGCACTATGTGGCCAGAAGCCAACTTCATCTCATCAGTGCCAGTAGTAGCAGTATGGGAGATAGTTTTATTTCATCAGTAAATAATTTCTGGGATCATACACTGATGGATGAAAAGGTCATCTGCTGCAGGAGTGACTAAACAGCAGATCAAGCAATTCATCAGACTGTGCAGATGTAAATACTGAGACAATTAAAATGACAATGATGCTCCTGACAGTGAATTTCAGTGAGCCCACATACGCTGTAAATATAAATCTGGTGAGTGCTTCTTGGTAATATTGTGCATGTTAAAGGTGGAATAAACAAGAGGTGTTAAAACATTTGTGTGGGGCCCAGACATGGTCCGTGTCTGGACAGGTTCTGTCTAGAAATGGGCCTGATTAAAGAAGTCATTGTCAACCAGTACAAAATGTCCTGATTGTCAGCTCACCGAGATACAATATTAAATATATCAGTTTATTTGATTCTGATTCTGACTTCATCAACCTATGATTCACTCACAAACATAAACACTTTTAAAAGGAAAGAATTACATTTTCAACTAATATAAGAACATTTAACACAAGCGGTTTCTATATCTTGGATGACTTAATTATGCAGTATTCACTTTTATTAAACAAAGCAAATGATAGTCAGTAAATGTTTATGTTTTATAATTAGGAGTTCAAATGCCAAGTGTTACTTGGAGATAGGGCATTCATTCTTTTAGTTCTGAAAATCCCTGATACAAATGTGTGGAAGCTGATCTCCAAAATCTTGAATCCAACTGGCAAAAGAGCAGTGGTGCTTCAAGCTGCAGATATGTCATAGATTTCCCATGTCCACCAGATATCTTCTCTCACAAGTCACGTTAGGTTCTGTCTGCATAGTTTATTCCAATTAGTCCATCTTGTTTATAGGTCTACTTAAGAAGCAGGAAGTCCTCGTCTCTCAAGTGGATTCTGATTCCTCTCAGCCACCAAGGTCGCCTCCTCTTCAGCAATGGAGGTGGGATTTTATAAGTGGTAGGAGTTTGTGGGGGCTTAAATAATGCTCATCCCCTCCAATATTGCTATGTATGCCTAATAAATGGAGATGGATTGGACCAAATGCCAAAACTCAAATGTCCAGAAGACATCTGAAGTCTTTATTTTAAGAGCTGACTGGAAATCTTTCTCATCATTCCCAACAATGTTGAAGGTTGGGTAAGTGATCTTTTTCTGAAGCGTTTTTTCCCCTCTATCTCCTGAAATTGTCTTTAAATGCTGATAGCAAACAAACAAACACTGTCATGACACAACGAAAAATATTAATGACCAGTGGAAGAGACAGGGTCTAAAACAGCATCTCAGCATTGTGAGTGACCCTAGTGAAGTCACTTGTCTGTTTAACTCACTTTTACTTTAGTCCACAACTGTTGTCCTTTCATGTACTTTGGATGTGTTGCTTTTGGAGGAATGTCTGAAGACATGGATGTTGTACTTCATTGGTTGTTTTCAAAGTCTCTGTTTAACCAACCTGTAAATCCTATTTGGAATACCTGATCATCTACTCAAATGAGGTTGTGTGATGTATAAATGTAACTCAGATGAGGACAGTACACCAACAGACAAACGAGAACTGGCTGTTTGCAACTGTTGGTGTTTATGTTGAAGATCTCTTGTGTGTTCAGGGTTCACCTTTGTGAGCAGCCAGACCTCAGCAGTCGAATATTTAAGTGCACCAATGATGTGAAAAGCCTGCTGAAGTGCTGGAACCTCCTGGAGATCGTCCCTGCTGATGTGTTTCATGCTGTCTGGGTCTTCTCCTGGAGAGAGGAGAGTACTGCTGCTTCACTGAGTGGACTGCCAAGCACCCCAAAACGGGGTCTTTATGACCTGTCCAGGACCTGTAGACCAAACCTTGTATTTGTGTTTCATGTAGACATTCTTTGCACATATAATTTAAATTTAATTAATCTGTTTTTTCTTAATTAATGATTATAAGAGGAGGAAATCCTTTAGATAATTTTACTGAGCATGTCAGGAGTCTTTTTTTCACATAGTAATGTTGAAATTCATCTTCTCCACTCCTGAAGTCTGTTTTCCTGGACCAGTCACTGTCTCTTAAAACAGAATCTGAGAATTTTTTTAATATAATCAAACTCCAGCTTATTGTGATAAGACTGTTATTGACTGCATGATTAGATTATATTAAACTTTATTGTCATTACACATTTACAATCCAACAAAATGCAGTTTCAAAAAAAGCAACAAGTGCAGTGGATATAGTATCTACAGTTGTATGTGTGTACATTATGAGCACAGCTCAGGTATAAGAGGACACAGGTGCAGAACATGAGCGGAGGTAACCAGCAGCAGCTGGAGATAGAGAGGGGACATGGGGCTGCTATCTGCTATCAACAAAACAAGAGTTTCTTGGGTGCAGTATCTTAAAAAATAACTGACATGTTGACCCATGACCACCGATATGTTGCTTGCCCTGCTTCTGTTCAGAGTTGACTCAGCTCAGGTTAATGGTAGGAGAACTTTAAATCCATCATAGGTGATCCAAAGTGACTTCCACACAGATATTCATCCCACTCTTGTGTACAAGTGTCAGTGCAGGCAGTGCCACAACACCACATGATGCTGGTTGGTTGGTGGGTGGGTGAGTTTGGGTGGGTGGGACTGAGGCAGCGCACCTGCTGATGACTCAGCAGGCTCAGGGATTTGGCTCCTTAGAGCCTGGAACATGCCAGCTGCTGTTAGTGCTGACGCTCGGCTCGCTGGAACAACACCCTGACCTCGGTGGCACAAAGGGAGCGCAGCCAGCGCCTTCTCGCAGCTCAAAGCCTCTTTGTTTACAGGGCCTGCTGTTCTCAGTGGGTGAGGGCGGTCAGAGGTGGGTACTGAGAGGGCTGCACATCACATCGGGCCGCTGAGCACCCTCTCGTGGTGGAGTTTCAGAGATCAGTCTTAGAGTTGTCCTCAAATCTGCCTTCATAAAGAAGTCAGCTCAGTCCAACACCTGCATGAAGATGATCTATAAATTATAATTTTAGAAATGCATCAATTGGCATCCACTTTCAAAATCAAAACTGGAAATTAAACTATAAAAAAAAGGTTTCAGGATAAAAAACTGTCTGTAAAATTCTAGTCTACAAATGTAGAAACACATTTAAACAAACAAAAAAAAAAAAAAAGAAAAAAGAAAAAAGTGCATACTCCTGCAGGAAAAGGTGAAATATGCAAACTTCACAAATAAACAACCAGTGAAGTCCTTTACCTGGACTCTCATCTTCCTCCGCCTTTGTGAGGTTGGTAGATTGTGATTTTGTGTTGTTTTGCATGTGGACTTGAAGACAGCACATGTTTCTCTAAAATAATATTTCTGTTTTTTCTGCCAATGTAAATGATTATTTCTGCACAAATACAGAAGATTTTGCCAAGAGCACTGATACAACCCTCTTACCAAAGTATTTTCTAATTTCATTAACAATAAATTTTTTATCTATTATCAGTGGTACTTTTTTCATTTTGAAACAGTGATAATCTGTTATTCGAATATGGATTAATGCAATATCTGAATAGTTTCTGATTTTATGTGTATAAAGATAAAAACCACCAGCCCACAGGGTCTAAAGATGAAATGATACTGAAGCAGTGAGCCACTTCACTGATATAAATGATCACATTTGTATCAATGTGCTACATAAATTAAATGGGGAAACAATAAATACACAATATTTAGAGATTTAAAATATTTTAGAAAAATGGTTCCAACTGAAAAATCTGTATGATTTTTATTTTATGTCTGCCGATTTATTTTTCCTAATTGCACTAACAGAAGAGCCTCGAGAAGCTCAACATTCAGACACAAAAAAGGGGAAAAAAAGGGAAAAAACAAAAGAAAGAAAGAAACAAACAAACAAAAAACAGAGGTGGGGGGGTCTTAATGGAATACAACCAATCGAATAAGGACCTTGCTCCGCCTCTAAAGACTCAAAAAACAGGCAGGAGGATGAAGTTCTCCAAGCTTGCAGACCTGAGCTTCCAGAGTGCTTTGGCTTCGCTCAGTAGGAGTTTTGTGCTCTAGCTACAGCTATTTTGCTCTCAACTGTTAAATTTGGTGAAATTATGTCTGCTAAACACAGTTTGTGTACATGCAATCAAACAATCTTTTTACTGGACCTCAAGATTTATGAATAAAATGTGTTTTTATAGTCCATCTAGCTTAGGCTTGCACCCTTACTCTTAAGATGTTGAAATTCCTCTAGATTCCTTCAATAGTTTAGTGATATTACACATTTTTAGATGAGAAATTGTTTATAAAGATTAATCCCAACTTTTTTTTGAAGATCATTCTTTTTAAGCATCTCAATTATTTTCTCATGCTCAAACTTAACCTTTCATGAATGCTGCTTTTGTACCAAATCATCAAACGTAGTCATGGTCGCAAGGGGAGGAGCCTCTTCCAGTTGTCATCATCCAGTTTGACAGGTTTCTCCCATGGGAACCTGCCAGTCCATCACAGAGCCACGTAGATGAGCAACCACGCAGGTTTAATTTTAGGCTCTGAATTAATCTGACATTTTTTCAGATAGTGGGAGGGAGTCTGAACACCCAGAGAAAAGTTCTGCAGAGATAGAGGGAGTATGAGTACTCCAGAAGGAAGTCATCTGGGATTCAAACTGGGAACCATCTTGGTGTGGGAACCTTACTGTTCAGGGGAAGACCAAACTGGCTGGTCTGGTCTGCAGGGATATGCAGGTGATGGGGGCTGAAAGGAACCTGAAAAAGACCCAAGACGGGTTGAAACGTCGTTTTTAGCACAGTTGTTTTTTACATATTCTGGCTCATTTTTGATATACACATTCTTAACTTGGATTTTACCTTTTTTTAAAAAATGGATTCATAATTAAAAAAGCTATTTTATCAAAACCTCGGTTAATTGGTATTTTTTAATATATATTTACCTTTACTGCCGACGAGAACCACTGGGAAACCTACTGACGGAGGAAAGAATTCCATTCACTCAGCGGGATTTCACTCACCTGGCAGTACCAAAAGAGAAGATGGGGGATTTGTCCAAGCCTTTCTACCATTGGCATATTGAGCTTGGCAGAACTCAGACAATTCACCCTCCAACCACAAGGGCGGTACTATAATCAATAAAAACACAAACCCACATATATATATATATAACCATAAAGAAAGGAACGCCAACATGAACTGTTGAACTTTAAAAGAAAGAGTTTTTTTTAACCTCCATTGTTACCTTTTTAACAACTATTCTTTACTTACCTTTTTAATTTTTTCTTAACCTTTAAAATTTTAATCTATAGCCTTTTAAAACCTTTTTAAAGATAATTTAAACAACAACAAAAATGGATGAATGGACTGAGGTGAGATACAATAGAAAGAGACAAAGACGAAAGCTACCTGATGGGACCCAAATCCTGAGACAGAGAAGGGGTTACTTTTCTCCTTCCCCCAGACCCATTTCAAGACACCATTTCCAGGATAATCGGCTTACCACATAGATTTACCACATAGAGTAACTTACCACTTAGAATTCCTATACGTAGAAGAAACCACATACCCACTGCGACCAGAAGAAGATATTCATCTTCTAATACAAGATCATACCCACCGAAAAGAGTTCCTAGATGAAGGATGGACTGCGCACCTTCCCCAGGAAGATACTTACCTTTAATGTAATATCCAAACCCATGTTTTGAGACTAGTTCAGAAGGTTTTGGTTCACCCATCATATGTCCTCCATCCAGAGTATGAACTTCACCCCAGCAGGAGGCATCACACACTCCCTCTCCGCACATTAAACCGTTTTAAAAATGTGTTTATTCCAATTTCCATCAAACTTTCAAATACTGTTTCAGGCTGAATGAATTGTTTGTGGTGTCATGGTGTCTCTAGGGGGTGTGTACATATTGTTTCTGTTTGGTATGTGATTTTTACGTAAGTCTTCACAAAGTCTCACCAGGAGATGTCTCCTCCCAAACCTCCCATTTTATCTAACGGTTATTTATAACTCATGTTGACACGACTTGTCTCTGCAGCTCAGAGGAACTTGGGTAAATCAGGAAAAAAAGACCGTTTTAGGCTGCAAGTGTTACCTTGTATGGTAACAATGGACTGATGGGAGATGAGGGAGTGGAGGTCTGATGAGACGGGCAGACACAAAGTCAAATACTTTAAACAAGGTTTAAAATAGCAGCACATTCCTTACTTTGCCACAAACACTCACACGGCTCAAGGTGAAACTGAGGAAAAACCAGAAAAACAGGAAAAGCCTTTCGAGTTCAAAGCATCACTTTTAACTGTCCAGAAAAAAATGATTTTATTAGCAGCTGATTAAGGCTTGGTCATTGAATTTTATTATCAGAGATCATAGGATGTTTCTTTCCATCCATGATTTTATTTCTAAACTACACTTAAAAGGGAACAGATCCAGCAGTGTAAAAATATGCGGGTTCATTTATCGCAGGATTTCCCATGAAGCTCCATGTTTTTGCTGTTTTTAAAAAAATCAAAATTTGTAATAAATAAAAGAAATTAACAATAAAATGTTCCAAGGCACAGCTTCAGTCCTTCAAAATGAATTTGCTCTCAGTCTATTGTCACCATCCCATCATACAGGCGACCCACAGAGGATAGGTTATGTCCCTGTGATGTGGCTTCCTGCCAGCGACACCGTGAGTCAGGCGGTGTGTTCACAGCCTCCCTCACACACCTGCCACTCAGCTCACACACCTGCTACTCAGCTCACACACCTGCCACTCTGCTCACACATGCTCCAGCATTCACACCTCTCCAGCGTGCACCTGGCACTCATGCAGACCTGCTGGGACCTTAATTTGGACCTGAACTATGCAGGAAAAATGAATATTTGCCATGTTATCTGCTATGATTTCCTCATTTTGTTCTACTATAATTTATATTTGACAAATCACACTTTTTGTTGAATGGCCTATATGGGATTTGAATACCATGTTTTGTATGTGTCTGTGCAACAACAGCTGCAACAACAACAATAACAAAAGTGAATGGAAACTTGTGTGAGATTCCAAATGCAACATGATATCATCATCATAAAGTATTTTCTCCAGTGTTTAAATATGCTTTATGGAAATATGCTAAAAGAGGAAATAGCCTAAAGAGGAGAACTTGAAGGTGAAGGAATAAATAAAGAAAAGGTTTCCCTATTATTAGACCTGTCATCACCAAAAGAATTTTGAGAAATTTTAAGATGATACTTGAAGACGCCTTTTTGCTATTGTTGAAGCAGATTTAAAGAAAAAAAGGTAATAAATCTTGTAAAAAGGTTATAAAATGAAATAAACTTTTAAAAATTTGTTTAACAAACCTTTTACTCAAGCTGGCTTTGGTTATCTGGATGCGAGAAATAGTTCCAACACAAAAAACATCATGCTGTTGATGCTTCTCAGACCTTAAAGGTGAAGCAGGTGATCATTTTAAAAAGCATTTTTTAAATACCGTTTTTCTCCTAATTAACGCGCCTGGGCGTGTAGCAAATTAGCGGCAGGGCTCGCCTGTTGAAGACCTAATTACGCTTTAAAACAATAAGGTGTCAAAAAAAAAAAATACAACATACATACGCAAGTCATATATATATACACATACATGTATGTATATAAACTACGAAAATCGGTTTCTATTCGGTTGTTAAATACAGTAAATGCTCGTACTCGTCCAAGCAGCATATTGCTAATTTAGATGTACATGCAACGAAATTCGTTCACATTAAAGAATTAACTTTCTTATCAGTACTTTCTTTATATACATATATATATATGTATCAGTAATAAAAAAAAGAGAGGACTGAAAAAAAAATCCTATATGCCACAGCTTGCAAATATCAACAAAACTTCACAAATCAGCTCCTGCCTACTATACGTTATATTGACCAGTAGCGCGTCCTAATCCGCAAAATGAACAAAGCGGTTTTAAAGTACCTTTTTGCCTCAGCTCTTTCGACAGATAATTTAAATGTCCAATCAATTAAATACAGCATAGGATTAGGAAACATTTGAGCAAGGTAAGTGTCTGTCTCTGCAAACCACAACTTCTGATCATAACTGCGGTCAATTTTCATCGTAACTGGCATAAAAGTAATAGCCACGCCCTTGCCTTGTGGGTAGGGGTGCGTTTGTTAGAGCGGAAGTGTTAAGACATACAGTATTTTTAGTTCAAATTGTTTCTTTCATTACAACAATTAATAATTAAAAAAGTGTTCTAGGGTTTATGTGAAAACATCTGTCATCTGTGGATGCTGGGCAAATTAATCAATAATAGTTTCTGCTTGTTTTCAAGCATAGTTTTGCTGTTGTAGACAATGAGGGTGAGGGGGGTGGGGGGGTGGAGGGTGTCATTAGTTATTAGTGGTTAATCTGTGAGCTCTGGCAAGAATTCACAAAAAACTCATCAAGTCAAATAGAGTCTTTTTTTTCAAGAGAACAACATCCAAAAATGGACTGCAGCAGGTAAAATAAACATTAATATTGTTAATCTTTCCTCAGAACAGGTGACACTTCAGACCAATACTATGATGGTCATGTTTCTACCAGTCAGGTAATTGTCGTTTTATCTTTTCACATATTACATATACTTAAAGTGATTTGATGGAGAACCCTGTTTAATTCTTGGCTTGTCATTCATCTTTTTGCCTCAGTTGTATCACTCCTGTAGCCTGCGATGGTTAGCTGGTGGCTACTTTGCATAATTTAAGATTTTTCAGCGAGAAACATCAAATAAATACTCAGCTATCAATATAGATAATGTACAGAAAGAAAGTGGAAAGCTATTGGCAGCAGGTATGTTGTCATGAGCTTTGGAAAACAAGGAAGAAGCACTTTGCTTGTTGTTATGTCTGACATCGTGTGTGTGTTTTTGTACATGATGTTTGCAAATTGCAGTGTGCAGGTGCTGGACCAGGACTGGTTGTTGCTTGAAGATGATTAGCTGCATGGGAACGTACCGACGAATGATAATGGCCAGGACGTTGGATGAACTTGAAGAGTCTCGTTCACATCTCCCTCCTGTAAAAACCTAAAGTTTGTAGGAGTGGGCTCTTGTTTACTCTGATTCTTATTTTCTCTTGTTTATTCAATTATGAAGGTAAGAGATTGTCTTTTGCTTTATTTATTTTGTATAGGTATGTTTGATTCTGTTTTGCTTGTTATTTTGGTCTACTTAGTTTTTTGATAAGTGCTCATGAAGTTAATAGCATCTCGTATGTGAAGCTGATCATGTCCACTGACTGCTTCAGAACTGGGAGAGACGGGGCCTCTTTTATCTTAAGTCCTTTTGACTACTAGACCGGGGCGTAAAAACTTGTATACTTTCAAACATTCCTTTCATTCCTGAACGTTTCTCAAGCATCCCCGTCTCCACCTCAAGGGGGTTAAAAATCAGAACTCTGAACATGCAGATACGTAACTGCTGGAGAGGGATTTGAAAATCCCCCACGTCCCAAGTATCTCAACTCAGAGGTAAGAAACCCATCCGTGAAGATCATGGCCTCATCAGATGTTTATAGACCAACTTCTTTAAAACCAGAGTCTCAGAGTCCAGACAATAAGACAAAGACAGCATAAATACATGTATAAGTATTAATATAGTTCATTATCATAACTAACATAATTAATGAGGGTGTTTGTTGGAAATAGTAACAATTTAATAAAAAAACTCCACATGCATCAGAGTCACCAGAAACCACCAGATGGCACAATTGCTTTTAGTGTAATTGCTTGCAGCATAATACAGAGTTTACACAACCAAAAAAAAAAAAAAAAAAACCTCCACAAGCTGATTTATGTGCACCATTTGAGGGGCACCATCAATTTAAGAAAAAACAGCCATTAGGGAATTTTTCCTCCCACAGATCATTCTGTACAAGATAAAAGTAAAATAAATAAAAGCAAGGCTTTTCTATTTATTTTGAATAATTTGCTTGGAATGAGAGACAATGTAGTTGCAGGTGTTTTATATAAAATATGCAAGATGCAGTAATATATAAGAGGCTAATCAACAGATGATGCTTTTATGGTTTGGCCACATTCACACAGGATCAAGTGGATCTTTGCAGTCTCTGTCAGCCCTTTTTCTGCTCCCATACGTCCACGCACACCTTTGTGCTGGAGGTTTACCAGGGAGCCTAACGTGACGTCAGGCTGAGGTGAAGGAAAAGAAACTGCATTGCCATGGAAACCCATCTCCCTCTGTTTCTCTGTGATCTTTGGGATCTGAGGACATGAGTGCTGCATTATTGCACAGACGTGCACAAAAGAGAGGAATCTCTGTGGAAAGGACGACATTCCTCTTATCCAACCTCAGAATCTGGGAATGACGACTGCACAGCAGATGTCTCTGGACAGCAGCCCTGTCGCAGCCTTTGTGTTTATCTTTAACGATAGGCCATTTTATAAATAGCTTTTACGAAGTGTTTAAAGTGGAAGCATGGTTCAGCTCTATTTATAGACTAACTAACTCGTGCACGTCACACATCACGAGTGTTTTTAATGCTGGTACCGGCTGAATCCATCCCTTCTCATTTATGAGATCTACTTTAACCTTAACTTTGTTTTAAATATACAACAAACAAGAACATCTGAACAACTGCTGGTCTAAAGTAGAAAATTGATTATATTATTTTGATTTAACTAAAATAAAATGTGACTTGTTTTGTCTTGATGAGAAACTTTATTAAATAAATGCAGGAAGCTTTATTTTCCGACTGGACTTCTGAAGATAGTTCAAAAGGAATCTCGACAAGATTGATTTAAATTTGATCTTATTGCAAGACAAACTCCCTCACTTATTAAATTTCCTGCCAAGTAAGCCTCTTTCCTACACTGCTGTAAGTACAGACAGATCTGAAAACATTTCCTTTAAGTTTAACATGCTACGTTTGTATTTTTTTTAACCTTTCTGACAAACTGAAGAGACACCCCACATCTTCCTGAACAGAAGTCATCGGTGAATTGATCTGTGATCACTCACCTGTAAATCTCATTGAGTTAATCAAGTGTTAATGTCTGTCTTCTGAGGTACTACCTTGTCTGTGGTTCTAAATGTTGCTTGTCATCTTCTACTGAAGTTTCAGCATTTATAAAAGGTACTCAATCCAGCTTTAATGGCAGCATGTCTTAAGTTCACAAAGTTCATCCTGAACAAAGCACAAGACTTCTTGAACAGTTGTTTGAACAGATGAGACTGAAATGGAGGTGTTTGACCATAGGTTCTCAGCACTGCCTTTGGTGAACATCAAATGCAGCGTAATGACCCCTCATACGAGGATTGTAGTATTTGTGTCCTGCACTCGGACTTGAGTCTGACTTGAATGCTAACTTGAATGGTTTGTAATTTAACTCAGACAGGAGATCTATGAACCCGGACTTGTGCATTAATTGCATTTGGATGAGTCCTCAAATTTTTATTTTATTTCACGTAATATGCCACAATCCCTTGACATAACATGGTATCTACATTCATTTCATTATTTATTTTCACACAAGCTGCACATTCGCACGTGTCATCAGTTCATTTCAAAGATTAAACTAAACTAATGGCACTAAAATCACATGACAAAATGCCCTAGGGGTTGTCCACTTTGATCGTTTTAAATTTACTTGAATTTTGTGGACTTTACTCATCTGAAGGGTGTCCAGTATTGAAGAAGTACTAAAGTATTATAAGATTACACGAGGCATCTCTCGGATAGATAAGGCTTTGCTGAAATAAAATCTTTCAACATAGCAATTATCCCAAATGCTTAAGAGAATGTACCTCAATAAGGCAGTGGCCTGGCTAAAGTCCAGATCTCAACATGAATGAAATGCTGACATAAAAACAGCAATGTTTTAAAGAAATGTGTGTTAAAAGTCCTCCACAATGATCAAGTATTACTACACTGCAAAAACAGCCCCTCTAGAAGCAAACCTAATATTCCTAAATCTAGTCGAAGTTGCCTTACTTTAAACAAACATTTCTCTGACTATTGGGTAGAAAATACTTTTTGACTAGAATTGATAAAACTAGCAAAATAGTGTGAAATAGTCTTCTAATTTTCTTGGTACAAGATGTTTTTTTTTCAGTGTCAGGGTTGAATCATGAGACATGGAAGCAATTTTTTTCAATAAATAAAGAATGCAGCATGTCACTGGTGATTGATTAGGGTAATAATAACTGGTTATACAGGGGTTATGTTACCAGCATCAAGTGCATTTGTCACTTCAGTCAGGAGTATTGATGATCTGTATCCCTCCTTTTAAACGTGCACCTTCTTTATTTTGTTTTTTAACCGGCTGTTGAAGCCTCATCTGGCTTGAAACCTCCAGTTTAAACCTCCCGAGACTTCTGCTGTCATTTCCAGGCTGCAGCACACATGATGTCCCCTTCAGTCACGTGGAGTTGTCGTGTGGACATTTGACATCATCTCCCTGATTCCTCTGCGTCAAAGAAAAACCTCCCTTTTGTTCTCACATGTAATCTCTCTTTTTTAGTAATAGTACTTGATGAACCCAGTAAGACAAAATCCTAATAAGGAGTATTACTTTACATACCCATCATGCTGGTTTGCTTTAACCCAGATTTAACAAATGTTGGATATGGTTTCAGAGCAGCTTGTTTTAATGATGGTGCCAAATTAAGTCTGTGATCAGCAGGAAGTGAATCTCTCTCTCTGTGTGTGTACAGACTCCGTCTGCCTGTAGTGTGTAAAGAGTGGATACTGTTTTGGGTAACAACAGACCTTGTGATAAAGGCAACCATCTCCTCGAGCATAGACCACATGCTGCTCACTCGCTGCAGCAGAGAAACCACTGCTTTGTAGAACATACTTAAATGTTAACACACAGCCCATAACAAGTCCCACAGCAGCATCAAGGTTCTCAGTTTGAGTCCCAGCTGGATTCTTTCTGCATGATGTTTGCGTTGTCTCCTTGGGAGTTTTCTCCATGTATCTTGCTTCTGTGATGGACTGGTGACCTGTCCTGGCCTGATGTCAGCTGGGATGGACTCTGCAACTCCAAACAGGACAAAACGGGTGCAGAAAGTAGATTGATGGATGAAATACAAGCTTTCTTGACGTGCATAAAGATGCATCTTTATGATGTCCAATTTCTCCCTTTTATCGCTATGTCCAACGAAAGAATTTAAGCACTGCATGAAGATGAAGCCAAACTGAGCAAATCACATTTGACAACTTTGTGTGTGTGTGTGTGTGTGTGTGTGTGTGTGTGTGGGGGGGGGGGGGGGGGGGGTTACTTCAGTTGGTAGCATCCATCCATGTTACAGACCTGAAGATGAGGTTCAAAAGACTTTAATTGATAGAATGAATTGATCAAGAAATGACAAATGTCCCTTTTTGCTCCTTTAATAAATGCCTTAGGCCTTTTTATTTCTAGGACTCCAACGCAACTCTTGAACAACCCAATGGGATTCCTCCCAGACTTCAAAGGTGGCTGCTCCTGGTTAAACACGATTTTGACTTAAATTGTTTATCAAAGCCCATTGAGAAATTTGATTCTGTTCAAGTCATAATAAAACAATGTTATTTTCTAGCAGTGCACATGTAAAACCACAATAATTTATTCCCTAGCACATATTTCTATTGAGTGGGTGTACCTCAGGAAGCAGAGTGGATGTCTTTAAATCAGTCAGTCGTCAATTTCCCCAGTTTTTTTCTCTGAAAGCTTCTCTCCAGCACATCACAGAAACCAGAAAGCATTGGGCTGCTGTTCTAGTGGATTAAAGTGCATTTCTACCTGAGAACCAAACCTTGATTGATTGTGGTTATAGCGTTCTTTGTGCTACAGCTATGAAAGGTTTATTTGATGTGTTTGAGTGAAAGAGGAAAAAAAACAGATGGCTTTGACTTTACAGCAGCTGGATGCTGCTAAACCAAACTCTGGTTTATGACAAAGGAGGGGGGAGGTCTGCAATGTGTCCAACACACACGAACACGCTGGGATTGGCTGGTGCAGCCTGTCGCTGGCTCTCTGAGCATTGAAAGCATCGTATGAGGGGGATCCTGGGAGGTAGCTATTTTTAGCACTGGTTTCATCATTCCTTCCTCTTCGCTCTGCGTGCAGCTGCAGGATGATGCTGCATTGTAATGAAGAGACGAGCGGAGGACAGTCTAACCACCTTCTGCCTGCTTCACAAAAGGCTAAAACAAACCAACAAATCCACACAAAATGCTTCAGCATCACAACAGCGCCTTTTGTCTTTTATCTAGTGTGATTTTTGTTATCAAGATGTTACTGAGCAATGCAAGCATCTTAAATGAAACAAGGATGTTTATTTATTTCACAATTTTCACATGTGGACAAATTTGTTGGTATCCATTAAAGACAGAAAATCCCACAATGGTCACAAAATATCTTGAAACTGACATACATAATATTTTACAGAAGATTGATAAATGAAAATCAAATGTTTTTCATTTGTGGTTCAACAAAAAAAAAAACAAAACAAAACATAAAAAGCAACTAATGAAACTGGTCTGGACAAATTAGTTGTTACCTCTAAAAAAGATCATAGTGATATTAAACTAAGGTTTGTCCTGTTTTTAGCATCAAATGTGTCTTTGATCTTGCAGTTTTGTGATCCAAAAAGCTTCCAAACAGATTCAAGGTGAACTTCAAGGTCAAGGTCCATGAGTGTGGGTTCACTGTTTGAACCACAGTGGACAAACGAGGAGGACTCGGCTGTTGAAATAGACTGGAATTTGTGTAAATGCATCTTGACAAACCACAAAGCTTCTGGGAGCATGTCTTTTGGACAGATGAGACAAAACTGGAGATTTTTAGGAAGTCACATCAGCTTAATGTTCACAGATGCAAAAATTAAGCCTTCAAAGAAAAGAAGACTGTATCCACTGTGAAACATGGAGGAGGCTGGGTTCTGTTCTGGAGCTGCTTTGCTGCATCTGGGTGAGAGTGTCTTAAATCTGTGAAGGTTCAATGTAATCTCAAGACCATCAAGACATTCTGAAGACAAATGTTCTGTCCAGTATCAGAAAGCTTGGTCTCAGTTGCAGGTCATGGCTCCTTCAACAGAATAATGACCCAAAACACAGAACTAAAACCAGCCAAGAAACACTAGGAACTAAACATCAGACCATTCTGAAGTATCCTTCCATGAGTCCTGATCTGTTCTGTTGAACATCTGTGGAAAGCTCTGGAACATGCAGTCTGGAGATGAAACCTTCAAACCTGAGACATCTGGGGACATTTGTCTATGAGGACCAGAAAACCTGTCTACAGGTGGACAAGACAATCACTTGATTTGCAATGATTGACTTACATAAAAGGCTGTAAAAACAAACAAACAAACAAAACATTGAAAGTCCATCATTTTTGTCCAGGTCACTTTTTTAATGGTTCTATTAAACCACAATTCAAAAGCAATGTCTGATTTAACTAGTCAATGTTCAGTAAATTTGTATTACTTTTGTCAGTTTCAAGTTATTACCGCAACCGTTGTGAGTTTTTCTGTCTTTAACTGAACAACACATTTGTTCCTTTGTATATTTGTTCAGTCATTTTAAAAACATTTCTTCACATTTATAATAATATATTCAAGAAACATTTTATTTATTTATTGTATTTTGATCCCCCACCTTTTTTTTGTATTGTAGTGATGGCTGCTGGGATGCCAGAGGCGCTGTCAGGCGTGACAGGGCCAGGACTTGTGGGATTCCCAAGACCTTTCCCGGTCTGATGTGGGGTTATTTGTGATTTTTTTCCGTTATCTGTTAATATCTGGCCATTATTTTATGTGGTTGTTTAATTCAGCAGGTTGGGTTTTGTTTCAGCACCATAGGTGAAATAGAAGGGGCAGGTGACAAGCCCCTCTAGGTCATGGGAGGTATTTACAGGTTTATAATAAAATCAGAATTTTGTGTACTCTCAAGTATCCTCAGAACTCCACCTTAATCCATGTCTCTTATTTGTGTTCCCATTTTGTCCTTTGTCTTTTTCTCACCAGTATCTTTTAAGACAATGTTTTATTAGTCACCAGATAGGAAATTCAAGAATAAAAACACATTTTGTTTCTCAGTGAGTCGACCAGGTAAAAGTATAATTTTACTACTTCCTCTTTATGAACTGCATTTATTACAGGAAGTGAATCCCTCTGTTTTTTTCTCTTAGCCATTTATCAAGTTTGCTTCAGGAAAAAAAAGGTTGAGGATTAAAGTCTTTCCTGTGCTCTCTAGCTGAAAAATGCAAGGTCTCAGAGTTAAAGAGACTCTATTTTTCTTGTCTATCAAAGTGCTTTAAACCACTCATCCACATGCACATTCATACAGCACTCTCTGAGTCTAGGTCGTGATTTTTCTGCCATGAACACGTTCACACATGCCTGGATACACATCAGAGGCAATGTGGGGTTCAGTGTCTTGCTCAAGGACACTTCAGCAGATGGACTGCCAGACCAGGAGGCCAGGAATGAAACTCTCCCTCTTGAACCACAGTCGATGATGGGTTCCCTTATATATGCTCATACCCTTACATATACAAAGATAGGCTACGTCTGTGGTATAAACGGAGGAAACTAAATATTAGAAGATGGTAATAATCTGGGTTTAAATGTCGGTGGTGGGTGGTGCTGTTGATGGAGTTTTCAACTCCTGACTTCAGTGTTTCTTCAACCCTGGCTGCGGTCCTGTCTAAACGGAAGGTCATGGGATCAAGATGAGGGACAATCCTCCGGAAATGAAGTTCTGAGCCAGGAGACCTCAGCTGCCCAGTCACATCATTTTGGATCAGTGAGTGGATATTTTTGGAAATGAATTTTGAAGAGAAATTATCACAGAGACAAAGCAAAAAAACCCAAAAAACATAAATGTAATCAGAGGCTCTCAGAGTGAGGTCTTTTGATAGTGCGGGAAAAGCAACATATCTGGATTGAACTGGTCTGTTTTCCTTTCCTCAACCTCTCATCTATGCCCTCCGGTTCCCTTGCGTTTTACGTAACCGAAGGGGTCTGAGATCCCCTCCAACGTCACCAGATTTATTGTACATGGTGGTTACAGTATCTATTCTTGGAAACATAAACTAAATGTTGCTCCAGAACAGTGCACTGTGGTTTGTTTGAAGAACCCTGTTGCGTCACACTTATTGAGACCTCGGTGGGAGCGCTTGAGCTCATGATCCACCAGAAGAGGCAGATAAATGGCAGATCTTGGCCCTGCAGTCAAAGCTGAAAAGAAACAGTATATCTTTAGTACGAGCTGGAGATTTTCCGTGTGAAGAGTAAAAGTTATGGCTTCTCTCTGTACTGGGATCCCTCTTGACTAACACCTGACAGACTCTTGTAGTACTGGTAACTCTGTGGTTTTATTGCAACCTTTCTCCTGTAAAACACAATCACACACAAAAAAGACATAAAAACCAGCCTTCCTACTTTTACGTTGTTCAGATGCTGCTGGGTTAAGAATACATGCTGCTTAACTGTCTCATCCAAGTAGTTTATGATGCTTTTGTGCAAATATGTTTACTTTAGTACAGTTTTCTTAATAACTTAATAAATAAATAATGACTAAACCCCTCCATTCTGCAAAGTAAAATGAACCAATGAAAGAGACCAGCAGCTATGTGTAAGAAAATCTGATGTGAGAATATATCATTAAAGAAGTATACCCAGAGGCAGTGCATGAACACGATGAACTTTGAATTTCATTCTTTTCATTTTCAGCTTTTTTTTTTTTTGTAGTTTTTTTTTTTTTTTTGCTGTGATTGGGATGTTTGAATGACTCAGTTCTTCATGACTTATTCAACAACTTCAAGGCGCTCTGGTGTTGCTGATACAAAACGAGCCCATATCATTACACATCCACTGTCGTGCTTGACTATGAGGCGTTCGTTAGGACATGCTGGATTTCTTTTTTTCTAAACAAGGTACCGAACATCACAACCCACTTGAGTCTCATCTGTCCAAAGTTGTTTTGAATCTTTTCTAACATCGATGTTCATACATGTGATCACAGCTGAGGTGTGCAGTTCAAAACCAACAGGTTCTGCTTTCCTCATGTCTCCGGTTATAGTTTGAGCACTCTTGTTGTTTTAATGTATGTGAAATGGATTTACTGGGTGTAATGATGAGTTCTGTCAGGGAAACTGAGTCAGCCCAACCAAAGAGAAGCCTGCTGTGTTTATATAACGTCTAGGGGAAGATGAATGAGGGGGTTTTAGCTGCTCAGATGCTCTCCTGTACTGAAATCTGGACTCCGTGAACAAAATTATAATAAGGGATTAACGCAGATGCTCAGAACTGCAGGGAGGCTAATTTAAATTTCATCTGAGACAACAGACATGGATGCTTAAGTCAACGCTGCTCTATCTCTCTTTTTCATGCATGCAGCAGGCTCATGTTGAGTTCTTGAGGAGGTTTAGCTCCTGCACTTGGCGTGTGCAGTCACTCAAACACGTCACTGAATTATCTGAAAATGAACAATAGTGTTTTTGCCTGAAAGTGCAGCAGAAAAGCCTCACCTACATGGCTCAGCATGCAAAATGTTTTAATGAGCTTGTACAAGTGCAATAAAATGGACCTCCCAGAGGACGCTGGACATTAAATGTCAGGCGTATGTGAACTGTTGTACGGGACTTCAGTGTTCAGTCATTTTTAATGGCAAAACTGAGTTACAAGAACTGGTTTATCTGCAATCCCCACACAGCAGTGGGTGACTCAGTGTACATTTCCTGTACTTACCTGTGAATCAGCACAACACAATACCTCCAAGAGAGCTTACTAACTGTATATGCACTCACACAAATGGTGAAATGTACGGTAATCTCCAGTTGCCCAGAAACTGTTGTCAAGAGAAAATAGTGTAAGCCAGAGAAATCAGACTTGGATTTACATTGCATCTCTTTAAGCTTGTCCAGGTTCCTCAAAGCACTTTATACTAACTCTCACTTACCTGTTAACTCTGGATACAATCTAAGCTCTATATACAGGAGGGGTTTGAACTCCACATTGTCCCCCAGTGTGGTCATTGGGGTGCCAGTGCAGAAATCAGAGTGTTGTCCAATCACACTTTGACATGTATATTAAACTTTTACCACAGCCTGTTGATAAAACAGCAAATATATCCACCTTGTAGAGGAATGATTTGAAGACTATCTTTTGTTCAGTTATCAAATAATTATTCAAGATTGTTCAATTACCATTGCTCCTTTCTTTTTGATGCCAAAGCCGAATCAAACGACTGCTAATCCTCAGCTGCAGCATCTACACTTTATATCCAGATTACAACATCGCTGCTCTGTCGTTGTCATGTTAAACCAGCCTTGAGACTCTCTCTACAAGGACAGACTGATTTGACAGAGTGGTCATGACTTTGTTATTGAGCTCCAAGGGATGGTACCTAGACGTACCTTCAAAGCAAATTTAAATTTGCTAAAGGTACATCTAGATTTTTAGGCTACAGCCAACCCAGTATTGTGAGCAATTGCCTTGAAAGAAACAGTTGTGGTAGTTCCAGCAAATAATCAGATCTACTTTCTTCAGCTCCAGCTTGCATCTGAAGGGAAAGAATTTTTTTTTAAGGACAAACGTGATCGCAACTTTGTTGTCAAAAACTGGTTATCAGGTGACCGTTGAGGGTGAGAAATGTTCTTGTTCATTGTTATGTCTCCCCCATCTGGGTACTCAGAATGTCCTGTATGTGGCCCTGCTTGTACGTGTGATCGCACTTATTGATGGACTCAAAATGGAGGATGTAAGTGTTACCGGTGCTCACTCCCAGTTTGACTCATACGAACACTCAGGATACATCCAGTTACATTGAAATGCACCCGAGGGTTATTTTCAAACTTGGAGGGAAGTGTTTTACAGCTCCAGTTTATATTTGCATACATCAATAGCTGGTGTTTTAGGTGTTTACTGTCTGGTCTGTTCTGTATTAGTGCCCTTGTCAAAGACCGTTTAAACTGATGTGATGGCAGCATTTATGCAGAAAAGTACTTCAAGATTTCGGAGAAACATATGTTGGCTTTAAGACCATCTCTCTCTATACATTTTTTAAAAATTATGTTTGTTGTGAAGGTCAAGAATAGCATCCTTTCTGGGTATAAATTCATCAGTAAGTGCTCAGAAATAGTGTCCAATGATGTGATTCCCATCACACAGAAAACAATTCCATGATGTCTTTAAAATGTTTGATGTCGCGATAAAAACTGAGATTAATTTTTAAAATTTATTTTACCCATAAAACTCAACTTCCCTATGAGCCCCTGTCAGAAGGTCTTTACTGGTAAAATCTCACTAAAACTGAGATTTATCTGTGACATTTTCAGACAGTGGACATCTGAACAGACCGTCGGGTGACACAGAGGTCACTGGTCTGAAACGGAAATGTCACAAAGACCTTTGTCTTCCCAGCAAATTGACATTCAAATCAGCCACTTGCCATTTTTCCAAACAGTGATCCTCAATACACCATACACACACACACACACACACACACACACACACACACACACACACACACACACACACACACACACACACACA
>JAOWBL010000014.1:259205-290047 GCA_028564865.1 Zenarchopterus dispar
TGTGTGTGTGTGTGTGTGTGTGTGTGTGTGTGTGTGTGTGTGTGTGTGTGTGTGTGTGTGTGTGTGTGTGTGGGATGGTGGTGGTGCAGGGTGTGTGGGGGTAAGGGAGGGGGGTGCATAAATAAAATTGAGTAATTTTCCGTGACACAGTTGACATTCTCCCATGCAAAGTTTCTGTAACTGCAGGACCCCAACCTTGAACTTGGGTGAGTGTGACCCGCCACCCTAATCCTTTTTCTCTTTGATACAAAGTATTAGTCCGGTTCTGTTGGATTTGACTTTGATTTCCAATCAGCAGTATCAACAGATGCACAAGAGACTGCTTTTAGATGTGACAGGATTGGCATACAACCAGAAAGGAACGAAGCCAGTGATCTTAGTTTGTCAGTGTGACTCCTGTGTGACTTATTGCATAAATGCTGCACCGACCCTCGTGGGAATGGCTCGGTATGTTCTGTACCAGTGAATGGGAGAAAAACCAGAAACATTTTACATGAGGGAACTTTTTCTAAGTGAATTGATGTGGCTGGCCGGGCCATACCTGGAGGCCAGAACACACCAAATGGTTACTTCATACACTGATAGGTTTAATTTCACTAGAAAATGGCTATGAATTTGATTTGAACTTATAACTGCATTGACTTGGAAAGATCTAAGAATTAAAAAGTGAATACAAAACTGTTCTTTTAGCATTTAGATTTTTTTGTTTATCATTTGCAGATAATCTTTAGTTTATACACACACACACACACACACACACGCACACACAATTGTCTACATGTTTGCATAAAGCACAGAAAATATTGTGAAAATGTTCTTCCTTTAGTGACATCTCAAACTCAGGTAACCTAAGCTTGTGGCTTTGCTCTTTCTGCACAATATGATGATGTAGTCGATTCAAAGTTTTCTTCTATAAGAAAAAGTTATTTAATAAACTTACTTTTTTGCATTATACCATGACAAATACGTTCATTTCTCAAATTAGTTAAAGTTTTACCGTCATGTCAGAAGAAGGAAGTGAACCCTCCATTAAATAACAAGAGCTATATATTTTATATCATGTCATTCTTCATTGAACAAAAACTAAAACCATGTTAAGAAGTGGCTCGTAGAAAACTAAGTACTTAGCACTTAAAGCAGTCACAGATGGGTGCATACTTTATTAACTTTCATTTAAAGACAACTGCAGGTCTCTTAATTTCTCGCTCCTGTCAGCCTCATCCTGTTTTTCTAATAAACTGCCCTGCGTTATTCACAGACTCATCTGTTTCCATCTGTTGCCACTTGTGAGGAGAGTTGCGTTGGCTTCTCCCACCTCCTCGAGGAATAAGAGGATGCTGGCTTGACACAGCATCCAAGTGAGATCATCAGAACATGTGAATTAGATTCATATCAAAGGTTTTAAAGTCATTTCACAGCTTCAGGGAAATCAGCTCAGAGTGGGAGAAAGCTGCTGCACGTAACCGTCAAAAGATCTGGTTCATAAACACATCTGTGACCCGATCACGCTGTTCCACCTCAGGGTGGTACATATGAGGGCATAAATGGGCCGAGCACCCCACCCCCATCCTCCTACCCCCAGGCGCCGGGGTTATCCGGGACCTGATTGAAATGAAAACGCCTGACAGATCAATATTTGCGGCCTTTGCAGTCTCTGTCTGTCTTTACTTTGTGCCATTTTCACAGTTAACTGTTGGCATTTAGCTGAAAAACAGTCAAGCAAATAAAGCCAAGAAGCTGATGATGCAGTTTTGTTGTTTTTTTTCTCTCCATTAATTATATAAACTAACAAACACAAACTCACACTGTTTCTCCTTAAGTTGAATTTTATTAGGATCATTTAACTCATGTATAAAGACCCTATAAAACTAATTTTCAGTGCAGATTTGATCTCCAAACTTACTTGTTTTCATTAATTGAAGCCTTTATTAACATTAGCCAACATTTACTGGTTAAACGTTGGCTAATTATTTTGTAGACTTATACCTAGTATATTTATCTTATTATTTTATTTTCATTTGTTTGCTTTATTCTCATTTTATTTATTTTTATTCAATTTTTACTTTTTCCATTATTTTATGTTATATCTGCACCGTTACATCAGAGCAGTTTCCTAGTCTGTGAGCCTGATTTACTGGCATTAGTAATAAAGGGATTCTGATTCTGATAAAGCAACAACTGTAGAAGAAGAACTGAACAAATCCCTGATGATGTCATCTCTAGGTTTTCTGAAGTTTTTTTTTTTTTTAAACTCTGCCTTTGTAATGACTTTTCTGATTCCAAAAAACAGTCAATTGGGCCTAAAGCACAATTGGATGAAACATCTCCTCCAAACCTCAGTTACTACATCCTACCTAGTTCAGCTCGGTTTAGCTCACAGTAAAGCTGCAGTCAGTGTTCACACAAATCTCCCAGTGCCTACGAAATCCGTATTTTATTGTGGTCGATTTTACGACCCTAAATAATCCACAAACATTGTTGTTCATGGATTATTCAGTGTTGTTCTCTTAGGTTGTTCCTAAAGCCTTTGCAAGGCGGCCCTACTAAGAGGGTTTTCTTGGCGCATTCGTTGGAAGTCTTGAACATGACCATCAACTTGGCCACAAATGTAGGTACTTCTTGTAAACACATCTTAAGTGCAGCAGTACTGGGTCATTCTCATATTTTAAATTTCATACTTTTCCACGTTAAAAACGGGTCAGGACTTCAGACAGGCCAGCATCTGGACCCTCCTCTTCCACACTTACGTCTCTGTAATGTAAACTGAATTTAGTCTGGCATTGTGTTCTTAAAAAATATATATATATGTATGTTTCTGGAAAACATTTAAAACTCACTGTGCTTTTGTGCATTAATGCTGCAATCTTAAACATGTAAATTAACTTTGCTAAGGCACTTATTGCTGGTAAAGTTGAATGGTCTTTTTCTTCTTTGATCCAGAGCACTTTCATAGAAAGAAAAAGAAAGGAAAACTATGACAAAAGTAATTTTCCTGACCACAGAACCAGATTTCTCTGTGTGGTGGTCCATCATCTATGCCTCCGAGCCCAGAGACATCAACACCAGAGCTATACAAGGTTAAAATAAGGATTCTTTTTTTTGTAAAATAAACTTTAAAGAGGCATCTGAGATCATAGGTGTCCCGTTTAGGATTCATTTTCTAATGCAAAGTTTGAAATTTCCTTTCATGGATGTTGCTTTTGAGCCAAATCAACATTACTTGCTGCTGAGTCAGCTCTTTGAAATAATATTATTGTTCTTTTTCTTTCACCTCTTTACGACCAAATACAGGAAATATGCTGGGTTCATATTATCTGCAAAAACATCAAAGTCAAAGTAAGTTTAAGAATCACTGTGGGTTTTTTTTCCTCTGTTGTGGTAACTAACAAAACCGCACCACAGCTGTTGGCTGCTGTTCAATAACCAATGTGTGATCTGATCAGAGTATTGGTGAGGACAGATAAAAGCTGTTTTTAATCTTCTTTTGCACACAAACAGCACCGACAGCCAGTGTGAGTCTCTGAGGGAAGTTTAACTAAACAGATTCAGGCTGAGAGGAAGCTGGTGACAGCAGATCAATCAGCATTACATCATGAATCAAGTTCTGGACTTCTGCTGCGGAGTCAGACTTTACATGTGCAGCAGATTTGATCATATGTTTGTAAACTCTAAATCACCAGAAGTAGCCTTAAATCACTTTTATTTTGGATGCTTGTTTGATTTCTTTTTTTTAAGGAAGAATATTAGAATGTGAACATTCCTATTTTTAAAGAACTACACTTAACAAACAATGAAAAGAAGCCACACAGCACTTTTAATCAGTCAGACTTTGTACTCTTATCTTGTAGCACTTTTCAAACTACTTTTCAAGAACAGATTTTATCCAACTAGATGCAGCACAGATTTTAAAAATAATAATGCATCAAGAGGAGTCCTAAAAGAGACAGCGTCTAACCCATCTGCTAAACAAAAATAAAGAAAATAGAATCAATGCATGGCGCAAGAAACTAAAAAGTCTATTAAATAAACATTTCATATATATAGTCTACATTTCGTATAAACTGAAGTGCTACTTCATAAAATGATTAAATGGACATAAACCAATAGATAATATGAATAAAACCTGACTATATAGTAATTTAACAAATACTATAACACATAAATAAAAATTAAAGATGTACTAAGAAGAAAAACTAGCTATTATTCATGGATAATTAGAAACTCATTTAGCGTCTAAAGCAAATACAAACTCAAAAACCTCACTTTTTCTGAGAAGGAAAAAAAGAATTATTCAGAGACGGTTTAAATTTGACATTTGTGACATCACAGACCAAAATCATTTCATTTCTGAGTTTATTTATCTCCCTTAGGAGAAAATTGACTTTGACTCAAACACACTCCTCCCACCAAAAAAAAGCATCAGAGCAGAGTTACAGTAATGTTCAAAAGTTACTACGCCCCCCTTTAATCCTTTGTTGCTGTATGTTGTTTGATGTTTTTTGTTGTTTTTTTTTTCTTTTTGATGATTGTGAGTCTTACTATTAGCCAGAGGCAACCTCAGGTGAAAAGCCACCTAAAACTTCTTTCACTGCACCACCAACCCTGCTTTGAAATTTGAAAAAGAACAATGTTGGCAATGCAAAGTAAAGTATAAAGTAGAGTTGTACCAGCTCCGCGTTTAGAAAAAATCATAAAAAATCATGGTGTTTCAGCAGAAATATCTCATACTCACTGGAAAGCACAGCGGTGGAGGGATGATGATTTGGGCTCATTCTTATCTTTTGATATTTCCTCGAGGATTGTTTTCTGGGTCTCTGAAAAGCACCCAGAGATCATTCGTAGTGTAAAAGATGCTGTATAAATAAAATTGAACTGACCTGAGCACATCTGAGTCTTTGAGTTGACCGCATACTCGTCTGTATTTTAGTAGTTTAAACTGAATCATGCACAGTGATGTGAGGCACTGACAATGTCACACAGGAAATGACCGGAAACGTAGAAGGTAGATCTACAAACTGCTGCAGGATGTGGTGCTTAGTATTGGCCAAACTTGTTTTTTCTTTTGGGCTTCAGGTTTTGTCATTAAATAACGACACAGTGACAATGTTCATGTGTAGATTTTTGCCTCAGGTTGTATTTGCCCAATACTAAGATTCTGATGCTCAGATTATTTTAAATACGTTTTTAAAGGGAAAAAAAAATCATAGGATGATGATCTCATTTCCTTCATCTCCTGTCAGTTTCACATTTTGCTGCATTTGTTGGGCCTCAGAAGTGGACAGCACAAAGCTGTAACCCTGATTGTTGTTTTTTTAAAGGCATACAGAGAAAGTTGCACTAAGATTTTGTCTATACCTCCCAAAAGCTGCTGCTTTTGTCTGAACTGTAAAGAAATGTTTGAAAAGCAAATTGTTATTGGTATTTTTTACCAAAACATGTCATAGTCTTTCATTAAAACCTCATGAAATTGTGTCAGTAATAATAATAATAATAAGTCTACTTTAATGGACTGAGACACGCCTGACACTTAGTCCTCATCTTTACCACACTGTGATATTTTTTGGTCCAGAGTGAATTACAATTTAATATGATAGCCTGAAAGATCATTTATATCCTCAGCTGAGCTTTATCACTATTTTGTTGTTTTCTAAACTAAAGGTGAACAGTTTTAACCTCACAACCTGATAATGCAAATTTGCATCTTCACAGTGAGCACATTAGAGCGCTCAAGCCCATTATTGGATTTAAAGGCTGAAAGCAAACAAACAACTATTGAATGTCTGTACTAAACTAATTAGATCAGAACAAAAAGATAATTAAGCTTTTTATCATTTTCACGGGTTTTACAGCGCTGGCCTTTGGCCTTGGTCTCTGGCTCAGTAGCTTCCTGCAGAGCCGGCAGAAGCAGAGAGACTAAAAGAGCGAAGGAGGAGACATTGAATTAAGGCTGGGACAGAGACAAAGGAGAGATAATAAAAGAAAGCATGGTTATACAACTCCCAACCTCACAAGAGTCTGCCTTTGGCAAGGCTCCTCTACTTGACTGCAGCTACAAAGATAACAAGGCAGGAATTATCTCCCAAACTGCTATTAATAGAAGGCAAGTCACATCTTGTCCCTCAGTGAGAGCATCCTGCGCCCCGGGGCTTACTTTCTCATTTTGACTCTTTCTGAAATGTGCATTCTGACAGACATTTGCAAGCTGGGACAGATTTCCAAGACCGTCTCATATCATGCACTTATCCACTTATGCTTCATCAGCAAGGCTGCAATAAGAATAAAGGCCAGATTCAAACAAAGACCAGATATTTGTGACTGTCTGACTTCTGTGGGTAACGTTTGTGTTGTTAAAACAATATTCATTTTTTTCCCAGATGTCATGACTTTTTTTTCTCTGACCTCATAAAAGACACTTAAGTAAATGATCTCTACAGTAGGCCGGCCCTCTTGTTCTTCTGGAGCTTCTAGTCACATCAATGGGACTTCAGCCCTGTCTTTTAAAGGGAAACTCCACTCAATCTGCGCTTAGAAGTTTGTTTACAGCTGCTGTGAAGTTTTGCAGTGTGGAAAATGGAAAATCTGATGAACCGCTCCAAGCAACGTACCAGGTGGGAAGAAAGAGAATATTTTGTGGCTATCTTCCTCTCTGCTGTGAGGAGATTTCTTTTTCTCTTTTTTTTCAGTCTTAGAAAACACAAATGTCTCTTTTAACAACTCAGATGACTGTTAATAGATCATTTTTGCACTTCAGCCTGAAAAGAGATTTATTCATATTTAAAAACTGCAGGTTCAACATGTAGTAACAGTCTCACCCTTTGTTTCTACGCATGTATGTTTACTTTCTCAGTCTGATTTATGCACAGATTAATGCTCCCTATAATGTTCCCATGGGGAAATACATTTCTGTACAAAAAGCTGCATCAAAAGTTATCTTTGACAGGTGTTCCTATAACTCTTCCTTCCATTTTTTATCTCTTCCAGAATTTGCCTCGAATATGTTTAAAAATTGCTAACCTTTGTTGAGGATTTAAGAGATACAACAGTCAAAAGAAGTTGGTAAAAATATTATCTAAAATACTGTATTTTGTTATTTGAAAATGTTGGCAGTAAAGTTCCCCATACGTGGTTTATATCAAAAATAAAGACATCATTGGGATAGTTTGTCAAATAACTGGGATATTACATGCAAAAGTCCAATTTGGAAGTCTCAGGCTTCCATCTCTGCTTTTTGCAGATAATGTGGTCCTGTTCACCTCATTGAGCCACAATCTCCAGCCCTCTGGAGAGGTTTGCAGGAGAGCATGAAGAAGAGGAGATGATGATCAACTCCTCTCCATATTTGATAGATCTTTGTTCCTGCTCTCACCTATGGGCATGAACTATCAAGATCAAGACTGCAGACAAGAAAAGGATAAAATGACCTTCTTCCACAGGATGACTGGACTGTGCCTTAGAAGACTCCAGGTGGAACTTAGAGAAGAGTCCCTGGATTTCTACTTCAAAAGCTGGCTGAGGTGGTTCTGGCATCTCAAAATCAAAATGGCACCTATTTTCTCCTGGGTGCCTCTATCAGGTGTTTTGGCCATGTCCAACCAGGAGGAAGCCCCGAGGCAGACTCATCAACACTGGAAAGTCTCTCGGTTTGCAGAGTTGAAGGACGTGGCAAGGAAGTGGAAAGCTGCTGCATGCATTATCCAAACCCAGCTAAGCAGATGCTGATGGATGGATGAATAGAATTAAACATATAAAGGAAACACATGAAACATATTTTGAAGATATGATCCATAAATCTTTAGTCCTGTGCTGGGCAGATAAGAGGGTTACTGCTTTGAATTTGAGTTAAGGCTTTTCTGTGTGGAGTTTCCACATCGTTCATTTCAACCTCCTAGCGTCAAAAGTTATTTCACCATCGAGGTTTATTCGGGGTACAGCTCCAACAACCAGCACACATGTTGGGCTGTTTCACAAGCTTCCCCTTGGCAACCAGAAGTCCAGAGAGTGAAAACTCTCCCTCTTTATTAAACACAGACTCTGTTGCTGTGCACCAGAAATGCTAAATAGGACATTTACTGTACAATTCAAACCCAATTGTGCGAACTCATTATGTAGTATGATCCAAATCTCCAGAGCCACAGACCTCATGGCTGTTGCTTCCTGCGCTGTCGTTTCTCTGGTCAAATATTAACTGTGAATTTCAAAACTGTTGCTGATTGTCCAAGCAGCCATTCAGCTCAAAGGGTCAAAGACTGGCGTGTCTGTAGTGTCCTCACCTTTCTCACTAAAGACCAGGATTAGCCTACATGGCTCTCAGGCTGCTGACCTGACCGTTATGTCACTGTCACACTAACCCACAGTGGAGTTCTTGGAGGGAACAGTAAATCAGGGCTTTAACTCTTAGCCCGTCTTCACAACACCTACTATCACTGTCAGAGTCACCCAGAGAGAGAGAGAGAGAAAAGGAAGATGTATACACACAGGCGGTGTGCCACTCTTTGCATATGTGCATTTATTTCAGGAAAGAGTAAGAACAGTAACTCAATGTGCTCGCTCTCCAAACGCCTCCAAGTGACCACCCACCACATCCGCAGAAGCAAAGGCTGGACCTGCAGGCTGTTGCTCTTCAAATAGTCTCACTGAGATGGGTCCACTGCTATTTAATGCTCCTCACACACATAATTGAATTTGTGAGTGGATATTCTCAGCTCGAGAGGAAAGACGACCCACTCGCCCCTTTACCCCTCACGTTTATGGTGACCAAGGAAGATCTATGTGACAGAAACATATGTATATGTCTCCTCTTTCTGTTATTGCCTGTGCAGCAGCTTCATAATCTCTGCATCATGGCTGCAGGGATTTGTCAGGGATTAAAGATTTCATACCAGCTGCTGGAGTTCATACAAAATGCAGGATGACGTTTGCAGCCAGATAGAGTTAATACACGGGGTTTCTAATTTAGTGACGGAAGTGATAATGAGAAAGGTTATTTTTTTCACGACCTCTAAAGTTTGGGTTCAACAGCCACTGCTTTACAAGCAAACCTAAAAATATCACATTGATACTGGAGACTTGAAAAGGCTTTATGGACATCTATTTGCCCTAAAGATGGTTGTAGTTGAAGAAGAGTTCATTTCTAGACAAGGGCTTCAACTTGTTTAAATTGCACCATAGATTGTCTAACATTAGCAAGACAAACCCAAGACATCATCAGTAGGATTTCACAGTAGTTTGAAGCCCTTTTTTGGGACGCCACCTAAATTGAAAAAATCTGAAAAGGGGAGGAACAACCCATTCTGATAAAATCTGTGTATTCATTCTATTTTTTTTCTACCAGATCCAAAATGAGTGCTGTCTGAACTGAAGCAAAGACTGACGGAACGGAGCTCCACCCTGGTAACCGAAGATGATGGGCAACCTGTTGCCGAGCGGTGCAGTTAAGTCAGGGTGGCACATGGAGCAGAAAGCACTCTGGTCCGGTTTTGCAGAGGTTTTACTCCATGTTCAGCGTGACCTAGGTCCCAACTTTCAAAAGTGGGGCTTCCACAGGCTGCCTCTCCAGATGGATTTGAGAGAATATGAGTTTACCCAGCAACCTCAAGATCACAATAACGTGGTAATCTGCACATTTAAAGATGCCAACCTCATGTCTGACTTCCTGTCAGTCTTGTTTATGTGCGAAGAGACTCATCGTGTATCTTTAGCAGAGCAGAACATATGGTCACATCTAGGACATTTGTAAACTGTTTCACGCTTCCTGATCACTCTCATTGACTAGAATGACGCTTATTCACAGCAGCTGATATGGTGCTGCCATCTGGGTCCTTTTTAGTCAGTCTGGAAGGGTCCAGGAATGATCTGAGAAGTTTACTTGACCAGAAGACTAGGCTGGTCCAGGAGCTGCGAGAGGCAGAAGCTGAGGAACCAGAAGCCATCACACTGAATGTCCTTCAGTTAGTCCTTACTAGCAGTGGTTCACAAGCCAAAGGCAGTGAGACGTGAGCTTTGTTGTCTTTGCCCTTGAACTTTTGAAGAGCAATTAATACCACAACAAGCTATACCTTTGAAATAAGGTCGATCGTGTTTTTTGGGTTTTTTGGGGTTTTTTTTTTGCTTTTAATTCAAAGCTCAAATGTAAAAGTTACTGAAAACACTAAATAAGCTAAACTGATTACTATCACAAATGTTCACCATCTTTAGTTGTCATGGAAGTTAATTATTTGTACCAGGCTTTAACTATGATTATTTCTGCTATGACTCTGTCCATTTTAACATTGATTTCAGTGGGAAGATATTCACTTTTGAAGCCAGTCCTTAGTAGCCATTATGTGAACTGCAATTTTTCTTGTCATTGCAATGCCCAGCTCTGAAAAACGGATGTTGCCCCTTAGGTTTAATCATACTCTGAGGTCATAATATACTAGAAAACAATAATGTTAAGATTTCCACTTTTTTCCTTTCTGAAACACAAATGTGATTGTTTTTAAAAGGACAAATAACCATCCAACATTTTTCTAAAAATTGTTAAAAAATTTGATTTTGTGTGCTTGAGCATTGCAAAACCTAATTATTCTAATGGTGGTAGTACAGGGGTGTGGTTACGGTGTTAAAAAATGTGTACAGACAGTCTTTTTTAGAAAAGTTTACATTTGCACCAAATTTCAGTAAATATGTCAGAAAAGGACAAGCTTATATTCACATTTGCTTTTCTCTTTACGGGGTTGCCACAGCAAATCATTCTCTTCCATCAAACATCAATAAAATAAAACTAAAAGTTTCAGAAGTGCTTTAAAATGAATAGGGGACAGTATACCATTAGATAAAAGGTGCACCAGTTAATTACCACCTTCTGGGACACCATGTTTATGCTATCTCAGCAGCCTGGACACTGTAAAATAATTATTTGATTAAATCAGTAAGATTTTGCCTTTGAAAATTAATAAAGTATTTTGAATTTAACTAAAACTAAAGAACGCCATTTGTGAGAGATAGGTTTAGAGGAAACACGACATGAGATGTTCACTCAATTCATTTTCATACAGATTACCACATTAATGCTCAGACATTTGTGTTATTCACTTGAAAGATAAATCTACTTTGTTGTTAAATTTAGCTTTGAATACTCAATAAAACGCAGGGTGTCAACGAGTTCAAATGAATATCCATTTTTTCTGACAGTGTAATGATCTATCATCATACTGCAGAGAAAGCCAGCATGACACTGACGTCGAGATTGATCCTCATTTGCAGTGCTGCCGGTCCTTTAACAAACAAGTCCTGGAAAAAAAAGGTGAATGAAATCCAGCCATTCATAAAAATAAAGGTTGCTGCTAAGCCGTGATTGGCCAGCTCTCACCTCATGCATAAAACATGAGCACTGGAGATACTATTGGCTGCTCACATGATGGACAGGCTTCATCCACCAATTAGCGTGCGCCTCCGCGACCGCTCGCGCCCATGGGAAAAGCGACTGGGCCATTAACGAAAAGCTCAGTCAAGTTTTGCGAGTCGAAGGAGACGTTTCTGTTTATCACGAACGGCTTTCGACACGTTGTAATATTTCTTCTTCTTTTTTTTTTTTTTTTTTAATCTGTGGACATTTCTACCACATTCTTTCGATACGAAGGGCGTTCATACATACGAACAAGGTAAGATGCAGTGTCTATTTCGGCGTTAATCTGCTTTACGAAGTCCTTTTTTGTGGGTACGCGTTTGTTTTTTTTTTTCCTTTTAAGACTACGAAGCAGCGCAACGCCATCTTAATTAAAGATATTTACATTGACAACCATTTTATATAAACTTGTATGTGCTTGGATTAGACGCCACTGAGGTATTTTAATCCTGCATGTGTTATTTTAGACCCTTTCTTTATTTGCCTTGATGTTGGCTTTGGTTTATCAGCGCTCTGAGATGACTGTGTGATTTTTTTTTTTTTTTTTTAATGAATGGTCGGGGCCGTTTTTTTGTTTTTTTTTTCCTCTCTGTGTCCCCACACGGATCGAGTTTCACTTCATTGAGAAAAACAAGGGAGGGCACGGCGGGTGGGGGGAAGGGCAACGAGAGGGGGGGCGGGCGGCAGGAGGGGTGTCGGGTGAACTTCACTCCCACCAACCCTGGACACACAACTTTAACTAGAGATGGTTTATGTTCATAACACAAATCTGCTCTACGCTGCGCACCAGTTTTACGCTGTTTTCTGTCGGCCGTGAAGGTCTCAGTGGTTCGTTTTGTATATGTCTGGGGTCCTACTCAAGTAGTTGTTTTCCCAACCTTATTTAAAATAAACAATTTTTTTTAGCGGCAAAAGCGGTGAAAGCAAATACTCAGTTAACATTAATATTTAAACACCGAAGTGCATTTAAGTAACATTCGCTTCATATTTACAAAATTTGTGCATTTGTGTCCATGGTATACACAGTAAAAGCAGGCAAAAGTGTTAATCTAGACTTCTTGGTGCTGGTTGTAGTTGTGTATAAAGTACAGGGAGCTCTGGTGTTGTTACAAGTGTGCTTGGCGCCTGTAATTATTGCCCAGCAGCTACCCTTTTATTCATCATCCATTAAGAGGAGATAGAGGAGTGAGTCATATCACTCTGATGTGAGAGAAGAGAGCGCCTCATATCATTGTTTTAAAAGGAGCTCACTGGTTTAGAGAGGAGGGGTGGGGAGGCGCAGTTCTGCTTCTGCCAACTGTAACACCAGCATTGTCACCCAACAATAGCTTCAAGCCTCTTGGAGATACTAATCGGCTCTTGACCGGCCCCCTTTTGCAAGGCTTTGGCATGCAGGCCATGCCACAGATTCTGTAGAGTAAGGAGCATCTTTCCAAGCCCTTTACTGAAGATCCACAAGCTGATTATAGTGGAAAAGTAGTTCTCCCAGATGGCCAGAGAGTGTGGCTTATGTAACTGCATTACATGTGTTCATTAATGACTGTGTGTTTACGTTGCGCCTTTTCCTTTGACTCGGCAAGGCTCGCTTCAAAGCGCTTGTTTGTTGGTTAAATAAAGAGCTGAAAGGGGATGGTGGCCTTGTTGTAGCATCATCAGAATATGATGCAGTGGCACGCACACGCATTCCTGTGTAATGAGGGAGGGGGGGAAACTATGGCAAGCGTCTCGGTACAGTCTCTCCGACGTGAAATGAACATCTGAACAGTTTTCTTACACCTCTTGTGTTTTTGTCGTCCACCTAGTGCAACCTGTGAGCTGTCGCTTTAAAGCGAACACCTCCCTCTCACCCCCAAATACTGAAGCACCCCCTCCTTCCCTCACAATCAAGCGAATATCATGGATGGCTTCTATGACCAGCAAGTCCCATTTATGGTCCCACCCAGTGTAAGTGGACACATCCTCAGACCCTCACATTATGGACGGACCTCCTCATGCTCACCATACATGTTGTGTGAGCAGGGGGGCTGGAGGTCTGATGTTTCTTCATCTTTTCCTCCCCAACAGCAGAAGTTGCATGTGGAGGAACCATCTCACAGCAGGCCTCTGAGCGATAGGAAGAGGAAGTTTGTGGATACAGAACTCGCCCAGGACACAGAAGGTACCATCAGTGATGCCGATTCACATCTAACGCTTAGAACTGGGTGGTTTTACAACTAACATCTCTTGTTTTTGACTTTCAGAGCTCTTCCAAGACCTCAGTCAACTACAAGAGATCTGGATCGCAGAAGGTGAGATTTGAATTTTATGACTGGAATTATGTTCCTGAGACAGAGTTAAAAAAGACAAACTGATATCTGGACACTGGTCCCATTTCTAAATGGTCAACTGGATTGTGAAATCTTGAAACTTCAAATTAAGGATTAACTTGGGGAGAATGTGGAAAAATTGCAGTGTTTTTTTTTGTTGTTTTTAGAGTAGTGACAGCAGGGCAAGCAAAGTTCAGTAACTCTTACAAATCGCTGACCAGATTTCTTCTTTTGTTTACGTCTGAACTGTAAGTTGTGTGTTTTTATTAACATTTTTCATATCTCTTCACAGCCCAGGTGCCTGATGACGAGCAGTTTGTCCCAGATTTCCAGTCGGACAGTTGTAAGTACCTGATTTCTGGTTGTCTGATGCTTGCCACTGAGTTTTTTTTCTTCTTTTCCTGAATTCTCGGTCTCTGAGTAGTCTGCTCGCCATTCCTCTCCTCTCCTCCATTTTGAGTTTAATCAGCCGATTGGTGTGGGGCATCACATGAGCCAAGCTCCTAATCTGATTTCACACTTTCCCGCACTCAGGCCCCGCTGCTGCTGCTGGAGTGGGCTAGTTTCCAGTGGACAGGGCTCTCAGATTTGTATTTGAATCATGCCCGGTGGAGCTTTTTACAACCTCCATCCTTCACAGTTTATGTTTTGGTCTGATGCGTGGGAGGTGGAGACAGGGTGTGGTTCTGTCTTTGACCAGGCTGTGAGCTGCAGAGTGTGGAGGTGTGCGTGTGTTTCTGTAGAGGGTTCGTGGTATACATCCCTGAGCCGGCGCAGGCCTCCACCGCTTCTGCAGGTCATTCCCTCTCACGAGTTTCACTGAGAGCTTCAGTCAGTAGGACATCACATGGTGGAGCGCGCTCTTCACACTCGCTCTGCATACGCCTCATTTTGAAGTTTGTTAATCCACCAGAGGAAGAAACGGTTGTTAATCTCCCCCGTCAGTCAGTCAGTCACTCACTCACGTGCACGTTGTTGGCTTCGCTCGGATCCATCAGTGTGCCGGGTGATTTATTGGGCTTGGGGATCTAGTTTCTGCTTGGCTATTATGTTGCGCCCCGGAAGCTGCAGCTGATACACAGAAAGCTGTCTAATGGTTACAGTGCAGGAGGAGAAAATCACTCATTGCCATTAGATTACAGCCGCACTGATTCATGGGTACTGGGATTGGCCGGCCCCTAATGGGAATCAGATGAGAGGTCTGATAGCTTCTGTGAGTTCAGTGCATCACGCTAAGACCCAGCAGTGGTGGTTGTTTTCAGAGCGGAGTCAGTCCTCGTAAAGGCGGATGATGAATAGCTGCTAAGTGGATCTGTCAGTCAGGAGGTGGGGGAAGGGTGGGGGTGCACTGACTCTCTCCATCCATCCATTTATCCATTGGACCCAAACGCTTCTGTTTATGGCTTCACTTAGCTGATATCTGGACTTTATCTAATGTATTGTGCTCCTGTCTCCCCCTGTGTAGTGATGTTTCATGGCCCGCCACCGACCAAGATCAAACGAGAGCTGACCCCTCCCAAAGAGCTGTCCCCCTGTCATCAGGACAGGAGTCCCATGTCCTACGGAGAGAAGTGCCTTTACAGCTACAGGTATGTTGAGCTCTTGTCTGCAAAGGAGTTTCCATTTAGATTATTTTTCTGTTAACGACCTCACGTTTTCCACAGTGCCTGTGACAGGAAGCCCACCCCCGGGTTCAAGCCATTAACCCCGCCCTCCACACCGGTCTCCCCTTGTGGCCCCAGCAGCACAGCAGCAACGCACGCGCTCAATGAGCAGACGTCCCCTCCACACCCCCATGTAGCCAACCCGACTCCAGGCCCGTGTTCAGTTCAGCAGCTTCCCAAGCAGCGAGGTGTCCCGGTCCACAGCCCCCCCTTTGCTGTGCCCAGCGGTCCCATCAGCCAGGATGCAAACGGCTTCTCACCTGAGCACAGGTGAGCCCCTTTCACTGTCTGATTCAGTGCCATTTTTTTTTTCTATTTTTTTTTTTTTAAACGAGAAGTCTTCCTCCTTTTTTAGGTTCCAGAGACAGATGTCGGAACCATGTCTACCGTTTCCCCCCTCCGAAAGTCAACCCCGCCCCCAGTTTCTGCCACAACCCCCCAGCAGCCTGCCACGCGATGGCCGGCCCCCGTACCAGAGGCAGATGTCAGAGCCACTGGTGGCCGTTCCTCCCCAGGGCTTCAAACAAGAGCTCATTGACCCGCGATACAGCGAGCAGGGTGTCCCCGCCATGGGGCCTCCGTGTCCACCCCCAGGGCCACCGCGCCAGGCTGCCTTCCACCCCCTGGCCATCAAGCAGGAGCCTCGCGACTTCTGCTTCGACTCTGGTGAGTGTGTGGTGTTTACAGTGAGGTCTTCTGGGACGGAGAGTGAGGAATGTGCCCGACCATGTTTGTTCTTGGCGCTAACACGTGCCCGTGAGTTTTGACACGAGACGCAGATGTCTGTTTTCACATGATCTGCATCATCCCTCCACAGTCATGCTCTCAAAAGTAGGTCCTCTTAGCTCAGCGTAAACCTCCAAGGGGGAAAAAAAAGTAAGTCTTTTAATCCAGGTGCAGAGAAGCTCTTCTACCTGGAATAGATCTGGGTCGCCATCCTCAGAGGAGTTGGTGACCTCCAGCCTGGAAACACTCACTTCAACAGAACACACAAGAGACCAAATGGTGCTCGTCCTCCTCCACAGAAAGCCTGGACAAACGGAGACGCCGTTTGTTCACATGGAATAAATCAAACAAGCCAGAGCGAGTGTTGGTGCATTGTTTGACCCAAACGCCCACACGTCCAGCTGTTGTCCTGGCTCTGATGCATTCACATTCCTTCCTCCAATTTCTGCAACTCTTGATGTTTTATTTCAGCCTTTTTTGATCCACACACTCTTGCGTGTGTGAGAAAGGCATGTGTGTATGTATATATTCATATATTAAAAAAAACAAACACACCCACTCCAACTCTTTTTGTGCATGTATATGTGAGTGCCTGTGGTGATGTAATAACAAATCCTCTTAGGCTCTTATAGCCTTTAAATACCCACGTCACTGCAGCCTCGCCCCTCTGGTTTGAAGGAAAGACGTGCATGTCAGGTCTCTCATGGAAAACTCACTTCCTCCCGATTGTCTGCAGATAGTTTCGGTTTAAAGCTGAAGGAGAAAAAAAAAATTAAACAACGGCAAGTTTTCAGGAAACACTCATTTTGAGATTGATCTCCGGTTGTCTTATCAGACAGGAAGCAGAATAATTGTTGGGGCGAGGGAGAAGCTGCAAACGGAAGGCGAGGGGGTGGTTGACCCCCTCGGGGAGAAGAGTTCTGGCGCTTCTTGATTGTCATTGAGATTTAATGCGGCGACCAGGCTGCTAATCCTGTTTAAAGGCTTGGATGACATCAGATGGATGTTGTGTACTGCATCCTCTCATCCGAGGACCGCCCACTTTTCCAGCCAGCTGCTGGAGCTACAGGTGGTCAGAGAGAAACGGAAGCCAGCTCAGAGCTTGATCTGAACATTTTCAATTTGAATATCCTGATAATTAGTGATGTTTGCAACGTTCTTGCTCAGCGGACCATAAGACCTGCAGATACAGTATCAAAGCCATTTTATTTTTGCTCACGGTGGCGTCGCTCCAAACATATCCGTCAGCTGTGCGGTGGATTTTCATGCATAACACATCTGATATGACACCGAGAAAGCTTCTGGTCTAATTTTATCCACCTGTCTTTGTCGCAGAAGTGCCTAACTGTCAGTCATCGTTTGGGAGAGCTGGGAGCTTCTACCAAAATAACCATGAAAGTAAGTTCAGATGTGTTGCTGTCTTCTTGCTCATCACAAGTTTGAATCGTCCCATTTATCCTTTGTCAATGGATTCTTGCACGGCTTCTGCATCTGCTAAGTGGACCCAGTTAATGCTGGATTTCTGTCTGATTTCAGGCTTCTCCTTCGACAGAGACCCTCAGCTGTACTTCGATGACACGTGTGTGGTTCCTGAACGGTTAGAAGGTGAGACCGAAACAGCTGATGCCTCCTCCTTTTTCGACTCCATCTTGCAGGAATGTCTCCTCGCACTCACATCGTTTTGTCCCACTCTTCCTCCGCTTGCAGGTAAAATCAAACAGGAACCCTCGGTGTACCGTGACGGACCTCCGTACCAGCGCCGAGGCTCACTGCAGCTCTGGCAGTTCCTGGTGACGCTGTTGGACGACCCAGCTAACGGCCACTTCATCGCCTGGACCGGCCGCGGCATGGAGTTCAAGCTCATCGAGCCCGAGGAGGTGGGTTCCCTCATCGTGCCGTTATATCTTCAAGTGTACGTTTGAACACTTGAGACTAAAGCCTGTGAATTTTTTTTTTTGTCTTGTGTTCATCAGGTGGCCCGTCGTTGGGGCATCCAGAAGAACAGACCAGCCATGAACTACGACAAGCTAAGCCGCTCGCTGCGCTACTACTACGAGAAGGGCATCATGCAGAAGGTAAAGGCACGTTCGCCATTTCCTGTTGCTTCCTTCCACCATAAAATGCACATCAAGATGCTGAAATAGTCACAACTTTTAAATTTAACCCCTGAAATCAAATTTCAAGCAGATTTGTTGAAGTCAAAAGAATTTCAAAGTGTTGAGGTTTTTGGGTCTGTCATGGAAGAAAAACATCTGAAAGAAAATGTTAAAACCATCTTGTTCCTTGTTTCTCAGGTGGCCGGTGAGAGGTACGTCTACAAGTTTGTGTGCGACCCCGAGGCTCTGTTTTCTATGGCTTTCCCTGACAACCAGAGGCCAAACCTGAAAGCTGACCCGGATGGCCTGCCCGGCCTGGATGACGACACGGTGCCCCTGACCCACTACGATGACGGCGTTCCTTACCTGCTGGACACCGGGGATCAGGGCACGGCGGGTCTGCCCTTTCCCGATGGCTATGGCTACTAAACATGCCGCGAGGGTCCGGATGCACAACACACACCTACATGCAAACAATCCCAAAGTTTCTCTCGATGCCCACTCTTAAAATCCAGAGCTGGAACTGCCAGGTTTCCCAGTAGGGGCGAAAAAAAACCTCTGCTCCTTCACGGAAAAAGCTTCACAAAACTCGCCGAAGGAGGGAAGAACCCACGGCGGCTCCTGTGGGAACGGGGTTGTGGAACACGAGAGGTTGGACTGGACTCTGCAGCTCCAGAGGTTCCCGAAGCAACGTAGGACGGTCCTGCTGTTGCCGTGGAGACCAACAGAAATACGGTCACTGACCGACGGCTTTAAGCGGACTGAAAGAACCCCGCCCCCTGCCAATGTATAAGACTGCAAGAGTTGTTACATGTCCGATTTTGTGACAATCTGCTTTTCTTAGAAACAATCAATTCAGAACACCTTTAAAGTCTAGCAAGATATTTCAAATGCAGCACTATTCTGTCTAGAGTTGCCTTTTCGGGTCTCCCCATGTTCACGCCGCCACATCCAACCCACAAGATCCGTGAAAGGGCTTTAATTTGCATCAAAGCGGATTCACAAAAACATGCAACTTACTAGAAACACATAGATGACTTAGTTTCTGTAGATAGGATGACATGGGGTTTTTGTTTGTTTTTTTTGTTGTTTTTGTTGTTTGTTTTTTTTAATATGCCAGCAGTTTTCTGATATTGTTTGGATTTGTGGGCCGTTGCTGTATTTCTGGCTTGTTGACTGGGCTCCTCTCTTGTGAAAAGGTTATTTTAATCCCGTGTAAGAGATTTGAACACTCCCTGTGTGCGTCCTCGAAGCGCTCCAGCTCCTTCTGCTCTACGCATCGAAAGCCTGACGAGTTTGAGAAACAGTCATGTTCCTTCTGTTTTGTTTTTTCTTCTGTATCCCGTCTCGGTGCTCGACATGTCCTCGACAGTGTGCTTGTCTCTGACGCGCCAGTATGGCAGGAGCGTCGGGATATGCTGCATGCAAACACAAGCCAAGAGGTGAAACCGGTTCACCATGGAAACCTGCCTGCCAATCACGAGCCGTCACCCGGAGACCTCCGCCTCTCTGCATGCTGTAATCAACGACATATCGCTGTACTGTCTTTTGGACAAAGATGTTGTTCTCTGAATTTTTTTTTTTTTTTTTTTTTTTAATTTTCTCCGGTGTTCATTATTCTTCTCAATGGGGGAAAACAGACTTATATAAAAGTATATATTTTTGCTATAAGGCTGCATTTTGTTTTAAATTTAATGTATATGCTGTGTTGTTCAGGTTTCTTTTTGAAAACGCTCTCGTGTCCTCATGATGCGACCGCTGCAGCCCGCCCCTCTCTGAGGGTCTGCTCCAGGTTGGTGTGTGTATGTATGTGTGTGTGTGTGCGTGCATGAGTGCGTGAATGGAAACTTCCAACCTGGGTACTAAAGTGGTCTGCATTTGTACAGGCTTCAGTTCCTCACAATGTGTTTCTTACACTGCTGATTTTATGATAACCTGTACTGGGTACAATAAACAGTCCTGAATGCTTCACTGCCTGCAGTCCTGCTGTGTTTCATCATGTTCTCTCCTCTCACCCTCCTCCTCCTGCTCGAAGCCAGTCAGCTGACTGGCGGCTGGGGTCTGGCAGTCGCCGCCTGACCCGACTCACTTCTGAGTCACATGCCTCTCCTGACAGCTTCTGGGACGTTTTCGGGTAAATGATTACTCCTAACCTGAGGCAAATGTGCTTGAGCAACTTCTTCTAGTTGGCAATTTACTGGGAAAACAAGAGACAGAGGGGGAAAAAAAACTGCTTACACTCAGCTGAGGTGTTACAATAATCTGACTGGGTTTAAATGTGAAAATGAACCAAAGTATGAGATGACAAGAATAGGTGGATTACTTTTCTTCTCTTCGCTCATGTTGCTCTAACACAATAAACCAACAATAATCTGCAAAATATTTTGCAAAAAGGCATTCCTGACTGTTTTCAAGCTGGTATGAATTAGTCATGAGACCCAGAATGAGGTTAGCATGTAGAGTAAGTCATGAATGTTGGAGCATCTACCAGTGGTGGTGAAGCTGGAGAAACTGAGATGAACGGAAATGTGACACTGGAGCTTAAACACAACATTTATGATTTTACGCTCAGGAGAGTCTTGTTCTTGAGCTCATAAACAATTCAGACAAAATTCAGAATAGGTCAGTCGTTTTGTAATTATCTTGGAAAAATGAACGTTCGTTTACTTTTGTAGACAGTGATAACCTAAGATATTTCATCTAATTTGTTTAATTTTCACTTTAATTAGTTTGGATGAGGGTAATTTGGCACTAGTAAAGGAAAAAAAAAGGGGGGGAAATAAAAATGGTGAGAGCACAAGTCAGTCAGCTGTCATCTCTGGTAACCATCGATTATCAATGTGTGATAAAATCACTGAAATAAGGAGTTACAGTAAATACGAAACACCACAAAACTTCCCTGTGAAAAGAAGAAACATATCAACCATGTCTAGATGCAGCATCAGCATCCCTGGATTCAGAAGTATTTTTTTTCTTTCTTTCTTTCTTTCTTACAAAATGAGAGCAAGAATGCAAGAATGAGAAAAGATAGTTGCTACTCCTCATCAAAGCAAGAATAGATGGTCAGAGTTGTGAGGAGTGGGGATATTTCAAATGTGCATCATGCCCGAAATGTAAAAATGGATGTTGGACAAATAAAATAAGGATGAGGAGAGATAACATGAAATATGCTGAGTTTACACCGTTTCAAAAAGTAAAATAAAACCCATATCATCCCCATTTTCTGTTTCATTCCATTTTTTTTTAAAAAGGCTGGTTGTTACGAAAAATTTCCTCTGCTTCTGTCAATGAACCCCTTTAACAAAAGTACTTTCATAACTTTGATAAAAAATAAACAGGTTAGTTTTATGACAGAGTCAAATCTGCCTGAGCATCAGCACACTGAAAAAAATCCTTCCTGTGAAAAACAGACTTTCACAAATGAAAAACATTCTTTTGTCAATCAGATTCCAACTTTGTTACACAGAACAAGCAAAGCTGAGAATCGAAAAAACAGACTTTTAACTTTGATTTGACTTTTCTGAAGAAAACTTTTAACACTTTGGTGTTATATTAAATCCTCAACCTTAATGATCATCCTCATTAATCATCAAACCTGTTTATTTACTGTAAACCACCATCTCCCATGGTCCCTGCAACCCTGCATCTTCATCGACTGCCTTTCTTCTTCTCTCATATTTAGATGTTTTGTCCGACGCAGATTCATGATTAATCATTGAATATCTTTTATCCAATCAGCCACAGGACATCACTGCTTCTCTTTAAACCCCTGTAACCTTCTTTATTATTATTATTATTATTATTATTATTATTATTATTATTATTATTATTATTATTATTATTATTATTATTGTTATTATTATTAATAATAATAATAATAAAACTTTATTTTGCCAGGTAAAAGCTTGAGACAAATTTTCATTTACAAACGGGACCTGGTCAAGAGGTACCAACAAAAGTACAAAAACAGACAAAAATACAAATGAAAAATCAGTAAATACAAAAAATAGCAACAGATTATCAAAAAGCATACTATATGTATGAGAATATTGGAATTATAAATGACAGGAACAACAGTCAGTAACAATCTGATGTTTTGCTTGAAAGTGAAAAGAGGCAACAGAAGTGTGAATGTGAGAGTGTTGAAGTGAGTTCCAGAGAAACTGAATGAGTTTCGTCCTAAAATAGCGAAGATCTGAGGGCTGAGGAACTTGATATAGTGATTTGATCAGGTATGATATGTTCTACTGGCCGGGTGAAAGAGAGATGACAAATACCAAGGTGTTTTGTCCAGAATGCATTTATAAATAAAAAGGAACCAATGGTGGAAGCGGTGGAAATGAAGGGAGGACCATCCAACCAGTTTATAGAGATCACAGTGATGGGTATGGAAGGATGCATTGGTGGCAAAACAGATGGCTGAGTGGTAGAGAGTGTTTAAATTTTTTCAAATATGCTTTTGGGGCCATTTTGTAAAGGATGTCACCGTAATCAGAATGGGGAGGACAGTTGTTTTGTCTTGCTAAAGACTGTCTGGTAGCACAAGTGAGGGAGGATTCATTGCAGAAAATGAAGGCTAATCGAGCTTTTATTCTTAACTCTAAATTATTTATATACATGGAGAAGGAGAAGGAGGAATCCGGCCAAATACAGAGATATTTAAACAAAGAGATGAATTCCAGAGTTGATCCAGCTGCACAGATGATGTTGGGAGGGTTGTTTCTATGACCAAAGATAATGCATTTGGTTTTGTTGGAGTTGAGATGGAGCTGGAGGTTATGAAAACACTTTGAGGTGAGGCTGAGCTGGAGAGTGGATGCTGCATAGATAAGAGAAGAGCCAAATAAATAAAGGATGGTGTCATTGACATTTAAGTGAATCTGAGAACTACCTGCCCCGCTCTTGCCATGCCATTGATATTGATGGAAAATAATGTTGGGCCCAGGATAGAACCTTGTGGCACCCCTTTGAAGATGGTAAGTGACAGGATGCTCTCCATTTACTTCTGTATTTATCTTAATGATGGTTCATATTTGGCTTTTTACAATGTGTTTCAGCTGATTTCTTAAAATTCAGGAACAAATAACAACATGATTCTTGTTTCTTCCAGTTTGTTTTTCATTTCTTTTGGCTTGTGTTTTCTTTTTTGAGGTATATTGCTTTAAGATTTCTAACCTAACACTTTTTCTTCCTTTTTTCTTTTTATCTGCAGGTTTCCTTTTTACAACCTTCCCATTATATGTGTACTTATTCCTGTACTTTTAGACATAGCTGAAGGAAAAAAATAACTTTTCTTTCCAGAATGATGAACCCATTTCAATATTAACTTTTAAAAAAAAAACAGTTTCTGAATAAGCTCCTTTTTTTTTATATTTCTAATCATTCATATAATCATATAATCATTGCCCAGCAGATGATTAGCTGAGAAGGTGTTTGAACTCACTTGATACCCTTGTTCTTTTTTCTTTTTTTTTTAAACATGTGACTTGGAGAAAAGAAAAAAATGGGATTCAGCAGCACAAAAGTGCTAAAGAATCAGGTTGGACGTGTGTGAACACCACCTGAGAACTTGTGACTTGTGTGGGATTTCGCAACCATCTTGTGATGTTCCTTTCTCAAGACAACATGCGTCCTCATCCTGCAGGTCTGGTTTGTAAAAGCCCTGTTGTGTTAAATTCCTCTTGAAATGGAACCCGTAGTCTGATGATATCTAATAAGCGATAAAACCGAGAAGCCTCAGCAGCAGACTGTGGTGACGGCCAGCAGCACTTTGCGTGCTGGTGAGTCACGGTAGCGTAAAAGCTCTACTGTAATGTAGTTTCCAGTGATGGAGAGAGCAGAGGCCTCGCATTATGACTTTGTGTAAGTTTATTTAGGGCCAGAATTCATGACACATGTTTTTAATTAAAGCTTTTTTTCTGCTCTGTGCTTCCTCTCTCTCGAAGGTTATGATGGACATCTCTGAATGGAAATCAAGAATCGATCCTCTTTGAATAGAGACACATTCATGTTTGAATGTGTCTGAAAACTAGTCAATGTTTAATGGTTTGAATATGGCATCCTATGATATTTAACTTTACTGTACTTTGTCTTTACCTTTGGAAGCTTTAATAATGAGGTTTTATATTAATCACCACTATTTCAAACGATATAGCACTAAACACGTTCAAAGAAAGACCTCATAGTAAGGTGGCTGACTCATGAATTTTAAAAAATGAGCCTAAAACATCAAATGCTGAAGTCTGCTTACGTTTCACTTTGAAATTAAATTTAACTGGCATTTTCACGGACAACTATGTAAACACACATTACTGACACAAATGAATAATTCCACTTTTTATGATGTCAATGTTTTATGGGAGTCAGTTCATTTGAGACGTAAACGGTCAGTGGAGGAACTACAGCATTTCTTACTTCTGTGTTGGCTTTAAAGTGAAAGTTAGAATGTGTACTTTGAAATGGGGCTTCTGTGCCGTTTCTGTCATATTTCAGCCAAACCATCTCAGGAATCAGTTCACATTAAACCACAAATTTAAAGTGAAGAAGTCTTCAGGATAGAAGGTGAGACGTCTTCAAGAGAATAAAAGGAAGTCCAATTGACAGTTGACATGTCTTTGAGAATATCACATGATCGTAAAAGGGTCCCAGCTAGGGTTCAGTAGAATTTATTGAACAGAAATATATTGCATAAAACTCTTTCCTTATGAAATTTAACTCAAATATTTTTTTTAATTTCCGAATGAAGTAAGCGATTTGTTGATAATTCATTTGTCCATCTGTCTGTTCATTCAGTTGTAAGCGGTGTGTAATTTAGTGCACTTAAAGTGTTTTTGAGGCCACAAAAACAGTCTTGTTTAGAGCCACCAAATTCCTTGGGCCGGCCATGTCGGGCTCAGCTTTTAAAGATAATCAGAGGACTTTAGCACAATGTCAACCAGATTTTGGAGCTCATAAAGGCCTTGCATTGTTGTCATGGAAATCCAACAGCTGGCCTTTTATCCGTTTCTGTCTGACGGCTAGAAAAGCACCTACTTTCCCAGACTAGAAACTGTCAGACTGAGTCCAGGATAATGATGCAGAGGCTGTAGAAACAGCTCGTCACCCTGGAAACACTTCAATACCGCGGACCTCCTGTGTGTCCAGCTCCTGTCCTGAGGAAGCTGATCAGTGACTTATGAGCAGAATCTGTTTATGTCGGAGATTTAAGTCTGCACACGTAGAAAACAAACTCAATCAACATGAGACTTCAAACCATCGTCCATCAGCCTGCAAGACACCACATGACCACCAGCTGCTAATGAGTAAATTATTGATCCACATGCAAGACAAGACAGCTCGATTATAATATTGTTTCAATTGAATCTTCACCCAACTACCAGCATGTAAAAACATACAAATTTACTGTATATATTCTCCTAAAAAAGAAAGACTATCCCTTAATCATAAACCACCAGGGCTTTAGCAGACCTTAAAATGAGGCAAATAAAACCTCAGACGAGAAACGACTTATGACTGTCCTTTAAGTTCAAATACAGATTTAGTGTGCTAAGAACTAACATCATCCAATAATTCAGCTGCTTTTAGAAAGCATTTTCAGCAACAATAACTTGAAATAATAATTTTCTGCTCAAGGACATCAGCCTCTCACATCATTTTGGAGGAACTTGAGCTCACTTTTCCTTTCGGTGCTGCCTCTGGTTATTGAGGCTTGCAAACTTTTAATATTCACATTTCTCCTACGGCCCCATCACAGATTTGCTGGGGTGTTTGAGATCCTTGTCCCTTTTAGTGATCCAATTTATATGTCAGACAAATGGCTTCACATTTCCTCCTGCAGATGCAAAATGAGCCTAAATCACCAACCTTCCACCACCGTGCTCGATATTTGGTCTTTTGCTGTTTTTATCAAACTTGGCTCCACTTTCATCTTGTCTTGTTCCAAAAGGTTTATGGCTTTTTCAGATCTAAGTTTCTAAACATAAGTCATGCTGCTACAATCTTTTTAGAGAGGAGTATTCTTCCTGACAAACTTTTCATAGATGTCATACTTGCTTTTTTTCTCCCTTTGTCATGAATTTTACAGTTAAACTTGATAACTGGGGCTTGTAGGGTGAAGAGATGTAGCTCTTTAGCTCTTGGTACTTTTACGATTTCTTTAAAAATTTTACCCACGTAGCCCTGTTAGGATCGGCCAAATGGCAAATATGGGTTTTCATGCCACTTTATAACCTATACTCAAGTGATGGGGAGCAACAGTTACTCTAAGATCATTGCTGATATCTTTCCTCCTTGGCTCTGTGCTAACACGCCCGTGCTCCAGACCAGAAAACTGACTAAATGTCAGCTTTTTAATGATGATGATCAGTTAATCAAGTGCATTCAATCAGCAGCTGGCTGCTACTGACCTTCTTGACTAACATGGAAGGAGTAAGGATGTAATTAGTCTTTCTGCTTCTGCATTTTCTTTCACTTTTCAGTGAATAAGTAATAACATGGTGCAATATGTCACGTGTCGCCGAAACCTTAGAAACTGAATAACTCAGATGACTGTGCTGTAGTTTGAGAGTCAGCCGCTCTGTTCTGGCTGTTGAGAAACGGGCTCGTTACTGGGAAGAGGACACCAGTAATCTTTCTCAGTATGAATCCAACATGCTGTGTTTGCATAATGTTAAGGACCATGGTTTGGCCTCCAACTTCGTTGCATAACTGGGTTTTCACTCACCACCTACGTCATTACATATTTCAGAACAAGGGGACAGTCGTGCCCACCAGAGAACATTGATGCCCTCTAGTGGACACTTATATCACCTGCCAAAAAAACGAAAGGTCATCCTGCACAAATGTCAGTATTTTTTACGTGCATTATCTCTATGCAGCGCGCAGCTTCAGCTCTGGAAGAGGACGGATTTCTTTTGAACTTTTGCGTCATTAGATAATCCTTCCTGTGAGGTTTTTGTGTGGCGTCTCTCAGAGATTGATTGTGGATTCAGTTGTTGACCGCTTGCTGATCATTACTGCCTCTTTTCTAAGTGAAAAAGCTTTAATAATAGTTTTTGGTGTTTAAAAAGTTCACAACAGCTAATGTGGCTCAACTATCCCCCGTGTGCATGTGGGTGTATGTGTTTTGTATAAACTAAATAGACTGACTCCACGAGGAATTTAATGCAAAGTTTTGTACCATAATGAACCTTTTCAGAGCTTTCTGAGATAATTAGCATCTGATATAAAAACTTGACAGTTACGGTGAAGTGCCTCATTAGTGCTATTCAGCAACACTAATGAACTGTTAATGAGCTGGCCTAGGTTTGCATTTGTGCTTCAACAGAAAAGAGACTGTTTGCGCTGCGTGTTTTTTAATCAAAGATGCCAGTTTGACATGTCAGAGATCAGTGAAATTCATCTTAATGATGAGACAAAAAATCTAAAACTTACTGTAGTCAACCATTTACGGTGTATGGTAAGCTGCAAGCTACAACCAACTGAAATTTGCAGTGTCAGTGGACATAAACTGTTCCTAAAATCAAAATATTTTTAAAAATACAGCACATCTTATGAATACAAAACTCTGCAAAAATAAGTTATGAGTATTATTTGTATTTCTTTAAATGTTTTTTTTGTTTTGTTTTGGGTTTTTTTTTTAAATAATTTCTAAATGGTTCTCGAAAGTGGAAATGCAGACAACTGTAATCTGAAGGAAATTTAGTTTTAAAAAAAATGGGAGCCAATAGTTAAAAAATATATATAATCCCATTGAAAAAAGGAAACTCAATCTATTTTTTCTTCTTTTTTTTACATAATAGTTAACTATTACAGAATAATACAAATTTGGTCCTAACATGTCTAAACATGAGTTAAACACAGCAACACATGACGTATTACACTGTGTTATTCATTGGTCAAAATATAACTTCAAATGCTGTAAAGAAAAAAATACCTGAAAAACAAAATGTCAGGCTTGTATGATCTTATTGGTCTCAGATTGTTCTGGAGAAATTTTGGTACACTCTTCCTTAAAAGTATTACTTCACATTATTGACATTTGTGTTTCTGTTCTGTTTTTAAAACAGTTGAGAGTAATTTTGAACAAAAACATCGCACGTCCTCAGCTGTTGGAATTCTTTTTCCAGATCTTTCTTTTTAAAGAATAAATTCACCAAAAAAAAGCTTGTGGATGAAGACAGAAGGTTTGAGGAAAAGACAAACTCTTCCTGCCAGGTAAAACTTGTTTGAATCTAGTTCTTCTGACCCCACAGTCATTTTTCTCTTCTTTTATTATTCTTCATTTCCTTGTTGAAAGTGTTCTGTGTTTTCCACTGTTATTTCTTTTTTCTTCACATTGCCCATGTCTGTACAAACATACTGAGACAGCTTTAAAAACGAAAAAAGAAGCACAACTTAGAAAAATAACCAGAAGTTCTGCCTCGTCCCTGTGGCGCCCTCTCCTGGCAGCAGACGCGTGATACGTGATGTTAGAAACAGAGATCCTGTTTCTCTTTATTGGTGCGAATGCTGAGATCCATCCATCCAATTTCTAGACCCGCTGAATCCATGTCTGGGTCACGGGGGTCTGCTGGAGCCTATCCCAGCCCGTCTCAGGCGAGAGGCAGGAGTACACCCTGGACAGGCCGCCAGTCCACCGCAGGGCCATATACATAGACAAACAACCACTCACACACACACTCACACCTACGGGCAATTTAGAGTTCCCAATCGACCTCACATACATGTTTTTGGACTGTGGGTGGAAACCGGAGTACCCGGAGAAAACCCACGCAAGAACGGGGAGAACATGCTTGCTGTGAGGCAACAGTGCTAACCACTAAACCACCATGCTGCCTTTAAAAGGCTAAATATTGTGGCATGTATACTTTTCTCCAAATGCTAGTAAGCACAAGTAAAATCAAAAATAAACATTTACCTGTTTGAATTTTTATAATTTCATGAATGTAAACTCATATTATATAAAACTTAAGGACATAGTAATGCAGTTTATATTGACATTTTTTTTGACATTTTATTTGACATTCAGTATAATCCAAGACATTAATCGCAGTTAAATGCAAATTATTGATTTAATTTAAATACCTACTTCATCCTTTTAAGAGTGATGGTGGTTTTAAAAGCAATCTTTTAAAACAACATAGTAAATAATAAATGTTGACATTAATGAGGAAGGGAAGATGATCTCAGTGCTCTCATTGGACATGTTCTTATTTTTCTTTCATTTCTCCGGTTTCCTCAAGCCCAGAAAGTCACGTGTCTTTCTTTTAAAATGAAGGAGACTTGTCCCTCGTCTGTGGATGGTGTCTTCAAACATTTCAGTCGGGTTTATGGGTTCAGATTTAATGTTACTTGTGTCTGGGATGAGTTCTTTAGACATGTGAGTCACGTCCATAGATTGCAACTTGTTGAGTAGTTCTACATTTTTCTTCATTGTTTCCACGAGAACCTGAACTTCTTTGTTGAGCTGCTGCTGATAAGAATCGGCCTGTCTCCGAACTGTGAGAGCATCAATTTCATACATGGAGCTGAGACCTCCGTATGAATGTTCCAGCTCTCCCTTTAAGCGCATCTCTGCGTCCTTTGAAGTTTGTTGCAGAGAAGTGATCTCCTTCTTTATTTTCTGACACATAGTGTCTTGATCATCTTTCAGGCTGCTGATGAACTGTTGATCTTGGGGTATTTTGTCCCCATGAGACTTCAAACTTTCCCTGGCCATCAATATGTGCTGCTTTTAGCTGATTATTGTGTATATGCAGTACCTTTTTCATCTTGTACTTTATTTTATTGAGCGCCTCAAAACCCATTTCAGCAATTCTGAGAGTCTCTGTGTCTGTGCTCCTCTGTGGACTCTCTACCTTGCTTTTCTTTTCTATACATAAATATTTCTTTCAGGATTTCTGTCTTTCCAATTGGGCTCTTGTTTCTTCCAGTTTGTTGTAAATTTCATTTGTGATCAAGGTTTGCTCTTTGTATTTGGTCCTCTCTTGATGTGAAAAGAAATTCAACCTGTTAAATTGTTTGTTGTCCTCCATATAGTACTTATAGTCTTGTAACGTTGTTGTGTAAATTTTTCTTTTGAAGGTGACCAGAGATCCAAAGCTCTGTCCACTTTGTTTACTTTTAAAAGTCTGTTTACATTCATAGTTATAGAATGTAATTGTGGTTCCAGCAATTACCATGGAAACAAGAGGCATGAACATCAAACACTATTGCAAAGCAGTTACACATGTATATATTGTTACTGTTGCATCTCAGCTGTCTCATCTTCCACTGCTTCATCCTTGTCTCCTACCAGATCAGGAGATTCAACCAGAACGAGGCTGCAGGTCTGGATGGTGTCAGTCCCAGAGTCTTGAAAGTCTGTTCGGGTCAGCTTTGTGAAATTTTGTAGCACCTCTTTAACCTCAGCCTGAGTCAGGAGAGGGTTCCAGTGCTGTAGGAGACACCCTGCCGGATTCCAGTATCAAAAAGACCTTATTCATTTTCTCCTAACGACTGTAGACCTCTAGCCATAACATCTCACATTCTGAAAGTCCTGGAGAAACTTTTATTGGCCACCAGTATAAGCAAACAAGCACCTTCCAACACCAACTGCAGTTTGCTTATCATTGTGAGGTTGGAGTTGAAGATGCCATCATACACCAAACCCACAATCTTCTGG
>JAOWBL010000014.1:293671-314415 GCA_028564865.1 Zenarchopterus dispar
CAGACAGATAGATAGATAGATAGATAGATAGATAGATAGATAGATAGATAGATAGATAGATAGATAGATAGATAGATTTACCACAACAGACCAGCCCAGTCTTTCATTTGTGAACAAGATCCAGAGATAATTCAAGTCCAGGACTATAATATGATCCAGAAAAAGTTGGTTTGGTGGAGGTTTAGTACTTGCAAGGAGCAAAAGACAAAAACATTGTTCATATTTCAAACAGATGATCCCCGCAGTTGATTAAAATGAACAAAGGCTTTATCCATGAAAGATCTTAATTTTTACGACAAATCAATGGAGTGTAAAAGCAATAAAATTCAAATTAAAAAAACCTGGAGCAGATTTGCACCTATCTTATTCTATATTTCTATTGGCAAAGCCATGCATTAAGAGTGATCATTCATCAACTGCTGATATAACAACATGAGTGATGGATTACTGAGGGAAACCGGCGCCTCGCAGTACAATACACCCCGGCTCCACCCCGGCAATTTTTGACATCAGTGCTTTATGTCATTTTGGCAAATGAAGTAAACAAAAATGCGTCCTTATACAGTGGACATGGATGTGAACTCTTGCTCTGGAAACCAAAAACTGTTTTTTACCAGACTGTAAATATGTTTGTTTCTGTAGTATAGCTGAACATTTTAACATGGAGGTCAGTGGAGATTAACTCACTGTTGGATCCAGCCTCGAGTGAAGGAACCACAGGTCTGGATCCAGACCCTAGTGGTAAGTAGAGGAACTGCAACTTCCCTACTTTCCTACTTGCAGAGCTGAAACCTGGATGTTGCCTGCTTGTGTAATCTGTAATAATAACTGAGACAGTAATCATGGTGGCAGTGTTAAACACAGTTATAAATAATTAATTAGATGTTATCAAACCTTTTCATAACCTTTAAGCTTTTCAACAATAACACTGCTCAAGGAGTCTCTAAGCAGAAACAGAAACTGCTCTTGTCTCAGACCTGATTGGTGTTTGGTCCTCATGCTTTAGTTTTTAGTCACATGGCTTTGAAGAGCAGCACAAAACAGAAGTAAATCTGAGATTGCAGCCCAGAGCGTCTGGTTTATTGGATTAATTAGTGTCAAGTTTTTCAGGACAAAATGCGAGATATATCAAATGTGGTTCTTGATATTGCAATGAAGCTTTTTCACAAGTTCTTGATGGTTGGTGAGTAAATCAGAATTCTCACAAAAGTCATTAGTGGATGAATCGGTGATGAAATTTACCATGAGTCCTCACGCTTTTGATTCATAGGATGTTCATATGGCTATGAACTGTCACATGACTACTTTGACCTTTCACCCCCATGCCCTCTAGGTGACTCCCCCCCCCTCCTGGTCTGAGCCTGTGGCACTGACCCTCCCCACCAACCCGTTTGGTTAATGATGGTCCAGTGATGGAGCCCGAGGCAGATCACTGACTGCAGCACAAAAGAGCCAGTGGTCAGGATGCCGTGTGTGTAAGTGTGTGTATATGTCTGTATGGGCGGTGAGGGGTGGGGGGCGGTCTAAATGGCACAGAATTCCACCCTGAGCTCTGGACACATGAAGCCCAACATTGTGCAGCCTCCACAATGGCCACACTGTCGACACCATGCGTCTAATTCAATTAGCCGGGAGACGGTGCATAAATTCCCCCAGAATTCCTCTGATGAGCCTGTGTTAGCCTCCAGTATGAGTGTGTGTGGGGGGGTCTGAGCACGCTCAGTAACCTGTCACACACAATGAGGAGCCAGTCAGTCAGAGAACAGGGTCTGGAGCGTCAGACCTGAGCTTCATGGTGCAGGGTCACAGATCCCAGCGATGATCTCGGCGACCAAAACACCGTCACAGACGCAAACACTGAAAATGTGACAAAAACAGACGAGTTACACAGAAAACACACATCTAGAAAAAAACTGAGTTCTGGCCCCTCCCTGGACATCATGTACCAAACTTCAGCCATGATGAGACACATTCAGACATTGCTGGTTCTGTTCACTTGTGTGTAATGTGAATTTACACAAAGAAAAACTAAATCAGCAACAGAAACAAAAATTCACTCTCGTGAATTTAGGGGTTTAAAAAAAAATCCTGTTTTCAGAATGTTATACTGATTTTGTTATCTATTATACTGATCCATAGCCATGTGCAATTCAAAGCTACAGTAGTTTTGTACAATGATACCTACAAATCAGCCGGACACATGGTATTCATGTTACATTTTCAACACAGTCCGACTTCCTGCGGTCACATAAACAGACACACACAGCAGGGTCGGCTTAATCCGACATATGACCTGATTTTCAGAGGAATTCAACAGATCATCTTATTACATAAATCAGCCATTATTCAATAAATCAATAACAGCTGTCCAAACATTCTTTCAAACATTTTTAGGGGCAGTAGATCAGATAAAATGAAAATAATGTCTGCTGACATTTTTATCGTATTGCTTCTGCAGCTTCTGCTTTCTGAAAATGGTTTTGCACTTTGATCCTGCAACACTGACATTCCAACAAATGTCAGTGTTGCAGGATCTAAATCACATTTTTCTGTGATTGACCACAACTTTTTCCAGTCTCAAAGTTAGAACTTCTTGTGGAAATTCCTGTGTCCCATTTATTGCTGACAGGGATATCAGCAGCTGGACAAGAACAACAGTGTTGTGTTAGAGAAAAACACCTCTAAAACATGCAGGACAGTGGACCCTGAGGACCAGTGTCCTGCATATTTGTCCTGCAAGGACAGCAAACTGAAGCTTCAGTATTGTACTGGAAGTTTTCCACCTCAACCTGCAGCAGTACAGCAGCAGCAGGTCCAACTCTGTCACCAGGTCAAATACAAATCTTTTTTTTTCTCTCTCTGAATCTGATTTGGATTCTGACGGAAGTTTTTTTTATCCCTCTTTAACAGGTTTATCTGTCTTTCCACTGTCAACCCATACTTGTTCATGTTGAAGGATTACAAAAGAGTGAAGAGTAGAAGCAATCAGTAGGGTTCCTTAGCTAAGCTGTTTGTATGAATCAGCACAACATGAATTTGCGCTGAACTGGGCAAATGGATTACAGTGAACTGACTTGTCAGGAAGCCCCACCCCTCAAATACAGATGGCTGTTGACTATCAGTTCTGCAGGGACCAGAACTCAGACATCTATATCTTTCAGCTTCACAGAAAAACGCTGAAGATCTTAAACTCTAATTTGTTTCATGGAATTTATATTAAACAAAAGAAACAAAAGGAAGTAAAACCATGTGTCTGGGGTTCTTATGATACCGAGTCCAGGTATCCAGAAAGAGTAAACAATTTAGTTGATTTTATTCTATTTCCTAAATCCAAAGAAAACAGAATGAAATATCTGCTTTTAATTAAACCAATAATTTAATGTCCAGGATATCAAAACAGATGTCCAGATTTGTTTTAAGACAAATCAAAGTTGTAATGATTTTAACTCTGCTAATGTTACATAACTTATTTAACCACAATCATGACTCTGAAACACAAACTTTGTTTAACTAGTTAGTCCTACCAGTTAGCTAACATTACTCTCCACTACTGTCATAACATAACAACAGCAAGACAAAGCTTCTGTAAATGCTCACCTTCAATTTAACCTTGTTACCAACTGGATCTATTATTAGATTTTTTTTCCCTTTTCCCTTCATGACATATTTAAGTCACATACAAATGAAAAGTGGTCCTTTTGTGTCCAAAAATGGTCTAAAATTATTTTGAACTAGGTTTTCACACAGACAGACACCATATAAAACTGTAAAACAACACTGATAAATTATCCGGTTAGCAACAGTAACCAAGGGGTAATAGGTCATTTGGGTTTAACTAGTTAGTGCTAGTTATCAGCAGCAGGACCAGAACCTTAAGAATGTACCGAAGGAGAGCTGTTGGAGCAGTGAATTAATAAGCTGGACTGTTATTAATTGAACTCCACTGAACATGTTTAATGTCTCTGTAATGCACTTTGTGATGACTTTTATTGTCAATATAAATAAAAATGAACTGAATTTGATTGATTTCATTAAAACAGAGGTAACAAACACCTCACGTCTATGTCATTGAGGTTCAGTATTGACATACTCATTGTAGTACACACTGACTCACTGACAATCTGTTTCTGCTGCTCACACACTCGCCGTCAGCATCATCGTGACTACCTGAAAGCTCTGGGCTCTCTTCCAGCTGCACTTCCTTTATTTCACTCTTCAGTTTATGAATGTGTCAGAATGCATGTACACACTAACCTTTAACACCATTAAAGTTATATCTTTTCCCTGTTTAACCCCCCACACCGCCCCTGCCACACACACACACACATACACACACACACACATACACAAACTGTTTCAGCTGCAGGTGAAACATTAATAGTGGTATTAGATTTAAGATTTAAGAGGAACTGCATCTTTTTTCTCTGTTTTTGATCCTCCTGTTTGTGACTGTGGGCATGTTAGTGTGGTTTTGTCTGAACTCTGTTGTCTCCCTGTGAGACGCACATTAACAGGGTGGGTCGCTGCTGACAAACTGATCAGCTGAGTCACAAAGCTAATTATTGCCATCGGAAACTGTTAACCCAGGCGACATCCTATTTGAGTCCTGCAGGCTCTCCATGTTCCACCTCTGTGACAACTAAAGCTTCCACCTCTGTCTCCATCAGCATATCAACACACTGAATCAGCAGAAGAAAAGATATAATGAGACTGTTTCCAGCACAAATGTTACTGGTTGGACAGCAAATTGTTTGAAATCACTGGTGGTTTAGATGTGAGGAGCGTTTAAATCAGCCTGGTCATCCTCAATTCACTTATATCAGCAGGTTTTATGAGGAACAAAAGTTTGTGGCACTGGTTTAACCCTGAAGAGAAACTCAGTCACAAAACTGAGTTAACTAAAATGTCCTGGACAAGACCCCATTTTATGTCATGACCAAACACAAACATATAAACTCCTGGATTAAAATCAAAATAGGAAAATGTGCAGTTCTTTAACTGGTCACTAGGTACTGACTCCAAAATTGAGTAAATCATCCTTTACTTCCATGTTAAAATCACAATTTTATAACAGAAATAAAGGTATTTACAGTCATTATGTATGTGGTGAATATTTTTTTAACCTCACCTGGTAAAACTGCATAAATCATCAGAGTTCATGTATAATTAGGGGTGTGGTGATTACCAGCCTAAACAGCCAGTGACTTGCTGTATCACATTGGCCATTTAGCACTAAGCACAGTATTGACTTGTACAAGAGCTCATTGGGAAGCCACAGTGGAAAGAATGGTGACATCTCTCTTGAAAGCCATGCCAGGCATGCTTTACCACACCTTCACAGGTGCAACCAATTTAGGCATTTTGGACGAAGAAGCACAAGCCCCACACAACTGCAAAATCAGTGAAGATACAAAATGATTTAACAAGCAGTATGAAGACCAGTAGTCTATACCCAACACTGCAAGTCATCAGACTAGAGGACATGATCCCCCTCTAGTCTGATGACAATGGATTTAATTTTTTTTAATGAAGATGACATCAAAGTATAGACTTTTACCTTTAATTTAAGAGGTTTCACAGAAATATGGGAGTTACTATTTAGGCGATTTAAGTCAAGTACCACAACTTCTAAGCGTTTACAAGTACTTGGACAGTTGACTGAAATGAAATGAAATGGTCCAGGTAATGAGGGAATGGACCATTCCCTCATCATTTGAAGACAAACGAAGCAGATAAAAGGTTTTAAGTTGATATCAGATACTGAGTTGGTGTTTGAAATCTTTTTGACTGGACATACAAATATGAAGTCCAGAGAGCTCTGAATGTGATTGAAGGGGGTATCATTATGTTAAGAAAATAGTATAAATCTAGAAGACAGAGGTGGACAAAGTTAAAGTAATCAAAGGGTCCCAGATTACCAACTGCACAGTTTTTTCCAGGCTCATTTCACAAGGTTGTAGGTCAGGATTTAATTAACTCTTGTTATTAATTAATGGATGTTAACTAGTTTGTAGAAAGGAATTTAGTGTTTGACATGTGGACAACCTCTGGCCCTGTCTCTATTTCCTGTTGGTCTATATTAAAAGAATCAACATTTTTTAGATATACAGATTGCATTCTTTTGCTTACAATAAAAATAAAAAGTTGTCTTTTATCACTTCACAGCTCTGTGTAAAAGCTCTCACAGCCGTTGGGACACCTTGTGGCATTTTGAAATGAGGTAACAGTCTAGCAAACTTCCTCATTTAAAAACCTCACCTGTGAGAGACTGATCAGTTTAGTTTGTGAAACATTGAGTTTTGAAACAACTTCCTTTTGCTTTTGTGTTGAAGCTGAACTGAGGATTTTCAAGGTAAAAGCTGCTTTAAACAGGTGAAGTTAACAAAGTGAACAAACAGCACGTTGACAGACTGCTGACTTCAGGCAACAGGCAGATGGTTTAGTCGAATCTTTAAAACTGCCATCTACAAAGGCTGCATGTGCTGCGGCGGCACCATATGTGATGCAGGTCCTGGATGAGGCCAAAGGGGCTGTTGGGACATGGATCAACACCTGCTGTCGCCACAGTGCTGTTTGAACATTTCATTGTTTCTGTTCTGCTGCTGCTGCGTAAAAACTTTCAAGTGAGTGCAGAGAGATTTCTCTGCTGCTGAGGCATCACTCAGAGGGAAAACCTTTGACACTTTTCAGCAGAATCACACCAAAAGGCCCTGAAATTCTGAAAATTTAGACACCACTTATCCTCCAACATGACATCCCAAACAACAAACAGATCCAAAACAAACATTTGTCTTTAAGACAGAGGAGCTGAGTGAAGTGTGAGACAAAAATAAGACAGCAGAGACATAGGATGTATCAGAAACAATATCACCTGCAATAAAGTTGGAGCAGAAGAGCTAAGTCAGACCCCAAAGAGGCCTGGTATTCTAATCTGGGGTCGGACTATCCTGATGGATTACTGTGATCTAGTATGACATGGACTGTGTAACTGGACAAACCCTCTATGACATCACCCACAGGTCGCTGAAAAGGTTTTATTGGAGGACACCATGTTGGCAGAAATGGACTCTACCCAACAAAAGGGGGGAGTGGGCAAAGCAAACAATTCTGGCATTTAGATGGAACACGCCCAATATAATTTAGCTACCACAAGCAATCCACTTTAGTTTAACTCTTGTTAATGTATGATCCTAACTAATGTTTCCTTATAGTGATTCTGACTGAATTCATCATCATTTCAGATATCACAACCCAAACATGTGAAATGAGGACTGCTGGCACCATGTCTGAGCTCCATCAAAGCTATTGCAGCCATCCATCACTATCCTAGCCTTGGTTTAGTTCGGCTCAGGCAGCCGCTGGACTGCAACCCCAACTCAAACCCTTCCAGTGAGATCTTGAGTGATGCTGGGGCAAAGGTAGCTCATCTGGAGGAGGTGAAGTGGTGACTAGCTTTACCCCAGCAGAAGGATGACTCAGTGTTCTCCCTTTTTTTCATTTAAGTCCTTTAGGTCATTTTAGCAAGCTAGATGTAGCCCTTGTGTACAGTTCCAAAAACATTGGGACCCTGTGTAAAATGTAAATAGAGACAGAATGCAATGATTTGTAAACCTCATAAACCCATACTTTATTGCTAAAAGAAACTCAAAAATAACATATGAAACTGATTTTTTTTAATGCTATTTCATGGAAAATATTAGCTCATTTTGGATTTAGAAGGGTTTGCAGACATGCCTGAACCTGAACAAACCAGCAGAATGTCCTATGGACAGATGAGACCAAAGTGGAGATGTCTGGGCTTCATGTCCAGAACTATGTTTGGAGAAAACCAGCAGAAAAACCTCATACCCACTGTAAAGCGTGGTCGTGGAGGGGTGATAATTTGGCATTGTTTTGCACCTGGGCACCTTGTGGTATTACATGGAAGATGAACTCCTAGGTACACCAGAATATTCTGAAGACAAATCTTGGCTGAAACTGGGTCATGTGATGGGAAGTGATCCCAAACACTGCAGCAGATCTACATCAGAATGTTAAAGTCAAGGTTTTTGAATGACCTAGTCAAAGTCCAGACTTAAGGCTGGAGGAAATGCTTCAATAGGATCTTGAGAGAGCTGTGAGGAAGTGAATGTCCAAAAATCCTAATTAACTTCAGTGAAGCTGCAAAGAAGAAAAGAGCAAAATTCTTTCACAACCATGTGAGATACTGATGAAGTCACACAGGAAACAACTACTTCAAGTAATTGCTGCTGAATGTGGATCTAGAAGCTTCTGAATGATGGAGTGACTCAGTATTGTCCATGTGGTTATTATTCTCTTTTTGCATTCATTTTAGTTGATAAGTCTCAGTACAGTGATATGTTGTTCATCAACTAACTGAGGCTTAAACTGGAGAGACTCCAGAAGACTAGAAGAGTCAGGTTATTGTTTAAAAAATGTTCCATCTTGTGGGTTTGGTCTCTGCATCTTGTTTTTAGTGTGTTTGGGGCCCAGTATGCAGACACAACTATCAGGTCTCAGGTCTGATGCAGTTCTCATGAAACCACCTGCTGCTTTAATGAGGTGTCCTCCTCTGCTCATATCAGAACACCACCATCAGTCAACCCCCCCTCAGTTACAGAGTGCTTCGCCACGGCAGCAATACAGACAACCTCACACTGAGCGAAATCCACAAAAACACACCTGATTCCAAAAACAACAGTCATCCAATAACAGACTGTAAAAACAACAGCTGATACTCTGAAGGGATGGAAAGGTATCATTACACATCCTATGACACATAACAACACATTCTGTAATGTTTTGTCACATGGTCTCACACAACGCAAACCCAATCAGTAAAAAAGTTGAGACATTCTGAAAAAGTAGTGATTCTTAAATTTACTTTGATTTTGCCACAGATTCATTTGTATTGACATTACAAGTACCCTGGGAACATTGTTTTAAAACTGAGAGGAGAATCCAGGGTCTTTGGTGCAGAATGCTACAGATGTCAAAGTCCTGGTCTTTTGAAACTGAAAGTGGCAGGTCTAACTAATAGGTCAGCTGCATAAGAAAAATCGGAAATGTTCCTTAAACAAAGATTAAAAAGGTCTGGGGTATTTCTCCTTCTACAGTGCAGAATATAATAAAAGCATTCAAGTAACTGGAGGAATTTCAGTGCATCAAGGCCAAAGGTGCAAGTCTAAACTGGACATCTGTAACTTCTGATCCCTTAGATGATACTGAATCAAGTACTATCGTACATCAATAGCTGGCATAACAACAGGGCCTAGGATTATGCAAAGCCCTTTGACAAGCATTAAAGCAGGGAACTACATTCACAAAAAATGAAATGAAAAAATAGCATTATGTTAACTTTGTCCAGAGATGATATCTCCAGACTCAGAGGCATCTGGAATGGACCTGTATTGTACTAACTGAGGAGTACCTCAAGGCTGTCTTTGGCGACCTCTGCTTATTTAATTCCCCCACTCAGTATCATCTTGTATTAATTATTCCAAATGTCAGTTTGCATGCAGAAGATGCTCTGATTTATGTTTCTAATTAATATTCCAGGTCTTGGACCAAATATGAAATGGACAATCTGGAAGCTTGAGATGGTCTAAGGCTGTATCAATGTCCTTGGAAAAATAATTTCCACTTCTATGATAGCAGGATTAACCCTGGAGCATGCACCAAGCTATCAGAACAACATACGCTGCCTTTTAAAATCACGTCTTTTGCATCAGCATTGGTGAATTTTGGAAGAAGACAATTTACAGACAGTTTACTTTGTTCATAAAGAATTAAGAGTCTAAGTAAAGGACAAATGCATTTGACATTTTTATTGTGTTCTTTTGATTTGGTCTTGTGTGCCCTCATGTTTCATATTTAAATTTAAAAGGCAGTTCTTCTTGTCCACTGTCATAAATACCCTATCTGTCATTTCATCTACATTTCTTTTATAACTGATATTTTAAATGTTCTGTAATGGACTGCTGACATTTCCAAGTTTCACCCCTTGTTTCAGTCTCCCCATGACCCTGAACAGGATTGAAGCTGATATGAAAATGAATGGAAGGCCTTCTCTCCTGCCTACAGCAAAAAAAAAAAAAAGAAAGAAAGAAAGAAAGAAAGAAAGAAAGAAAGAAAGAAAGAAAGAAAGAAAGAAAGAAAGAAAGAAAGCAAGAAAGCAAGAAAGAAAATCTCTGAAATGAATCTTTAAACAGACTTAAACCATGAAAAGTACTGCAATAATTAATTTCCCTTTGGGGATTAATAAAGTATTTTTGAATTTGAATATGATTATTGTGAATTCAAATGAAACACAAATGGATTAGAACTGAAATGAATGGTAATGAATTTATTTTGACTTGTATTAATCGTGCAGCTTGTGCTTTTAGATTTAAATGTTGCCTTTGATAGGGACAAAAACTCAATTCTCAATTGCCATCTTGAACATTGTGTATATAGCTCTGATTAGTTCCAGCTATATTTGATTAATGGGAGCTTTTCTGTGTAGTTTGTTGAGTTTTATTGACCTGTAGCTCCTCAGGAAAGATGGTCCATTTTGTGTCTATTAGTATTTTCCCCATACATGCTCCTCTTCAGGTCAGTGGTGTCTAAACATATTTGCTGATAAAATGTAAAATTCTGATTCATTGTAGTATTTCTTAAACTGCCTGAAGACTCGGTTAGAGGAAAGCTTTTTCTACTTTAGTGAAAGTAAAACAGAAACTGTGTGATGTGATCATTTGTGTGATAAGATATTTGATAACACATTTAAATTTAACAAACAGATCAGTCCTTTGTTGAAGCCATCTCGTTTGCCAAAGTGAAGCAATATCTATCTTATAATGATTTAAAAAGACTCATACATGCTTTTATAAACACAGGGCTAGATTATTGTAATTCCGGGATTAAAGCAGTTGTCTCTTTGTTGGCTCCAGGTTTTGGAGAATGACACTCTTTGTCTCTTCACACCAGAAAAGTTCTGAAAACGTCTAACCCTCTAGTTCTGGTCGTCCTACACTGAACTGACTTCCTGTCAGCATCAAGTGGAATAAAAATGGCCTGAACTGGACTGTCTTTAATTGAACTCGATTGAACATGTTTGGCCTTTTGTTGTGAATTTGCGCTAAACATGTAAAGTGAAATGAAGTGAACTGAAACTGCTGGTCTGATGGCATCTCAACACAAGAACTGGACATTCTCCTCCTGCTCTGACTCGACCAGTAACTTCCTTCAGCTTTGTTTCTTTGCAGCCTCCCTTTCTGAAGCCCTGTTCTCATTCTTCTTCTCTGTGAGGGCTGACAGGCTTATGAAGCATGTAGGATGTCCGCATTGTCTCCTGCAGACTGTGTTTTCATACCAACATGTGGGTGGACGTGCTTTCTGAAGACAAAGAACCACCACAGGCGCCTCAGAGAAACAAGAGAAAAGCTCTCAGAACTCTTTGACTGGAGCTTTCACCATCTTTTATGGTTCAGATCAGATATCTGTTAAATCCTGAGCCTGCGTGTGCTGCACTCTTCATTTCTCACGGTTCAGTTTCAGTCCTGAGGGAGTCCAGAGGAGCTCCTAAAACAACATGTTGGGGGGTCGAACACGACGCTGCCGGGACGTCCTGACCCGACTCTGGTTCCTCCATAAACACAGTGAGGCTAAAAATCGCCAAGCCGTCAGACGGAGACAGAAACCTGCTGCTGAAGACAGACAGACGCTCAGCTCCCACTCAGACGACACGCTCTTATTTTGAAGGGATCAGTGATGAGGTCTAGATTCTGGTCTTCAGGTCAGGTGTGCTGCAGACATCTTAACATAAGACAATTTGAAGCTCAGTTATTAGAGCTTAGATGCTGAATTTTACTGTTATACACACACACATACCAAAACCATTTCTTTTAATTCTACATTTACAATGATAATAATAACAATTTTAAAAATTATATCTGCTTTTAATGGGTTCAAGTAATCTAAAAGTAAAGTAACTATTTGTGGGACCTTTTTTTAAGGGAAAGAAAAAAAAACCCTTAGCATTTCAATAGGATTTATGAAGGAAGTCAGAGTCAGGAGCTGCTTTTCATCATGATGAACTGATCATCAGCAGGTGTGGAGACCTCTACAAAACCAGATGTTTTGTCTGTTTGCTGAGTTCAACATTCTACAGTGAGAAGAATTATAAATAATAACAAGTGAAAACTACTCAAGGTATTTGTCAATCTTTATAGGAGTGGATATTCCAGCAAAGGTACCTGAAGGTCAGACCTTACAAAGGTCAGAAAAACACAGAAAAAGTTCTAGAGCTCCATCTCAGAACTTACAGGCCTCACTGAGCATGTTAAAAGTTCAAGTCCATGACAGCACAACTATAAGGAGAGTGAACGGGTACTGTTTCCAGAATTAAACCTCTTCTATCTATAAAGAACCTGGAATAATGACTGAGGTTCATAAAACTGCATCTGAACAAATCAGAAAACTTCTGAAACAATGTCCTCTGGACAGGAGACCAAAGGGGAGATGTTCAGAACCATTTTTGGAGAAAACCAAACACAACACATCAGCAGAAACACCTCAAACCCACTGTGAAGGACGGTGGTGGAGGAGTTATGATGTGGCATTGTTTTGAACCTGGTCAGTTTGCAGTCATTGAGGCTTTGAAGTTTGATCCACAAACTCATCTGTACACCAGAATATTGTCCACCTGTCTGGCAGTAAAAGACAGATGAAAAGTGAGTCAGGACATAGAATGATGGAAGAAGAACTTGAAGGTTTAGGGGATTGTGACTCTGGGACCTGACCTGTCAAGAAAGGCCACACAGTCTAAGTTATAAAGAAGAATGAACCAAACTTCATCCACAATCATGTGACACTGATGGAATAAATACTTCAACTTACTGCTGGGAAAGATGGATCTACATGCTGTTGAATCATGGGGATACTTAGTATTGCCCATGTAATTTGTTATTAATCTGGTTTTGTGTTTGTCTAATACTAAACCCACAATGATCAAGTGACTTTATTATGTTTTTACATTTAAAGATATGTTACTAACTTTTACACAATTCTGAATTGTTTTGTCAATGAAACAGGTGTGATCGTAAACTCCTTACGTCTTGGTGCTTCGACTCTCAGTGTCTGTCTTGTTGTCTGTCCTGACATCTGTCTTGTTGTCTGTCCTGACGTCTGTTCTATTGGCTGTCTTGATGTTTGTCCTAATATCTGTTCTGTTGGTTGTCCTAAGATCTGTTCTGTTGTCTGTCTTGTTGTCTGTCCTGTTGGGTGTCCTGACGTCTGTCCTGTTGGGTATCCTGACATCTGTCTTGTTGTCTGTCCTGACATCTGTCCTATTGGCTGTCCTGATGTCTGTCCTAATATCTGTCCTGTTGTCTGTCTTGTTGTTAGTCCTATGCGGTGAGCTGACGTATGTCCTAATATCTATCCTCTTGGTTTTCCTAACTTCTGTGTTGTCTATCCTGTTCGGTGTCCTGATGCTTGTCTGTTGTCTGTCCTGACATCTGTCCTATTGGCTGTCCTGATGTCTGTCCTAATATCTGTCCTGTTGTCTGTCTTGTTGTTAGTCCTATGCGGTGAGCTGATGTATGTCCTAATATCTATCCTCTTGGTTGTCCTAACTTCTGTGTTGTTGTCTATCCTGTTCGGTGTCCTGATGCCTGTCTGTTGGCTGTCCTGACATCTGTCCTTTTGTCTGTCTTGTTGTCCTTACTATTCAGTGCCCTGACATCTGACCTGTCTTCTGTCCTAATATCTGTCCTGTTGGTTGTCCTGATAGCTGTCCCGAGGTCTGTCCTGTTGTCTATCCTGGAAGCGGTTTAGAGACGCCACTGGTCCTCAGCTGATGGTGTTTGGTGTTTAATGAACTGTGTGTTTGTGACAAAACTGTTTCTGTGTCTCTGTGATCGTCTGATCCGGTTTCTACCGTGTCTCGGAGCACCGCCCCCTCAGAGACCGTCAGTCCAGCTGTGATGCTGCTGCAGTAAAACTGTGACCGAGTTTCTCTGAGGCCTCGTTCACACAAATAGCCATGAAGGATTGAGCCTCCCACTCAGACCTGCCTGTTCTCAGATCAGGTTAACTTCAGCTCTGTGAAGAACACCTGAAACACTGCTTAATCTGCGATAGGACTCCTACAGACAGATGAGTGTCGGAGTCGTCGCTGCAGGGCTCATTTATCTGCAGACACCTGAAGTCACCTGAACAGAGAGCTGGTTATCTGCTGTGTGCAGAACATGTTGCAAGAAAACCTCTAGTATCTGATCCAGGATCATCTGGAGTTTCACAAGCCTGAGACCAGTAGTCAAAGCAACAGCAAATAAAAATGTATAAGACAGTCTGCTAAACTGTGAAGGTGCATTGGAACCCAGAATTAAAAACAATTCAGGTTAAACTCTGAAAAGAGACCATTAATATTTACATACAGTATATTTACAGTGAAATGAAACACCAAAGATGACTTTCTGGTTTTGTGTGTTTGGAAATTAAAATAACTGCAAAACAGAGTTTTGCTGCTTTCAGTTAAACTGTTTTGAAAAAATGATTTTTAGTTTCAACAAGTGAAAAACCATTTCATCTTTTCTCCAGGCTTCCTGTAAAATCTAGGATAGAGCTTAAAACTCTTCTTTTTACATATAAAGGTCTGAAGGGTCTAGTTTCTTCTTGCCTTAAAGACCTCATATTATCCCAACAGAGCACTTGTGGGTCCTGCAGTTTTCACACCCATCATCAGAGCAAGTCTTCAGTTGTCAGGCTCCTCTCTTAAGGAAAGTTTGGGTTCAGGAGGCAGACAGCCTTGATTCTGATAAAGCTTATGGTTCTGTCTGCCTTTAGTGGCACCTGCAGGTGAGCTGCTTTCCTTTACTTTCTACTCCTTTTAGAAAAAAAGCATTTGGACGCCTGATAATTACACCATCACAGACTGTAATGATGTTGTAGTCAAATAAATATACTGCGATTATGTAGCCATAACAGCATCCACTCTTCTTGGAGCTCTTTCTACAGTATTTTGGAGTTTTTCTGTGGGAATCTGTGTGCATTTATTTATGAGATCAGACACTGATGTTGGACAAGAGTCCAGCATCTATGTTTTTGCGCCACCCATCCAGTGCTTGGCGTTGGATGTGGTAATGTGAGGCTTGTATGCAGCTGCTTCTTCATGGAAACCCAGGACTGTGAGGCTCTGCTTCTGGGTCCTGCAGGTTTTGTACTTTCTTTAAAACATTGAGAAGTGGTAGTCTAGTGGTTACAGAGGTGAGTCACTGTGGGCCCCTGAGCAAGGCCCTTAACCCCCAACTGCTCCCAGTAAAACTAGTGATGGGTTACATGTAAAAGCAGAGGACAAGCTTCAGTGTGTTTCATAAGATATTTACTGGCAAAAATAAAGATTATCTTATCTTATCTTTGGAAGTTTGGAATCAACAGAATTGGTGACTGGCTGAGTTGCTGTCATTCTGAAACACTCCCACTATCTAATAAAAACACTTGAATTCAGTCATTAACTGAAGCATTTCAGTTAATGACTGAATACTTTCTTTGTCCATATGGTGTATGTTTATGTCTTTATTATTATCATTAATTTGATTATTATTTGTCTCATTGCAAACATCAATAGACAAATGTCTTCGTATTTGTTGACAAGTCTGTTCTCTCTCTCAACCTCCAACTGGTCAAAGGTTTGACGCAAGTTGTTGGTTTTCTTGGTTGTTTGACCTCATGACTGGAAGGTTCTTTCTTTGTGGAGTTTACATGTTCTGCTCATGTCTGCACCTGGTTTTCTCCAGGCTCTCCACCTTCCAGCCACAGGTCAAACCCATCCATGTTAGACTATCTGATTGTTGATGTGCCCCACCCCACAACCCCGAACAAAAGGAAGTGACTAGGGAGGCTGAATGGATCGAAATTGGAACGAAATGAACATGAACCAGTTTTCTTTCCTTCTTTCCTTTCCTTTCCTTCTTGACATTTGAGCCCTCAGGCACCACTGCATGACACACCGTCTTGCTATTGTGACCATTACAATCACATGACCTCAGGAGTACCTTGGAAACACAGTTCACTGCTGCAGAAACATAACTTGAAACTGTTTAAAAGAATGGAGAAGGACGTTGGTCCTGTTACAGTCCCAGCATTCTAGATTTTGACTGGGAACCTTGCTGATGGAAATGCAGTTATGGCCTGAAAAGGAGAGGAGTAGAAAAAGATCAAGATTCAGAAAAAAAGGCAGTTTTCTGAGGGTCAAAGGTCTTCTGGAGGAGCTCTGCCAACTGTAACAGGCTCACTGCTTTTTTTCTTTATTCTCTGTTTCAACCACCAGCTGCTGCTGCAGGATGCGACAGAAAGGTCATGTGACTCAGAAAAGCTGGCTGAGTTCACTTTGTTGACCTGCAGCCTAAAACAAATCAATCTTCCTTAAAGTCAGACTGGATATACGCAGAGCGAGGTGCAGCAGTAGAAGATAGAGCAGCTCCTCTTCCTCCTTTAATCCCACAGCAATGTTGTACACACTCTGACCTTCATCACAGGACCAGACCCAGGTCTTTGTTCTGGAACAAAAGCTGCAGAGAAGCTCTGGAGCTTTTCCAAGAATGGTTTGACTTTCGATTAGTGAAAGAGGGATTATCTTGTACCTGTCAGGTAGATACAGCAGAGGCTGTGATGAGAGGAGGAAGAGGAAGAGGAGGAGAGTTGTCTTCCTCCTTTGTAATCCAGCATCCAGATGTGTGAGTGGCATACAATCCTCCACAAAAGTTAGTAGCCCTGCTTTTAATCCTGTGCTTCAGTTCATAGCAGGTTTTTGGACAGTCCCTTCTACACAGATCTCTGAAGGTCCCACCTCAGCCTGTTAGTCAGGTCTGAACTTTGAGGTCATTCCAGAACCTTGAATCTGTTCCTTTTTGAGCCATTCTGATGTAGATTTTCTGCTCTGTTTGGGAACATTGTCATGTCACATGACCTATCTTCAGTCAATCTTCACCTAACAGACAGATGGCCTCTCAACCCAAATCATCTCACTCCACCGCTGGGCTTGACAGGGTGAGGTGATACTACTAAATGCTGTGTTTGGGTTTGTGGTCTTTTAAATTTGTTCAAACACAGTTTTGGGAACTTCAGTTGTCTTTTTTTTCCGAGAAGAGGCTTCCTCCTGGACCTTGAAGGGTTGATGTGAAGAAGCAGGATATGAGCGCTCATTCCACAGGAAGCTGTTGTTCTTATCAACCTGCAGGCACACCACAGGGTTAAATTTACCTCTGACACTGACAGCATGTCACTCCAGACAGCTCCCAGAGTGGACAGGTTTCAAACTAAAACACTTCCTGCTGTCAGACAGACAACAAAAACGGATCCAGGGTCACTCGAGACTTCTGCCTGGAAGCAAGAAACTTTATTCAAACTGTTTGACAATGATAGCAGACATCGTTGTGAAGGTCACATGGTCCCATGTTCATAATGAATGAGTCATGTCGCTGCAGACAATAACTCAGGCCAGATGTGACCACCCTCCCCCCAAATCTGTAAGCCTAATGGGAGCACTTACACTGTGATTAGTGTAATACCCCTTTAAACCCCACACAGCCCATAAAATCCACCCACCACCCCTCAGATTAAGGTAATCCAGACATCTCTTGTCAGATTATCATCCACCTGTGTGTGAGCCAGCTGTGTCACAGGATCACATGACCTCAGGGTGAATTTCCAATGAAAGTCCTGCAAGCTGTACCCCCCCCCCCCGCCCCCACTTTTCTCTGTCATGCAGTAATTTTATATTTATACAAAATTATTTTGGAAACTCGTATAACATTATTATGCATGAATTTATAATTATAAATATGTGTTTATAAATATAAATAATATTGAAAACATTTAATCATTAAAAACTAACATTCATCATTACGCAAACAAAATATTATGAAAATAATTAAAATACATATATAAATAAACAGTAACTACTTAATTGTTATGTGGTTAAAATTGTGTATAATAATTTATTTAATATTACATTAATAATAATTAATTTATTTTGATTATCTAAATATTTGTAATTATTAAAAAGAAATTATACAGTATTTTATAATAATGCATTATAATATTGATAAATTAATCAAAGAATTACAAATATTTCAAAACACTTCCTGAAAGTTCTTTATTAAGGTTTTATTTGCTTTTTGTGTGATTGAAAATAACTTTTAATCAGTGGTCAATTTGCATTAATTAATCAGCACTTTATTGCTGTTGCTTATTAATCTTATATTTTATTTTATTTCGATCCATATATTTAGTTGTAAACATGCTTTGTCCAAAGTTGTATTTATTTATTTATTTTTTCTGTTCCTGGCCTGAAGTTATCTCACCTGTTAGTCAAATGGAAACACGTGACCACCAGCCCCGGACTGCACGCGAGTGGCTGCGGTTGATTTCACCTCTCAGTCTGCGGGTGTTCTTGATCCTGAGATAAGCGCGTGTCGCCGCTCAGAGGCCTCACCTGCTCAGGTAACCACCTGTGACGTAGACAGGTGCAGACAGCTGCACGCGACACCTGTAAATACGAACCCAGGCCCGCGGGAGAGTGAGGGGGTTAGAGGCGGGTGCACGCTGCAATTATCCCTCCTAGTGAAGATAGGTGGCGCGTGCTGCTAGAAGCTCTCGCGCATGTTTATGTTTCCAAAAAGAAAAGAAAAGAAAAAAAGAGAGAAACGGTGACAGGCGGCGGGAGGGGGTACACATTCCGGATCTCAGTACCGACCTGCAGCCCGAACCGTCACCGGGACTTTGCGGGACTCAACAGGGTCTCTGCATATTTCAGGGTGTTGGAGGAGGAAGGTGGTGGGGGGAGTATTTTCTTCTTGCTTCTTCCTCCTCGCTGGTTCTCTTCCTGCAGGAAACACGGAGCCACTCCGGTAAGAATCCTCTTCTCTTCCTCCTCTTCCTCTCTGCTGCGCTCCTTCTCTCCAATCAAAGCGCCGCGCGCACCTGCGCAGCTCTACCTGCGCCGACAGGTGAGGAGAGGCGCGCTCCCGCCTCCAGGTACGGCACAGCTGACTGGCTGCATTGATGGATGGATGGATGGATGGATGGATGGATGGATGGATGGATGGATGGATGGATGGATGGATGGATGAATGGATGGATAGCTTTGCAGGCAGGCATGTCCGCTTCGCCGCTCCTCGGAGCTCCAACCTCCGGACCCCTGCCCAGCAAGGGCGGTGAGGCCGGCCTCCGGGGCTCCTGCGGCGGGGATGACCGCGGGCTCAGGCCGCCAATTCTCCGCGGAGGCAGTGGCCCGAAATGTGAAGGATTTTAGTTTTTGTGCGTTTGATTACACAACCGCAGGCCCGAATGTCCTCATCATGAAACATAAACAAGAGTCTTTTTTTTTCACTGATATTGATCAGGTATTGATGCGTGATTGATGAGTGAGAAATCAACAAGTTTATTGTTGGGTGCAGTTCAGAGAGGAGACTCCGTCAAAAGGAGGGAACACGGTGTGTGTGTGTGTGTGTGTGTGTGTGTGTGTGTGTGTGTGTGTGTGTCCCCTCCTCCTCTGTCAGACCAGCAGAGACGCTCCTCATCAGAGATCAGGCTGACGGGGACGCGGGGCGGCGGTGCGCTCGGTGCACGCTCTCCAACAAAACAAACTCCTGAAAAAGTCCCATAAAGTGCGGAGAGTCGCCGTGAGTCCGGATTGTGTTCCAGCAGGAGGGCCGGGACCTGGTCTGGGATTTACCCCGGGTGTGTGCCCGTGTGTGTGTGCTGTTGTCAGGCAGCGGGGGCAGAAGGAGCAGCCGCGGAGCCGCGGAGCCGGACCGAGGAGCCCATGCGGACTGGAGAGACTTATCAATGAATCAGGAGATCATGGCGGAGGGTCCCCGCTGCAAGAGGCGCAAACAGGCCAACCCACGCAGGAAGAACGGTAAGAACACTCATACACACACGGACCCCGCAAACTCTGCGCGTCCTCGCCCGGTCACGCAAAAAAGTTTCTCCCGGGACTCCGCGGTGGTCTGGAGGCCGTGAGTCAGCTCCGGCTGAGCGGACCTGGGACCCGTGGAGACCCCGCGGGTGGAAAACCGTTACTTGAAGCTCCGCGGGGCGCAATGTCAAACACGAAGTTTAAAATAACCCACGGAGCCTTTTCACATCAAAGCAGACCCGAGAGATGTGGAACTTTAATTCTTTTTTATTTCCTGTGAGTTTATTTGTTTACTGCCGTTTTATCGACTTGTTTCGTTCCTGTTTTCCTTCATTTCTTAGTCTGAAAAATAAAATTATTTTGAGAGTTGCTTTTTTAAAATTTTATTTTCAGGAAACGTTGTGCTTGAAAACGGGCTTTTTGTAAGAGCAGCTCACACAAAAAGCTTTAACGATGAAGGAAGAGTTCCTGTTTTTATTTATTGTTAAAGACTTCAACACACTTTAAAGGGCACATACTATTAGTATTAATGTGGCTTTTTAAATCTATTAAATCTTCATTTTACATATTTACAATACCATGTAATACACTGTGATCTGGTCTTTTTAATTTGAAATTAATTTAATCAGTTTTCTTGTGGGATAAAAGTTTAAAGGAGTGAAATGAAATACTTTGGAGTTATTTCATGTCTCCGTGTGTTTATGTGTGAGGACGTGGTTTCTCGTCAGCGCCGGTCTGGGTCTGGATGCAGCTCCGTGTCCTGCTCTTAGGTCTCCACAGTTGTTGGTTTGGAGCTGGTGCTGTTGGTTTTTTTTTTTTTTTTTTTTTTTTAAAGAAA
>JAOWBL010000014.1:314425-362503 GCA_028564865.1 Zenarchopterus dispar
GAATAGGGGGTAAGGGGGTTTGGGGGGATCTAGTGTAACAGGATCCTCCTCCACCTCTGGGTGTGTGTGTATGAGTGTGTGTGTATGTTACATGCAGCTGTGAGGCTGCAGCTGTTTCTCTCCTGAAAATCCTCCGGCTGAAGTTTGGTGGAGATCCGGATCCGGAGACGAGCTCTGGCACTGCGGATGCTCCTCCTTTGTCCTCCCTGTCCAGAGCGGCGTGTGTCTCCGTGTCACATGTTGTGCAGGTTGTAAAATCATCTGAGGGAAAAGCACTGGTGTGTGGACTGAAGGAATGTGTTTCTGCTGGCAAAATGAGATGTAAATGTTTCTGTGAATCACTTGTGTGTGGTAACAGAAGAAATCAGGGCTTTTTTTCTTTAATTATATATTTTAACTCATTCTGGGATGAGTTTTCAGAAGGACTGGGCCTGGGTCCAGATCAGAAGGACTGGGTCCAGATCAGAAGAACTGGGTCTGGGTCTCACCTGCCACATGAGTGAACCTGTGGTTTATTTAAAATGTCAGATGTTTTGTGCAGATGTTTCTTTGCCATTGTGCGTCTGACAAGAGGTTTATTTCTGTATCGGAGGAGTTTCGGGGCTGCAGGAAGTTCACCGGAGGTAGACTGATCCACCATCGGCCAACCCCTGCAGATATTTTCCTGATTATTTAAAAGTTTTATTTATCAAAGTTACACAGTTCAGCAAATGCATAGCATGCATCAATTAGTTTTGAAACTGTGAAATCTTATTATATGGAAAGGAAAGTAGAAAATCAGCTCAACTTATCTTCCAAAACAAAAAAATAGCGTGGTGGATGGGCCTTTGGGTGCCCTGATTACTGGAAATCATCGTCACTGGTGGTGTATCTCCCATCTCAACGCTATGTGAGGAATCGTATTTGTGGATGTCTCTTTGTGGATCTGAGCACGATCGGGATCGGAACTGGTCTCTGGGGACCTGTGCCGATGTGATCTATTAGATTTATAATCATGTGATCCATGTTTGTGGGGAGATGCATGCAGATGTGTCACATGTTACATCAGAAGAGCTCTTCAAACATAAATAAATCCATGTTGTCCATCTGTCCGGCGTGTGTTCAGAGCTTTGTTCAGGGGTGTTTGGAGAACAAATTACAAACATGAACTTCTCTGTAATTAAATCAGGACATTCTTCTATGTGATGTCAGGTTTGTGCCCGACCAAAGGCGTGGCAGTGACATGATGGAGGTCTCGGGATCGGGCGATCAGAGGAGTCCGAGGCCTCTCTGTGTTCTGCCCAACGAGCCGGCCGTCGGGCTCGACAGCTGAACTCTGTGACGTCACTGTGACTCAGCAGTTAGATTGCGGGCGTTTGGAGGGATTTTACCCCACCAACGTGTACTCTGTGAAGTTTCTGGTGGTGCGCAGTGAACGCATATAAAATGCAGATTCTGGAGCCAAGTTTTTCACACTCGTTTCTGATGAGGCTCACCCTGACTTTTATAATGAATGAGAATCATCAACATGAAGTTTTTTTTTTTGTTTTTTTTTGTTTTTTTTTTTTTTTTTTGTGGAATTTGGCAGAAAAGCGTTCCCTCCCTGAAAATTCCCCGTAAACCTCGTTGGACCGTGTGACACCACGTTTGGGTCCTGCTCTGCGAGAAGGCATCGACGCTCTGTCACTGACCTGAATGCCTTTCATATCTAAACCCCCCCCCCCCCCAGTAAACACCCCCCTGAGGGAAGAACAAAGAAAGCAGCTCCTCTGCTCGTTCTTAATCACCATTCAGAGGCTGCAAGCGCCGCCGGGGACGCTCAGCTCGCCGGCGTCCCAGATGAAAAGAGCTGCAGAAAAAGATGCAGGGGAGAGAAAAGACGAGGGAGGAAAGTGAGGAGGAGGAGGCAGAGAAAAGAAAGAAAGAAAGCAGAGAGAGGTTCAAAAAAGAAGGTGAGGTGGAGGTGTATTTGTGTGGCCTAGTTAGACCTCTTCCCCTGCAGGACGGATGAACGGCTGGACGAGGTCCAGATAACTCAGTGACAAACCCTGTTTGTTTGTTGTGAAATTTAAAAATACATTCTTAAAAAAATTTATTTCTGAGTCTCTAAATCTTCTGTTTCCTGCTTTTATATATTTGTTTGTCACTTAATTTTACTTGATTTTTGAGTTTTTATTACTTTTGAAATATTCATTTTCCCATCAGTTATTTCCAGAGTTGTTAGATAGAATTTTTCTGCCGGTTGTTTTCTGGACTTTTTTGTTGAGTATTTATTAAATATTCATTACACATTTGTTATAAATAAGTGTTACATGTAGAACTAGACTAAAGCACTTAGATATCTGGATTTTGTTTGTAAAGTTTTTGTTTTCACTTTGGGTGTCTATTTTTTCTTTTATTCACAATTATTCCCAGAAAGGAGGATTTTGGTTTTCAGTGGCAGATAAATGACTTTCCATGTCCCACACTTGTGTCAGGAACTCCTCATCAGTCTCACTCTTCATAAACTTCTTCACACTCTTGTCCACCTCTTGTTCAGTCCTGTGCTCATGCACTACCATCCTTGCAGGTGAGGCCCAGTCTCGGTTTGATGCTGCACATGTGCATCACCTTCATTTGGTCTTGTGGGCAGATCTCATTTGATCCCACAAATGTGGGCTACAATTCTTTAGTATCGTGGACGTTGGCTGTTCTCATTCGGTCTTGCGTATGTGGGCTAGGGTTGTTGAGTTTCACATGTGTGTACCCTTCTTCTTCAATCTCGTGTGTGTGGGTCACTGTTATACAGTTTCTTTTTTGGGGGTCTACGCTTGTTTGGTTCGGGGTGTTAAAGCTTCAGTATTTTTTTCTGTTTCTTTAATGCGCTATACATGGTTACATACACACTTGTTAAATGTTTGTTCCATGTTTGTTAAATATTTATTAAATTTTCCCAGTCAGCGTTTGTTTTGGGATTCATGTGGGTTAAAAGCGGGCTGCAAATATGGGTCTCAAGTCAGTTTGTCCACAGATTCCATGGTTACTCATAGGTTTTCCCAAATGGACTCTGAGTCGAATCTACCTGGTTTTCAATTGGTGCTGAGCTGGTTTTGGTTCCAGTATGTGTGACTAAAATGATATTTGACCCATACAATTCCCCCTTCTTGGCTCATGCCCATTTAGTTCACTTGGTCCCTCATGAGGCCCAAATATTTGGCCCACGTTGGCTTCACATTTAGGTTAAAACTATTTGCCCATTTCAAACCCACTCTGTACCCAAACCAACCACCATCAGCCCATGCAGATATGCCGACTGGGTTATAACGCATTCTTAAATGTTTATTAGATATGTGTTAATCAACATTAAATATTTGTTACAGTTTTGTTACATATTTGTTATGTGGTGTTACATGTTTCGTAAATGTTGTTCCACATTAAATGTTTGTTACATGTTTTTAAAAGTTTGTTCTCAAACATTGTGACTCTTGAAAAGTGTTTACGATCTGATAACAAGCCACTTTCATTTTTTAAATCAGAATCTGTTTTTGACAGTCTCCTTGGTCGTCACTTTAAGCTCCTACAGTGCTGTTCTGTGTGGCACCTGAAGGGGGCCCCTGATGGCCCCGGGGCCCCTCGCTGCTCTTCTGTCAGCAGCTTTGTGTTGCAGCTCAGCTGCTTCTTAACAGGTCAGGAATCAAGTTTAAAATGCAGCATGTGATATGAATTCCTAATTTTTCAGTCCCCGCCCTCCCAGAACGCTTTTATTGTGAAGAAAAGAAGATTATCTTTATTCGACCCCCCCAGCCCTCCACCCAGCCCCAGGATTTAGGCAGATTTACTCTGGTTGGACAGCAGAGGAGGAGCCGGGGCCCCCGCTTTGGGGAAGAAGGGGCCCTTTGTTCAGGGAGGTGCAGCAGGCAGAGACACATGATATTAACAACAGGAAGTCTGCTTAATGCAGCCCCTCCACCCCACCAAAATAAAATACAGGGTGACATCATAGTCACATGACTAGTGAAGCATCAATCATGTTTTGTTCCAGAGATTGCAATGGCAGAAGAGCATTCCCATCTGTCCATTTTCTGTCCATCCATCTATACAGCCATGTGACAGGAAGTTGGGCTGTTTTATGGCAGACGATCAGAAACAAACAAACAAACTCAATGTCAAACCTGTTCCCAGAACTTTAAAACAATTTCTTTGGTTGTTTGTGATTTTCGTTTCATCTTAACTCCAGGAGTTTGGCGTTTTCTTGGTTCAAGTGTTTTCACGATTCTTTTCCTTGAATTTGACTAAATTCCAGACTGTAAAGTTTCACTTAGCTCAAGTTGATCGTTGTTGATTTTCAGTCCTTTTTATTTCTTTTCTTGACACTCTTCTGATTATTGTGATGATTTGAGCCTCATTGCCCCCCCGACCTGAACACACACACAGACACACACACACACCAAGAGTGTTACTTCACTCTTCTTCCTTTTCTTCTTCTTCCTCTTCTTCTTGTTTTTCGTGGCACACAAAGCTCGTCTCTGTACAGCCAACAACAAAAACTCTTCACACGTCTCCTCGGCCTCCCATCATGCATCTGTGCAGTGGAATGGTGTCGGTGTAAAACGCGGTGTTTGTCATGTTTCAAGGTGACTGACATGCGTGCATCACTGCCCCCCAGCCCCCCTTTTAGCCTCCCCTTTGCCATGTGCACATTTTCTTCATGAGTGAGCTCAAAGCCGGCCGGTGACATTTTGTCGCCGTTAGCCTAAACACGATTCATCAAGGTCAGAACGGAGGTACGTCACGGCAGAGATAACACTGTCCCACACACACACACACACACACACACACACACTGAGGTTGACATAAAGGTACAGCATTCAAATGAGTCAAGTTGAGAAGAGTTGTTGCAGAAAGAAACTGAGCCTGACTCTAATTTACTATAATTTCTGTTCTTTCTTCACCACTTTTACTTTATTTTCAGTTTTTATTTGACCAGTTTTACTTTGATTCTACTTTTATTGCATTCTTGTTGAATTCTGCTCTCGACTTTATGTTTCAGTTTTTGTTTTTGCATCTTTCTGTGAGTCACAGCGAGAACTGATGTGACTCATCAACCTGCTTAGTCTGCTGCATTTGTCGTTTGCCCCTCCCTCAGAGGAGAAGTTCGTTTGATTGGCTGAGTTCCTGCGGCAAGGTCACACACATGGAACAATCAATAACGGATGGCTGGATTAAGGTGTCATGACATCTGTGTGCCCAGACCGCCAGTGTACGGCTGAATACCCCCCCAGAACCCCGACACCTCACGGCTTCAGGCTCCACCCACCTGCCAGGAGTCTTCCTGGTTTCAAATCGGAGCAAATGTTGACAAAACACTCTGAAGACCACAGTCTTCAGAGTGTTTTGTCCAACCTGGTTCACTCCAACCAAAGTCTGTAAATTTGATTTCACAAAAACCCATGCTGTACAAGCTGATACCAGTGCCATATTTGAGCCAACGTTGGATTAATGCTTAGTAATTATTGGGTCAACACTGCTGTCACTGAGTCAAAACTGGACCATTATCAGGCAATTATTGGCCCAGTAGTTGCGTGTCAGCCCAAAAACAGCCCAATATTAATTGGGCTGTTTTTGGGCTGATATGCGATAATTATTGGGCCATTAAAAGGCCGTTGTTTTCACCTAAACTGGACATTTACAGTAGGCCAGAACTGGGCCTTTAAATAGTCCAACAGAATAGTTAGAATAGCACTCAGCTTCTACAGTGTCACTGGGCTTATAATGGGCTGAAACTGGGCCATTACTGGGCTGTTATTGGGCCAACACTGGGTCACAAGACCTAAAATATTAATAACAATAATAATAATAATATGATAGATTTTATTTATAGGCATCTTTAAGGGCACTCAATGTCATGGTACATAAGGCAAAAAACAGAAAAAAAAACAATAAAATGTCAAGATATAAAAGAACACAGTGAAAAATAATAGCAAACAGTAAAAGCAAATAAGTGCAAAATTGTCATGCTTATATTTATGCTTATATTTTGCAATATTGAGATTTTATGGGGCAGACAGCTGACTGTTATCATGTCATCACTGGGGTGATGGTGGGAAAATACTGGGATGTCATTGGCCTGACCCTGGGTCATCTCTGGATTGGCATTGGGACTGATGTGACAGCAACACTGGCTCATTATTGGATCAAGAGTGAACCATTTTTGCATTGATAGACTTCAAAATATTTTGTAACTGTTAAAAAAATGCTAAAATAAATCTTCATCAAGGTGGATCTGATATGAAGGTATCTGAAAGAAAATACTGTTAATGAGGTAAATAAAATATCCCAAAGGTAATTTGCTAAACAAAAGTTCACACACTGTAATTCAACACAGGAGTGTTGAGAAGGTCCACCTCGGACTTGTCTACCTGTTGGCCATAGATTTTAAAAGTAACCGCCACTTCCCTGGTTTTGATCCCATCTGTTGATGCTGCTTTTTTAATATAGGTTGATGGAGCATTTTTATGTTTTTCTGCAGTTTCATTCTGAATCCCTGTTTTTGACATGAACTGGACTATGGGACACCCTGTCCCTACTCAGGAATGTCATGAAGTTTGGCCAGAGAATGAAAAGTTGCCCAGCTTTGGCTGGATAACTTTCCTCTCTCCCGTCTGTCTCTATGAGTTTGTGTCTCATGGAGGACTTTGCTCACTTTCACCTCCAGTGTTCAGGAGGATGTTCAGAGCATCAGACTCTCAAAGAAACCTCCTCAGGCCAGATCAGATCATCAGGATCTCAGACTCAGTGAAAGGACAACACTTCCTGGTCACAGATCTGCCAATTAAAGTAATGAGGCTGAGGAGTGCTGCTCAGTGCAACCCGTTCGCCTCAGGGCAAGTCCTGCTGAACTGACCTCACAGACTGAGGTATATGAGCTGACACTCCTGTCAGAGCTGCTCGGACTGTCCGGTCTGAAGGAAAGTTCCCCACCTTTGCAGCTTCGGTGAGAGCGCTGGGCCGTGATGCCACGATGACCATGAATGCGTTAGGGACAACAGAACAGTCTCAGGCTGAAGTCTTGTCTGGCAAAGTTTCTTGGTTTGTTGTCAAAGGTCTGAACATCAGCCCGAGATGAAGGTTCATATACGTGCCATCAGCTCTCTTCTTCACCTGACTTTGAAAACTAGTAAAAAAGAAGTAAAATCATAAAGGTAGAAGCTAAACCTTCAAACAGAAGTGAAAATGTATTTCTGTCATATATAAAAATATACTCGTCAAATTTAAAGTCAACAATAAGACCAAGTAAGAACCCAATAATGGGTCATAATTGCATAAAAGGTGGGGTACAACAAATGAAATGATTGCTGATTTGTTTTTATTTAAAATAAGAACATTTTTCTCCATCCATGGTTATACATCTCAAAGTCATACCAGAAAAGGATTAATGGAAGTTTGTAAGGACAAATAGATTAGTAGATCATCTGCCAAATAATAAAAAGAGATATGTTCCCTTGAAGATGATTCCCTGTAGAAGCATATATAATAAAAATAGAACGGGGCCCTACATGGAACCCTGAGGTACACCACAACTAAGTGGAAACACAGTTGGGGAGTATTGCCCTAAATAAGCATATTATCTTTTTGTTTGTTTGTTTGTTTTACAGAACTGTAAGAAATAAAATTGTGAAAAAGAATATAAGACTGAGAGAAAATAACGAGAGTAAAAAGCCTTTGAAGGTTTTCGCAGAGCAAATAGGTTAGATCAGTGAAATAGTTCAATGCTGAAACTGTGTTAAGTGTTATTTAAGAAGAACACATGAAAAATCTGCTTCAGCCTCCAGGTGGGATTCTCTGATTTGCTGTTCTGAAGGGGATGGGGTCTTTGAGGGGTGGAGCTTAATTTACTGTCAGTCATCTCAGGCTTTTCTGTGTGTCTCTTTGTCAGGGTGCGACAGCTGGAGGCTGACTGGGGCTTCGTCTTTGATGAGCTAAACGGCGTGACGGCAGAGTTTTGTCAAACTGTGAATGAAGGAAAGAACATCGAGACAAATATTCATAACGCTACAGACGAGTCGGGGCTTTAAACTCTGTTGGGTTCATCGTTCCAGGAAGTCAAAGTGTTTGACATTTGAAACGTCTCAAACTTCTAATGGTTATATGAACTTTCTTATCTAAAAATCGTTGAATATGTAATCATTATGTTCGAATTTCACAAAAAAAGGACAAATACCAATTGCCAGTTGATTTTTCTTTATGTTGGGAACTTATCTGAAGTCCCAGTGGACCAATCCCACAATACACTTCAATGATGTTTCCTGGCCTCTCGGTTCCCACGGTGATGAGCTTCATCAGTTCAGCACCTTTTAGCCGAGCGGCTGTGAGAAGTCTCGTGCATGGCCTCTGAGCCTCACAACCGTGTTTGCCGTGGGATTACCAGACTGTGTGTGTTGGTAGGGGGGTGTATAGGTAGCCATGGGGAAGACCCCCTGTTGGCCAGGAATGCTGGTCAGGTCAGGGAAGGAAAGCCGGTGAAGGCGGGGGGACACTCAGGGATGGGGCAGGTGCTTTTGTGAGTCCCGTCAGCCTTCAAAGAGGCAGGCAGGGCTGAAAAGGTTAGCAGAGGAGAATAATCCCCCCTCCCTCTCTGAAACTGCCCCCACCACCCGCCTTCAGCCTGACAGACGCTTCTTTCTCCTTCACTCTTTTGTTCTGCTGCTTCATTCCAGCTGAACACACATGTGTCAGAATGCTCCGTCACAGACACACAAAAGTGATTCCTCAGTCACATATGACCCAGTTTGGAGTGAAAACACTTTAAAATCTCACATCTTGCATCTTCGTCGCTGATCAGACTTGATGCAGAGGCTGTGTCTTCATCAGTTCTGCTCTCAAGACTGATTGACACAAGCTGATCCCACATGCATCTGTCCAGATGAAAATGCGGGCTTTCCAGACTCGAACGTTCAGTCAGGCGGAAACTGATGCAGCAGAAAGAGTCCGGAGTTTTTGAGGGGGTTGGAGGGCTCACCTCTGTGGGATGGGGGGGCTGCAGGTTGCGTCATGGGACCCGAGGTGTCCCCTTTTGTGTGGCCTGTCAAACGTGGTTAACATGCAGCCATTTATCTCCTGAACCCCCTCTCCATTCTGGTGAACAATGGGCTGGTGAGCCGAGGAGGACGGCGGGGAATAGATGGGAGGGATGCCAGGGTGTACACACCCCAACCCCCCATCCTCGCTGATACTCACAGTGGTTAATGCATTATCAGACAAGGTTCTTCTGAATTTTACTGTCCACTGTAAGACACTATAGGCCCCCATTCACCCCTCCCTCCCTCCCTCCCCCCACATAACAGTCACACCTGACCTTCGCTCTCATACTCACAGACTGATGGACAGTCTCTTTTCCTCTTTGCACCTTTTCAGGAACTTTCCAACATGCAGTTGCCTGATTAAGATCTGTAAATGGAAAATAAAAACAATCATTCAGATGGAAAAGATGAAACATTTATTATGTTACTCTTTTATCTGTGCATCAGTACTGTTTTAAACTAAAACTTGAAACCTTTGAAGATAGTAAGGCTGTTTGTTCCCCATACCAGTCTGTTCATAAAGAACTCTTCTGTTAAACACACCCGAAGTCAGTTGCCTAACATGAAAAGATCTTTTGTTTTAAAGTTGTACGGTATTCAGCTACGTCTTTGCAGACATCTCACACGTCACTTGTGTTGTGACAGAAACTGAACTGGCGTATTTGTTGCCATCCTCATTATGTGTAAAAACAAAATAAAAATCACCTGAATGTAAACCAGATTGTCTTATAACACATTTCATATTAATGTGTGGAAACAATTACCTTGCTAAGAGAATTGTTGTACCCTCTTGGTATTGTGCTATCTCACACTTGAACGCTCCAGATCAATAAACTATCAAAACATCAGCTTTCATTGATGTTTACATACCTGCTGATGATTAGTTCATCAAGAGCTGATGATTAGCAGGATGCACCTGCAACTTACACTCTTAAAACCTAAAAAAACAAAAGGGAGGTATAGTTCTGCCCATTTTATGTACACATTTGGCTTCATTTTTTTTAAATACACAATTGTACAGTGTAAAAGGCTCTATGTTGTTGTTCCCGTAGGGTTTTAATTGCCTAGTATCAAGAACTACTACAATCTGCTGGTTTTCATTATGTTTTTACCCCCCCCACCCCACCCCCCATAAAAAAAATAAGAGGGGACAGGAACGTTTGCGCATGACTGCAGTTATGATTCTTCTCGCTTGTTTCACAGTGCATTCAGATGCTGCTAACTATAACAATTGTAATATCAGACAGACTTGTCATGTATTAGTCATGGAAAATGAGAACTGATGGATTTTTCAATTTGAGTCCACCTACATAAAAAGCCTTCATATTTTGTAAATATTAATGTTTTTAATGCGCTTTTACACTCTGCATCATGCCATTTGCATGCCCACGTTTGAGTGCCGATACTGAAAAGACATATGTGAGTTCACACCCTACAGTGAACGTGTTGAAGTGTTTGAGTTGCACTTCTGGTTTGAGTTGCAGTCGTGGCCTGGGTGAAGCATTTTCCTCTCTGTGAAGCAGATCGAACTTCTGCCATGATGAACTTGAAGGATGGCGTCTTCGACGCTGCAGCAGACATGCAGAATGTTTAAAGCTGCAGCAGCACCATGGTCAGACAGCAGAGCTGGATGGCATGGTGAGCTCCCCATTTGTTTGCAGGAGGGTTTGGTTGTGTAGGCAGTCAGCGCAGGCGCAGCAGCTTCCACTCACTGGTTTGCAGTGGTTCTAATGTGGCACATAAAACCCCAGCTTTGATATCGCCTGCTCCAATAAGCCCCTTCCGCCTGCCAGCACCTGCAGGCAGGGAGGTATGCATTCATCTGCCCTCTAACAGGATTATACTGCTCTGTAATTGATTCATTTGCAGTGAGGGGAGGTGACAGTGCTTTTGAAATGAGAGTTTAGGTAACAGGCGCCCCAGAATTCAGCCGACTGCATGTGTCAATTTTATTACATCAGTGCAGATGAACTTGAAAGGCTGGCTTTGTGCGTGCTCAGAGCAACCGCAGTCAATAGGGGTCATTGATGTGAGTGTGCAAATGTGTGTCTGTGTGTGTTCTTTCTTCTCTCACCGGTCGTGGTGTGTTTACTGTACGCTGCGCTCTACGAGTGCGTGATCAGTGCGTCTGAGTGTGTTGTGATCAGTTTTGGGTCGGTTGGAGCAATCAATGTGACACACATGTTACAGTCTGGGTCCGTTCACACATGGATGAAGGTGCAACAACGATGATGTGACAGGAAAACAGGCGTAACTGGGTCAATCAATAATTCCCTGTGATAATGCCCAAATCTAGTCCGTCAGAGCCTAACATGTAGGTTTAAGTACATACCGTGAACACCTTCATGTGATGTTGATGCGTTTGTTTTTTATTTTGTTTTGTTTTGTTTTTGCTGTTGAGGAGATATATGTTTCAAATCTCACCTACATAAAGTCTGAACATTCAGTGCTGATGGAGAGTCATCAGACTCTAGTTTTTCAGCTTCTGCAGCTCTATAACACTCCATCATATGTGGGAAGCCATGATTACACGAGATATGTCACTGGAACTAAGATTTGTCCTCAAAGCAACAGACCAGTTGGTGGAGTTTTCTTCCTTTTTTTTCTTTCTTTTTTTTTTTTTACAAAACAGAGCTGTAAAACCACACCTGTTTAATTAATTTGTGCAAAACTAACCATGGTCAAAACTAACCTGCACTTTAGCTGTGTGCTAACATGTTTGCTGAACATGTGAAACTGGACATCACTCACCAGAGTTATTTTAAATTAAATTCAGTTGTTGCAGGGAGGTGCTTTTGTGCCGTAAATCAGCAAAGCTGTTTACAACATTTATTGAAAATTCTTTGATTTCCTCCAAACATGTACACTTCTGGACCACCGGGTTGTATTTTAATACTTACTGAAGAACTAAGAACCACATTTACAGTCTTTGTTCTGAGCTACGCTAACACGTCCTGTGTACACTTAACCTGTACTAAAACTATTACTCTCTTTGCAACACTGACGCTTTTCTCTCTTTACCCATTTATAGTCTTAGTTTTAAGCCAATCTGAAACTCCCACCTGTTTACAGTGTTTGTGCTAAGCTAATTTAACCCTGTCCTTTGCTTATCCTTTTATACTTTTTGCTAATTTATTCAAACACCTTCCCCTGTTTACAACCTTTGTGCTAAGCTATGCTAACATTTTCTTCTTTTTACCTGTTTAAACCCCAGTTTTGATATTGCCTGCTCAAATAAGCCCCTTCCACCTGCCAGCATGTTTGTGTTTATAGTCTTAGAGGTAATCTAATCTAAAACTGTTCCTAATCTGTGTGCTAGTCTATGTTAATATTGTCCACAGTTTCTATTCTTTGTATGAAGTTTGCACTCAGGAAGTAGATGAAGGATGTTGGGGTACTGGATGTAGGTGTATTACAGCAGGAGTGTCTCCAGTTGTCATATGAACCAATCCACCTGAAACTTTTTTGCCCCACCAGGCCAAAACCTCCCTCCTCCCCATCTCAGTGAGCCTGGGAAAAGATCCCCTGCCCCCACGGGGCAGAACTAGGTGACCCAGTGTGGACACACTATGCCCTGGGGGTGTCAGGGAGGGGGCGTCTTCACGTCGTTCCTCTTTTGTCCGGACGTCTGGCAGGCTGAATGTGAGGACGGTGATTTATGGCTGATCTGAAAGAGCTGCAGCAGAGAAGACGGCTTCCTGTCCCCGTTTCTCTCAAAGCGCCACAATCCTCTTTGCTTCCAAAATCTGGGTTAAATGCAAATTGATCCAAGCGATACCAAACAATAATTACCATGCGACTTACGAGTATGTGCAGCAGACCAGAAGAGAATCCAATAAGACCTGGATGTGTCTGTACTTTAGCCCCCGTCCAAGTCAATCCACTGTTGCCATTAATGACACAAAGGACACGGGGTCTACAGGGACGGTTTCCCCACGGACAGAGATGAGTTAGTTTGAGCCTTCAGCTGCATGTTTGATGATGGCGGTTGCTCGCTGATGAGTCTGAACTTGTGTGATCATTACAGAGTCCCTTCATCAAACTTGAGTTTTGCCATCAATGTTGGCATGTTGCACCGTTTTGTTGAACTCAGTACTTCTGAGAGTAGCCAGTACTTTCATGGCAGCAGTTCTTCACATTTGTGATTGAGTACCAGTTACCTTCTAAAACCAGAAAGGATGTTTCTTTTTCAACTGAATCCTGTCTAAGGGGAGCTGATGTGGGGAAAGATGATTGAGCTGAGTTATTTTGCGGTTGGAGTTTAGAGGACCAACCTGCTGTTAAAAATTCTGTTTGCTTGGACAGAAAGTCATTTTAGAAAAACAAAAATATTTGTGTATGCATGCTCTTTCAAAACTTTATTTAGTGCTGAACTAGTAATGCATCTTTTTAAAAAAATGGCTACACAGCCTGAAAACTGGGCATATTACAGTTTGAGTTGAAGAAAATATGAAAACACCAGATCAGCCTGAGACTTCAGAACTCTAGGGCTCTTTTAGTTCCCAGGGAAACAAGTCCTGAGTGGTGGGACTAACGTTAGTCAGATCTCCAATCTGGTTTTCTGATATTTTCAGCTTATCACTTGTGAGGAACTTAAGCTGAAGTTCAACCAAATCCTCTTATCTCACTGTCTGAAAGAAAAAAAATAAAGAAAAGTATAAATGATTCAGTTTTTGGATCAACATGTGCTTCTGTGGCTGCAGAACTGGATCTTTAGGTGAATCTTTTACTGTGAATTGTTCAGTGACTGCAAGTCCTTGTCCTTTTGCACTAGTTCTTCTTGTGCATTTCTTGTGCAGCTCGTGTGGTCTTCCCGGACGTATGACAGCAGGTAAGGGCCCGGCGCAGATAAAACAGTCACACAGCCAGGTTCCTCTTTTTCTGTCGTCCTTGACGCCGAGTTCCCTTTGCTGTAATCTGCTGACACTTTGTTTCACGGGTTGTGTTGACCTTGTCACCACACTGTTGCTTCTCCTTCCATTTCTGAGAACACACACACATACACACACACACACACACACACTTCTCCTTCTGTCACACTTCCCACTTATGTGCCTCCTCCTCACATTCTGGACATTCGTGTCTTCGTGACTGTCTGCTGTTGTTGATTGAAAACTTTTAGCCCCAAAATGTCCACTTTTAGGAAGTTGGATGCAGTTTCCCTCTCAGAGGGCTCTCTTTAAGTTTCTCTGTGGTTTCGAAAGACTTTCATCAGTTCTGTTGAAATGCTGCTTCATCCCGGAGGCTGAAATTTCAGCGTAGCAGGCCTTCATTGATCGTGTGCGAAGTGTTGAAGTGACGTGGAGCCTCTCTTTGATCACAGTTGCCATGTGACGTGGGTGTCTTGCTGCCTGTTTTCTCTGCTTTGACACAGTTGGATTGGGATGGAGACGGTGAGGACGGTCAAGGCTGCTGATAAACAAAGAAAGTCATGAAAGGGGAAAAGTTACACTTCACATTGAATCTGTTCTGCTTATCAGGAAAAAGACTGGCAGAAGTATTATGTAAACTCTTTGGAATGAAGTGGTTATCTGCATTAATTTGGCATAAAATAAGATCCAGTCTTCATCTAAGTCACAATAACAGACAAACAGTATGAGTTTGAGCTGATAACAGAAGACAATAATTTCTCCCATTAAGCAGAAACAGAGCAAGAGGAAAAAATAAATGAACCTAATGTCCTGTGGCAGCAGTGTCTTCAAGAAGCTCTTCCAGGATCTCTGAATCAGAGCTTCTCAAAGCTCAGGAGGGTTTCTGGACCATTCCTCTTTCCAGAATGGCTTTATCACAGACTCATTTGTAGGATGCCTGGTGTGAACAGCTCACTGGAGCTCATTCACATCATCTCTACAGGGTCCAGGTGTGAGCTCTGACTGGACCACTCCAGAAACGAGCTGAAGTTTCTTTTTTCTGAAGTAATTCTCCAGTGGATTTATTTCCACAATGAGGGTTATTGTCCTGCTGCACATTGTGATAACAAGTGGTCCAGGTCCTGGGGAGTAAAAATCAGCCCAAATCACGATGCTTCTGCCACGATGCCTAACTGGTGGGATGATGTTTTGATGTTAGTAAGCTCTAGGCCTTTGGTGCTGAGGGACTTCTCTTAATGAGTTCGTGGGTTTTCAGTTCAGGAGGCAGCGATCCTTATGGGAACTAATATGAACTAATATGTTGACTGAACACAGTCATGATGATAAAATTGATGAAAATTGATGATAAAAAGCCACTTGATAACATGTATTGATGAGGAAGACATGTATTGATGTTTGATTGATCAAGACTATTGTTTGACTCTGTAGACTCTCGATCAGGTCATAGTTGCCCTCAAACGCTTGACTAATTGTGACTGGATTTCCTTTTCATCAGTACAAGATGTCCTGGATTGAAAGTGAAACAAGCCTTTGAGAGTTGCTTTTGGATCATTCATCTTTAAATCAATGTATAGATCAATGTGGATTAGAGGATCATTACACACTTATCTTGGTGGGCTCATGAACTGAGATATTTCTAGTTCCAGTGATGTCTTCAGCCTATAGCTGCTCCTCGTGGTTACTTCTTGACCTCCTTGGTGATTCTGTGTTGTGTGTTTGGAGTCATCTTGACTTAACGTCCACCTCTAGGATGAGTAACCTAATAACTAAACTGTCTCCATTTTGAGACAGTTTGTCCAACTATGGACTGATGGATGTCTGAATGCTCTGAGATGACCTTTCCAATCTAACGTAGATCAGCTACTCTTGATCGTTTTGGCTTCAGAGATTTCAGTTTAGCGAGGTATGGTTCAAATCAGCAGGTGCTTCTTATGGATGGCAAACTTCAAACATTTGAGTGTCTTTTATCAGTCAAAAGTAGCTCTGAAGCACATCCAGGCTCATTTCATTAACTGGACTTCAGGTGTGCAAACTATTTTTTTGTTGAAGTAATAAGTTTATGGGTCCACTTACTTTTTTCCACTGGTGGAATTGTGGGTTTTGTTGTTTTTTTGAATCTTTTATGGAAAGTACACAACAATTATTGGTGACTCATCCTTCAGTCAGGGGTAAGACCACTTCTAGTTTCCAATGAAATGCTTTTCAATTTTATCAGCGTAATGCAGACTAGAGACCTGTTTAAAGCCAGTTTTTGCAGGAAATGTGCAGCAGGAAGCAGCATTCTTGCCCGCTGATGGAGACAGATGAAGCATCTTCAAGACATGTCCACCTTTATTCAGTTTTATGATCAATGGTCAGGAAATTCATTGTGGTATCAATAAACAGTAAAGACATGTTTCTTATCCTCCTCTTCTGCTTGCTCTTGTCTTATCGTAGTCAGAACTCAGTGTTCTCAGTGAACAGAGCTCTTTTTTGTATGTGAGCCTCATCACAAAACCCTCTTCTTCTTCTCCACCTTCTAATTTATTTCAGCTCGTGGTTTCACACTTGGATGTGAGGGAAGAACGTGAGACTGAATCAAGTCTGATGATGTCCAACACAGCAGGCTTTGGTATAATTGGTTAAGAGGCTGCTGGATAAAGAGATTTTATTTTCAAGAGGAGTGAGAGTGGCTGGAGGAGATTAAGGACTCCTCCTGAGGACGTCCCCTCACTTTTACAGACGTGCGTCTGCGCCACGGCTTCAGTTGGACAAATCAGCGTGTCTCTGATCCCTGACCTGTGTCTCTGGTGTCAGGAGTCTTCACATGTCTTCCACAAGTCTAGCATGTTCACAGACAACCGAGTCCTAGCAAAGTTCTGCTGGTCTTGCTTAAGCTCTGGCAGCACTCGTCTCAGATGTTGATTCGGTTGTAACAAATGAAATGACACTAACATAGATTTGACCAAATGTATGTAAGGTATTTAAGGCCAGCCAAGCTAAACTAACAAAGGTTTAGATGACTGTGGCAACTGATCTGAGGTAAGTGTGGTCCCGTTTGCTTCCAGATGTGCTCGTTGGACCCATTTGCTCATTTCTAGATTAACTGGAATTCAGTTTTCACCAACATGATGAAAAACAAGCTTCAAAATCACTCTTCTGAAACCTATGGGTGATGTCACAGAGGGTTTTTGTCCAGTTCTTCTTCCACAGTCTCTTGTCCTGCCTCATCTTCAATCAAAAGTCCACCTGGTGCCAATTGACACTGGTTCTGTCCGGAAATATGTTACTCTGGAGTTGTTTGGCCATATACCGGGCAATGTATGATGAGGTTAGTTTTTTTTTTTGTTTTTTTTTTTTTGCTTCTTTTTAACCAGCTATTACATTGAAAAAAAATACTGAAAACAATACAAAGCCATAAAAATGCTGAATATCACACCTGGTAATCTGTGTTTGCTGAGTGTGCTTACAGTGTATGTGTGTGTTACAGTGTGGGTTTAACAGTGTGCGTGTGTTACAGTGTGGGTTTAACAGTGTGCATGTGTTACAGTGTGAGTTTAACAGTGTGCGTGTGTTATCGTGTAGGTTTAACAGTGTGTGTGTTTGGCATTATGACAGTGTGTTACCGTGTGTGTCTTTGTTGGGTGTGAGCTGCAGTCTAAAGCTGGAGCGATGGCAGCATGAGTCAGGAATGAACGACGATGAAGACGAGTTTCTATTTCAGTCCGTCTGTCAGACGTCTGCAAATCTCACACACACACACACACATACACACACACACACACACACACACACCTGGATGATGAGACATCACCAGCAGTGAAAATGTTAGAGTGTTTCAGCATTTTGTCTGATGATGATATCACTGCCACCAGTCCTGTTTGTGTCTCTGTGAAGTGAGACAGCAGCAGCTTCATGCAGAAAAGAGGCAGCTGACCCTCGGTGTCGTGTTTCATGGTGACATCACAGCACCACCGTCGGCTTTGAACTTTGTTTCAAGTCTGACGAAAGTCTGAGGAGCTGAAATTCGATGGCAGGTTTGTTATGAGCTCGTGAGATCAGCTCAGGCACACACTACAGTCTCCCAGCTCTGAGTTGATCAAAGTTCAGGTGGTGGCCCCAGGACCCCGCCATTGTCCCCCCCATCGCTTCACCATCACCCTGCCCCCTCCATATTCTCTGCAGACTCACCCACAGAAGGCAGAAGTTGTTGATTTGAGCACTCTGAAAAGATTTATCAGGAAGTTGGAGCAACTCTTGTTTGCTTGGTTGTCATATGAACACAAACATGACAACACACACTGATCTGAGAACAGCTGTAGGATCATGTATGAGACTGCAGCTCTGTTGCCTTCCAAAGAAAACATCACACTGATGTTTGCACATGTGACACTTTGCTAAATGTGGATTTGAAGTCTGAAATCTGCAGACATTTATCATCCCTGTGAAGCAGGTCATCCATGAGATGCACCTGCTGATGTCAGATCTGGTACTGAAGGGGGTTGTCTCTGGCACTGACAACTCTTGTAGCAGACCTCATCTTTGAGTGAACTGGACTTCCAATGGTGTGTTACTGGCAGCAGGAAGTAAAGACTCCTCTCTACTTTGCGTTGCTATTATCAGACCGCGATTGTTGTCATTATTGATTGATCCAACCTCTGTTTTACATCATGATCTTGATTAATTGATTTGATTTGCCTGTTTGAGTGATTCAGGAGCCATGCTGGTCATTGAAGTTGGTGTCTGTGTCTCCTTTGAGCAGAGTGTTCAGGTGTTATGTGACTGGGTTTCAGATGTGACACCTACTGCGGTGTCCCAACTGTGATCTATGTTCTGATTGGTCGACAGCTTGGCAGCGAGTGACATCAGTCACCCATTGCTTTTTAGCTGCTGCTGGTTCATTTGGCTGGAAACTTGGAGCCAGGGGCCCAAACGCCTGTCACTTCCTGTCACCTCAGTGGGAGAGAGAGAGAGCACGAGGGGGGCGTCTGAGGTGGGGAGGAGGAGGGGGTGCCAGGAGCGTTGATAGTTCCCAGGTCACATGACAGATGAACACATCTGTCAGTCCATAGGTGCAACCGCGAGCGCTAAACCAAGTCCAGCGACACCTCACTTCCTGTTTGTCCTTCACCCCTGATTACCCCACATTCCACATCCACCCCCAGACATATACACACCAACACATCTGACTCAGGGGTCGAACCCGCCTACAGGCTGTTGATTAACCTAAAAATGTTGCCCTCTGATTGGCTGTTAGTCAGATGATGAACAATACTGCAACATCTCTGGTGAAGATGTTTGTGTCACCTGATTGATGAAGTTAGCACATAGTTTGAATGCTCTCCACAGCTGCAGATGTAATTAGAGGTTTTTTTTTCCAAGTGAATGGGTATGACTGGCCAGGGTAGATCATCCGAGAACATCCGTTTGATGCTCAGGAAGCCAGATCAGTGGCATCAAAGTATCATCAGAAGATGGATAAACTGGTCATAAAGGGATGAATATGATCAACACCAACCCTCAAAACGACTCTGATGTTTAAAGGATTCTCAGCTGGTACTAAAAGGTCCAATGTTTAACAAAAAAATAGATCCCCCATATCATGATACCACCACTAGTTGTTTATGTTTTCATGTTTTCTTTGCCAGATTATGACCCAGCAAATGAAATGGAGACTCCTGAAAGCAAGCAATATTTTTCAGTCTCTTCAACTTAATTCAGAACTATTTTATTAATCCCCAAAGGAAAATTAATTTTTACAGTAGTCACTTAATTTCATTTAAGCCTCTTCAAAAAGTCATTTTAGAGGTTTGTGATCAGGAAGGATCTTTTGGAGCAGTCTGAAGGATCTCCTGTAGAGGTCTGAAGGATCCCCTGTAGTGATCTGGAGGATCTACTGTAGAGGTTTGAAGGATCTCCTGTAGCTGTCTGTTGCGGTGGATCTGAAAAAATCTTTGACTGAAGAGGATGCTCATGGTTGTCCATAGTCTTTTACATTTTATGAAGTATCATCCTTTCCACAATCATCCCCAGAGGTTCCAGAACAGAACCAGCCTTCTTTATCAGTTTGTTCAGTTTCTTTAGGTCACTGACTCTGATGGTGCTCCCCCAACAGATGACTGCAGATGTGACTGAATTATCCACAACAATCTTCTACAAGATATTCACCATCTTGCTGCAAATGCTGAAGGACCTAAGCTTCCTCAAGAAGTAAAGTCCGCTCTGTTTTTCTAATAAGCAACATCAATGTTGCATCTCTAGTCCAGTCTGCCATCCAGGTGAACACCAAGATATTTATACTCCTTCACCACCTCCACCTCTTCTCCCATGATGGAAAAGCTGCTTAACTTAATCCTGGCTCTCCTAATTTCCACAATTATCTCCTTTGTCTCTCTCACATTGAACATGAGATGATTGTTCCCACACCAAGCCACAAAACACTCTACTACTTCTTTGCACTCAGTCTCTTGTCAGTCACTGATACAGTGATGGACAAGATACTTCCATCATCCTTATTGTTGTCCAGTTTTGGAGATCTCATGAATTGTAGTCTCAGTGTCCTGGTGCCAGTTGACAATGGTTGCATCATCTTCTATAAGGTTTGATGTGTTGTATGTTCAGAGATGGTCTTCCACAAAACAAAGTTATTTTTGTTCTTCTGAAAAAGCATGTTTATTGTCTACGAGATCTACAAGCCGCTGCTGGTCTCCTAAAGGTCAGTTTGGGTAAATCACATTGCGCAGACACAGGAAGTGATTCTTCAGTGAGCTGTTTGCTGTTTCATAGGTGTTCTCTGGTTGCTAGGTGCTTGTTTGCACTGGTTTTAGGAACTGTCCAACGGTGACTCTCTGTAACCTGACAAAGTGCTGACCGCTGAGCTTTTCTTCTTCTTCTGCCGGGCCGCTAGTGTCGTGCTACAGGTTGTGGTGGATGGAGGTCTTGTGAGTCAACATTTAAGTAACTCCATCAGCACTTTCACTTCTGCAAACGGTTCCAGGAACCGATCAAAATACCTCCAAGGACCAGTCAGAAATGAAGCAATACCTGCCACACAGCCGTTCTGGTTTATTTCAATGCGTCTGAGGCTGCAGAGTCAACGGTTCCAGTTACTGTCTTGTTGTCTCACACCGGGAAGATGTTTACATTCAGCTCTGATTTTGTTGTCTGTGGGTGAAATAAAAAGCATTTCTGTCTTGTTTAATTTACTGACGAACACTTTGGTGCTATGTAACACTCTGTTCTTTGATGTTTTTCTCTGGTTTTTATCAGTCTACTTGTTGTCAGTTGATGCTCTGCAGTGTGAAGTCTGCACGGTTGTCATCTTTTTGGAAATCCGCCATGTTGGTAGCTACATTTTTAGTTCTGAACATCAGCTGCAGAGGTCAGCTACTTACTGCTTTGTTTATCCTTCTTGTACTGTTTGTATTTTGTTGCATAAACCAGATATGAAACAATGGTTTGATACTGTTCTGTGTCAGTGCTGTCTACTAAGTCCTCAGATTTTATCTGTTAAAACTGATTTTTTTAAACATTTTGTTCACTGGTTTGGATGCTGTTCTGCTTGAAGGACATCTGGTGGTAATTCTTTAATACAGTTTTAAACACCTAAGTAGCCATGACAATGTAAAGTTATCATTAGTAGTAGTTAACCATAACAAGTCATGTGCAGGGAGCTGATTGACCAGAATAAAAACCCAAATACAAATATGGAGAAGAGAGATCAAGAAAACCAAGATGGTGAAGGTTTTTGTTACTTCCCTTGAGTCCACTCATCGAAAGTGTGAGATTCTTCCAAAGTAGACTGGAGATTGTGCTTTTTTAGATGTGGCTGTAAGAGCATGTCCTGGACTCTGGATGCTCTCTATGATTCGAGGAGACCAAACATCTAAAACGCACCAATAGAAGAGGTGGAACTCGTTAGCAGGAAAAGGTGTCAGCTCTGACATATGGCTGTGAAGGAGCTTCTCTGCACCCCAGATGTTTGTTCAACTGCATGACCTGAAACTGGAGATAAAAAACTAAAAACTGAATAAAACTAAAATTAACAATGCTGAGCTGCACAAACTGCAGTGTCTGCTGCCTGTTGAAAGAAAACCAGTGATCCAAAATAACAAAAATAAACCAAGACTGAAATTTCTGCTGCAGCTCAGATAAAGAACAAGACGTTTTATGGTAAAGAACATCTAGAGTCATGAATTATTTGCATTGAAAAGTTTTCTGTCTTCATTGGAGGGATAACACTCCTCTTCCTCCTTTGTGAGAATTTTTTCTTTACCTAAGAAGATGAAAAATGACAAAAAATTTTATCTTCTCCCCTGCCATAGAGAAACTTTAGACTATTGGAATATCTCATCCCTGCATGTATCAGTTAATATCCATTATTGACTCTTAAAGTCTGACTTTCTCTTAAGACAGTCCAAATTTTTATTGAGGGTTAATGTACCCCCAACATCCCTCCTCAAGCAGCCTAAAAGGTGGATGTAGAACAAGATCCTGAGTTCAGAAAGCGAGAAAAGTAGAATATTTGAGTTTTTGTTTCAAGCTACAGCTCTGCTTCATGGCTCGGTGACTAGTCGGGCAATGAAAGCAGAGAGAGGAGTTGTTCACACCTCTGACCTCCTTCTTCTCAGCTTAAAACCCACACATATACACACACACACACACACACACACGTGAGCGCAAACGCTGTTTTGATATCAGTGTGTCAGGTCTTATCAGAGCGCAGCAGCAGTGTTTTCTCCTGTGTTTGTCTAATCAGGCGACACACCGTGCCGAGGTGAGGCCGTAACCGTCGCTCTGCTGCTGATAGGGTTAACGTTAAACTCTCAGGTCTGCAGACCTCCTCCGCACGCCACTCCGCCTTCACAGTGCACTCGCTTGCTCATGCTCATTTAAGGATCTGACTATGCATTAAGATCAGTCAAGTAATTTCTCCAGCAGGTCTGGAGAGTCGAGGAGGAGGAGAAGCTCCTGGAGACAGCTTTAATCTGCAGGGTTGGGTCTCCTTCCTCCAGATTAATTTTTGGTGTAGTGCTGCATGCTGACCAAACCGAGGGCCATATGTGGGCCCTTGTCCATCTCAGCTGACCCTCCACAATCATGTACAAGGCAGTTAAAAACCTTCCCATTCAAGATTCAACTCTTAAACGTTATTGGAGAATATCACCAAACTTTCTTCATTCAAGTGGTGGAAGTTCTCTCTCATGAAACAGGTCTTGTTCCCCGGGTCATTCACAGTCACTCCCACCAGAAACCAATTATAGCCAGAAGGGGGCGGGGTTTACATGATGACACTATTTAAAACAATCATGATGGCTGCAGATCTGCTAAAAACACCCCTTTTCAAAAAGGTTTTACTGTAAAACTGACAAGAATCATGTTCGCTTTCTCACCATATTGGACGTCCTTATTGATATGAGTCTGGCCATGGCTCTGCCCCTTCATTTCATTCATTTATTGTGTGTCTGTGTGTTGGTGTAAAGAAGCTGTTTTTTATTTTTATTTTTTTTATTTTTTGGCATGTGTTAGTATCACACTGAAAACCAAAGTCCAGTCCAGAAGAATCAGGCTAAGTGTTCATGTCTAAGTCTATGTGAGACCAAAAAAAGTATTAAAATGTGATTTTGTTAAAGATTGTTACATTTCATGAAATTTGTGCTCTGTCAACGTTCACAGCAGGCTGAAATGTTTTTGTGCTTGCATTTCTGCAACAGATTTAGATGTTTCAGGAAAGATCAAAGTTGGCACAGAATGTTATGATTTGAATCGCTAATTTCACATTCACTTTGATTCAGACAGATGTCACATTTGTCTCCAGAATACTTTAGTCTACAAAGGACTTCATGGTCATTCAATGACTTCAAGGTTCCCAGGTTTTCTTCCTGCAAAACAAATCCAAATCACGACCCCTTCATGCAGCTATATGATGCTGGACATTCAGACCAAACATCTCCACTTTGGTTTCATCTGTTCATAGTTTTCCTTAAGTCTGCAGATTTGTTCGGATGCAGGTTTGTGAACCTCAGTTGTGTTTACATGTTCTAATGGGAGAGGTTTTCTCCTGGAAACTCTTCTAAACAAACCATCCTGGTTCAAACTTGTAGTTGTGCCCTCATGAACTTTAAGAATTCTCAGTGAGGAGTTTCAGAGATGTAGATCATGTTTTTTTTTTTTCTTTTTCCTTTGAGCCTTGACCTTGAGGTAGATTTGCTGGAACATCCACTCCTGTGAAGATTGACGTCTTTCTTGAATCTTTTCCACAAATATTGAGCTTCAAATGTTTTGAAATTATTTTATAGCCCTTTCCAGATTGATGTAAAATCATGGCTGATGTTTTTCCCTCTTGGTATTGTATTAACACACATCTCGAAAGCTCCAGACCAGCAAACATCAGCTTTTACAGATGTCTGCACACCTGCTGATTACCCTCTTCAGTCCTATATTTGCAATAAACGACAGACTTCATATGTGATTTGTTTGTTTGTTTTTGATTTTATGGTGCAGAAAAAGAGTTAGATGTTGTTGATCTGAGCCATGGGGTGAAAACCCAAATGAATCATCCATCCATTTTCTATACCCAGTGAATCCAATTCCTGGGTCATAGGGGTCTGCTGGAGCCAATCCCAGCCCATGAGAGGCAGCGGTACACCCTGGACAGGTCACCACTTGTGGAGAAATAACCATACACAATCACGAGCAATTGAGAATTCTCATTTAACCTAACATACTTGTTTTTGGATTGTGGGAGGAAAACCCACACATGGGGAGAACATGCAAACTCCACACAGAAAGACTCCTGCCAGGAGTCAAACCAGAAACCTTCTTACTGTGAGGCAACAGGGCTAACCCTTAAGCCACTGTGCTGCCCCTGATGAATCAGTTCAAATTTATTCTGTTTTTGCACAGAAGACACAACAGCAGAGAAACTTTTACACACTTTGGTTTATAACATCCAAGTCTAAGTTAAAATATTTTCCCCTTAACTAAAATAGAAATAAAAACTAAAGATTTCTATGACATGAAAACTAAATAAAACTAAAATGAACAAAACAAAACTAACTAAAATGAAAAAGAATTACAGGTTAAACCAAGTTGTTTTGTTTGTTTTTTGATGTTTGGCACTCAGTTTTTTTTTTTTTTTGTTAAGAATTCTTTTTTAAATTCTAGCTACTCAAAGGAGAGAATAAAGGATTCTTTTTGTTCACAGGATTTTTTGTTAACATCTGTAAGTCAGTACCTCAAAAACTCAAACTACTGATGTTCTTGCTAAAGTAACTAAAACTAAACTGAAATAATATGACAAACTGAAGAACAAAATAAAAAAAAGAACGATTAAAAATTCAAGACTATTATAAGTCTGGTCTGCAGTGACATTTTTGTTGGTATTTTGTTCCAGAGGAAAAATAAACCTCCTGATCCTCCGTGTCTGTCTGTGCGGTTGGTGTTTTTACCTCCCCCCCAACTCCCGCCCTGCCTCTCTCCTCTCCACCTCCTCCCCCTCACGGCGAGGGGTGAATTACAGAGCGACTCTCCTGTTTTGTCTCCGAGCGCTCTGCCTCATGGGGAACGCTGGGATGTGGTGACTGTAATTACACAACGGGCTGCCAACAGGTCGGCCATGGAAAGTCTCCCTTGGCCCCGCCTCCTCCGCCTCTCCCGCCTCCCCCACTTACCGCTGTCTTTTAGGGATTTGCTCCATTCTTAGACGCTCCGTCCGCAGCACATACCTCACAAATGAGCGGCTTTCTGTGCCAGGTCTAGTCTAGAGTCCCAGCTCCTCTTCATCACTCTTCTCCTCTTTAATTCTCACATTTGGTGTTTCTGAGGCTTTAAACGGAGCTGGTTTTTAGGTCTTTGTGTTCCTGAGTGCTTTTAAGAGCTTCAAACAGAACTGAAGGGTTAGGGTTAGGGTTAGATGATTAAATTCTCTGAAGCTGATTTTTTCATGGTTTTCCAGTCAGCTCACAGTTTGTGGCTTTGCTTGGACATAGATGAATAAAAATCAGTCAGAAACAAGCAAACCTGAGACTGTTTTTCTGTGGATGAGGTTCCATCACTACATCAAACATTACCACCTGATCAGCTCATCCAGACACAGAAAACTCAACTCTCTTCTTCTGTCATTCAATAAATTCCTTCCATCTTAGTGCCACGGTAACATCCCAGTCTACTTCCTGTTTTGGGGATGAGTCATGTGATCAGGGACAGCGGCATCCCAGAAGAGTCTGACAGGAAATGGTGGAAACAATAGAGACTAAAATATTTACTGTGGCTCAGCTCATCGCAACGCAGCGGGAGGATTTATGAGCTGGTGTAGGAATCACACCTCACTGATCAATCATTCACCTCCAGATGAACAGCTGGAGTTAACCACAACTGCAGAGAGACTGCCTCCTTGTTTCCTGACAGCCTCCCAACCAGGAGATAAGGAAGAAAAGAACCTGGAATTTTATATCCAAATAAACATTTGTTCACATGGAAAAAAGGCTGAAGGACAGACGAAAAGGCCGGCTCTCTGGTGGTTGGTAGATAACTTTCTTGAGGACTGTTGGGCAAAACGATACCAAACCACATTAGTACTGAATGCTAGCTGTTTCCATAGTGATAGAAGTATAGCACAGTATAGTACAGTGTAGTACAGTGTAGTACAGCGTAGTAGAGTGTAGTATGGTGCAGTGAACTACTGCTGCTGCTTTAGGAGTCTGATGTGAAGTCTAGATGACATGTAGAGAGACACTTAGACAGTTCTGATGAAATTCAAATAATAAAAGCACTTTAGACAAGATGACTAACTTTCAGTTGATTCTTTCTTCCTACCAGCTAACTCACATAACTGCAACACAAACATCTGCACTCTCCTGGAGTCCAACAAAGCACCAACATCCAGTTTTCTGAGATGAGTTCAACACAGAAGTTCAAAAAAAGCTGTGGTTCCTCTACTGACCACTAGGATCTGGATCCAGACCTGCAGTTCCTCTACCAATCACTAGGGGGTGGAACCACACCTGCAGTCACTCTTTCTGATGTTTGTTGGCCTAAGCCGGCAACCTTGATGAACCTGCTGGCGACTGTAACCGACCTAGCACTGTGAGTGGCAGGCTGAGTGAGTCCCAGCAGAACTCCACTTTAGTCGTTTTGAGCTCTGTTAGCGACATAGGAGATGAGAATGTTTAAGTAGATTTGATCTGAATGAATTTAAGGTAGCACTAGTTAACACAGGCTTGCAAAAGCAAAGCAAAAATAGTTAACTTGTGGTACCTGAACTACGGTGAGCTAAGGTTCCTGCCAGCTTCCAGGCCTGCTTGTTCTGCTCAATTTCCCATTTTTGGATTGACTGAGGTTGAGCACTGTTAGCTACATAAAAAAGAAGCTTTAAAAGCTCGCTTCAGGAACCCCAAGGATGACATCACAGGGGATGTGTCTATGAGCTCAGCAAGAGTGGAGGTAAAATCTAGTTGCTTGTAGTACATAGTTTACAGTACTCAGTAGTAATACTCAGTAGTAGATGGCAGTGTAGTATTGTACAGTAGCTCTGCTGCTTCAGTGGGAACGTTGGGCTCATTTGTTTAGGGCAGCCACATGTGTGGGGGCGGGACACAGATGGTGACTTTGTCTCAGACGAGGTGGAGGGTGGGGCTGCCAGGCCGGCAGGGGGCCCGGGGCCCCTCCTTGCTGCAGTTTCCACCCTGTTGCACCAGCTCCTGCAGATCAACTGCACTTAAATTCAAATCCAACGCTGATATACTTCCACCAAACTACAGAAAAGGGTCTACCTACAAAATGGAAACACCTGATCACACAAAACCGCAAAGGGTCAGACACACCTGACCCTTAAAGGGACAGTTCAACACTTCCACCACAGCTTAGCAGCACAAACGCTGGAGCCAGAGAGAGTTGTTATTGACACCAATTTAACTGCCACTCCTGCAGCAATGCTGACCAATGAACCAAGTTTAAATTAAATTAAATACGTGGAACATAAATATAAAAGTAGATGATTTCATGGAAACTCTAAAAATAAAAGAGTAATCTGCTGATGTGGAAAAAACAGTGTTTTATAACAGAAAAAAAAGAATAAAGATGAAGTGCTGGTTTATGTAATGTCATGTTAAAAGTTTGCTGCAACCTCACTGAAGTGTCTGCAGACCTGCTGAGAGGACCTCTGTGGTTCAGTATCTTCTAGATCCACCTTTAGTAGCAACAATGTGTAATAGTCATTTCCTGTCGGACTTTTATCAGTGTCTCACATGATTGTGGAGGAATTTTGTTAAATTTGTCTACAGCATTGCTTCAGGTCATTCAGGTTTTTGGATATTTACTGGTACACAATGTTTTTCAGACTCCATTGAAGCATTTGAATTTAGTTGACATTCTGGCTTTGTCCAAGTAAATCAGAACCTTTATTCCTTTATTTTTCCCTCATTGAGAGGTAGATGTCTGTACTTTGGATCACTGTCTTATACTATGACTCCAGACCAGAGCTGCAAAACAACCCCCACCATCATCCCTCCACCACTGTGCTTCACAGTGGGTCCGATATGTTGGTGCTGAAATACTGTGTGTGGTTTTCTTCAAACATGGTTCTGGACAATTAGACCAAACATCTACACTTAGTGTCATGTGTCCAGAGGGCATTCCAGAAGTCTGCTGGTCTGTTCAGATGCAGTTTTGTGAACTTCATTCGTGATTCCATGTTCTTGTTAGACAGAAGAGGTGTTCTCCTGGAAACTTTCCCAAACAAACTTCACTTGTTCAGTTTTTTATGATTCTTTTTTTATTGTTCTTGGACTTTGAAGTCTATATCTTTTTCTCTTATGTTTGTCTCAGCATTTCACTGTCTGAGCTTCAAGCATATCTACTGGGACGTCCTAGGAAGATTGACAAGGGTCTCATATGTGTTATACTTTTGAATAATCTTTCTCATAGCAGAACATTGATCTCTTCATTGATTATTTATAAATGGTTTTTACAAACTTTTATGATTTGAAACATTTGTGTAATACCGTTGCTCATGTATTTCCCTCTTGGCTTTGTGTTAACACACACCTGACCAACAAATTGCAAAAATGTCTGCTTTCATAGCCATCCGGTCTCCTTCTTATGATCCACCCATCAAGGCCTGATGGAAGTTACCCTCTTAAATCCTATGGAAGCAGTAATGGGGTACTTGGTATTTCCCTCTTGATTCTGATTTTATTTTGTTATATTTGGCTTTGTATTTGCATAGCTGTAATGGTAAGGAGGTTAAGGGTTTGCCACAAGAGGACCTGATCTCCTTGTGTGAGCCAATTGCTTCATCTTGATCAGTGGCTTCATCTTCATCAGTGGCATTATCTCTCCTTGTACTTCTCCTCATGTTTGCCGCACCTGCCTTTGTTCTGTCTGTGAAGATTCACTTCCAGCTTACAGCCACTAGGCAGCGACCTCATTTCCACAGCAACCTGTTTCACCTCCTCCCTCTCCTCCACCTCCCCCCGGCTGTCGCTCAGGTGATCTGCTGTGGGGGAGAGCAAGGCAACAGAGCAGAGGAGGGAGCTGCTTTTATCTCAGTACCTTGCAGCAAGCGGCAGGATGCAGACACGGCACCTGGACAAGGTCGACGGTGTGGTGATGTGGATTATCAGTCTCCAGGTGGATACCTGGATGGTCCTTGGAGGGGCAAAGTGTGTCATATTGAACATGGCTGCAGGAGGCAGAGGTCACTTGAATTTTGCTGTGGTCGTCACCTGATTCGCAGCGAAATGCCATCCTCCACGCTCCACATGGTTGACCAGGGGAAAGCTGTGACTGGCTGTCAATCAAGGTTTGATCCTGAATCCTTGTTAGGTGCTTCAGAGTCATCATTCAGTCTGCTGTTTGTGTCCACGTGCACCTCAGACCTATTGATCGGTCACTTATTAATTAACCTGGTCCTGTTATGGAGGATTTCAGTGTGTTGGGCTCTGAGAATGCTCAGGTCACATGACTCAGAGTAGGTCACTTCACAGAAATGTGAAGAGGAAACCCAGTGTTATGCACATTTACTCAAACTTGTGACTGGTGTGTTGTGTATTTGTCAGATTTTGGAGTAAATAATCTGAAATGATCAGCTTTCTTTGTCACATTTGTGGTTTTGCTAGTTCATTATTTATGTTTTACCACCTTTATTTTTGTGGTTCTATTTTTCATTTATATGTGTAATGATGTTTTTTATTTTGTTTTTTAAAGGTGTGTTTTATTTGTGGTATGAATTTTGTGCTGTAGAACAGACAGAAACGATGAAGAGGCGGGTTTTCCCTCCTCTTACTCGCGGCTGGAGCACCTGCGCTTCAGCCTTGCCGTGTCGCACACACGAGCCACTGTTCTCTCTGATCCGTGTTGCATACCTTCCCGGGACCACCTGCCCGGAAACCTCCGTCCCCTCCTCCCCAGACTCTACCCGACTCCCTCCTCAGAAACAGCTGGAGCCGTTTGTGAGGAGGAAGCGAGTGAGAGTGTTCTTCCGTCCAGTCTGAGAGAAAATGTTTCAGGAGAAGGATGACAACACTATGAGGGGGAGGGAGAAAGGCGGAGGGAAGGGGAGATTAATGTGTCTTTGTAAAATGTCCTGCTGGAGGAGGAGGAGGAGGAGGAGGAGGAGGAGGAGGAGGAGGAGGGCGTCTGCCTGCGATGTCTCGCGGTTGTTTTGTCCTCGACTCCCTGAAAGGACACAAAGGCTGCAGAGATCATTATCTGAGAGTGACGTCTCACTCCGCAGCTCTGAGTGAGCTGGGTGAGACCAGTGAAAGACGGGTGGGTTTCACCCTTCTGATGAATTCAACAGCAATCCTGCAGCTCCATGTTTCACTCTGCAGTTCACACATCTCACTCCAGTATGTTGTCTCATTTAGTACCTCAGAGTGACACCTCACTCTTAAGCTATGAGTCTGAGCAAACATTTCAGTTTAGACCTTTGAGTTTATTTTAAAGTGATACCTCTCTCTTCAAGCTAGAGTATTATACCACTCTTCAGTTCAGAGTGATAATTTGCTCTTTCATTTAGACTGATACCTCACTCCAGGTCAGAGTAACACATCACTCTTCATGTTAGAGTGATACAGCTTTTTATGTTCAGAGTGATATGTCACTCCACAATTTAATGATTCTCACTCTAAGTTTTGATTGATTTCTCAGTTTAATCTAATGATACCTCATTCAAGCTCAGAGTGACACCTCAAGTTTCCATTTAGAGCGCTACCTCCTTTTAGTGACGGTACATCATATTTCAATTTAGAGTGACACATCACCCCATGTTGAGAGTAATATCTCACTCTTCAATTTATGGTGATACCTCACTCTAGTTAAGAGTGGTACATCACTCCATCTTCAGTGATATCTTACTTTAGTTAGTTTAGAGTAGTGACTCCCTTGTCAATGTAGAGTGATTAATCACTCCAGTTTGCAGGGATGTATCACTCTTCTGTTTAGAGTGATACATCAGCAATGTGGCTGCAGATGATTTTTTTTTTTTGAGAAAATGGCTGATTGCCGCTCTGACAGCTGACATTTCGCCTGTCATGTGACCCAGATTCACGTGACTATTCCATTTACAGGGTCATCCATCTCTTTTTGTCTGATTTTATTGTTTAAGTTATTTTATAAGTTATAAGTTATTTTTTTCTCTTGCTGATGTGAAATTAATGCAGAAATAACAGTGAAAATAGAAATGACACAAACTCTGAGCAGAGAACACACGCTGCTGAGCCACAACATTAAAACCTGCAGCTGTTCCCGTTACCAGGCTGATTTCCCGTGAACGGCTGTTATTATTTATCAGGGTTTTAGTTTTCCAGTGGTCAGTGGCATTGTGGTCATCTTTGATACAAGTGCAGCTGTGACTGGTTATTTATCATGATGATGGAGCTCAGGTTGTTTGCTCCATCTTCATCCGTTAATCTCAGATAAAAGAGCGAGTTGAATGCTACTGCGGCAGGTCACACTTTCTTTTAGTAAGAAGGCAGAAACCACAATAGATGTGTGTGTTTGGTGGGGGGCACTGACTGCAGGCCTTGTGTGTGTGTTTGTGTGTGTTTTTGTGTAGTAAGGGTCATATTATACCCCAACAGATATACCTTGGACCACACAGCAAGCGCTCCATCTCTCTCAGCTCCTTTCTGCGCTGTGTTTGATCACAGAGGGCTTTACCCGTCTGAACTGGTCACACCTCTTATTAAAGCCTGGCCTGTCCCACGCCCCCCCACTTGCCAACCCCCACCCAACGCCACCCCTCCACCCCCGCTCTTGGTATTCAGCCCAGGTCAGCAGATTTCAGCCCAGCCCACCGTGGCTCCCCTTTTAATTTGCACCTGTTGCGCAGTTGTCCGGGAGGCGAGCGCTGCAGCCGCTGCAGACAAAGATCATATTATGAACAGACTAATCTCCGTGTAGCCGTGGGGGCGGGGGAGCTGGGGGACCTGTGGCCACCCGCCTCCTGCCAGAGTGTTTTGGTCTGATGATAAAATCTGTCGCAGGAAATGTGATAAGACGCAAGAGAGGCTGTCCAAGAATCTGTGTTCAGCACTTCAGCGACAATGAGGCTGAAAATGACCTGTTTTCTGGCTGGAGTCTGGTCCCACAGCTGTTCCCATGATGCCACTCTCTCCCCGACACTTTACCTCTGACAGACTGAGCAGGTTCAACACATGAAGAGAAAACTGTCAATATCCAGCTCATACAGACTGTTGTCATGGAAACCAAGGTCCAAAAACACTGTGCATACTGTGAATGAACTCCTCCTCCTCCTTTTTCTCTCTTTTCTTTCTCTGCTTTTCATTCTCCTGACTTCAGTCCTAACCTATGACAACGTGGTCGAGACGACGTCAGAGACGGATGAGGAGGACAGGACTCTGCTGTGTGACGAAAACAGCCTTGTTGACGGACCAGGAGAACGAGGAAGAGCGGAGGATGAGGAGGCTGGCAGCCCAGCTGGAGTGCCCTCTCTGGAGGCGTCGCCCCGAGTCGGCCATGCCCTTCTGTCCCTCCGGGACCAGGAGGAGGTGGAGGGGCAGGAGGAGGCACAGCTCTGGGCACTGGAAGAGGATGGACACCTCGGTGAGTGTCTGCATGTTTATCAGCAAATTGTGTCCATATGGTGAAAACGGGCTTCACCCAACTTTTCTAAAAAGTGGTACCTAATTGAACAAAAATAAAGCCAAAGAATCTTCATGTGGCCAAAATCAAATACCCCCTGATTCAGTAGCTCATAGATCAACTTTAGCAGCAATAAGTTGACACAGTGGTGGTTCTGGAAGAATTCTGGTCCATTCTTCTTTACAACGTTCCTTCAGCTCATTGAGGTTTTTCAATATTCACTTAAACACAGTTCATCACTCAGGTTCAGGTCTGGACTTTGACCAGGTCATTCCAAAACTTTGATTTTTTTTTCATTTTCAATCATTCTGATGTAGATTGATGAGGACATCTGTGTTTGGATCATAGCCCTGCTGGATGACCCAGTATCAGATGTCCTCACATTTGACTCTAGAAGACCAGGACATGGAGGAGTTCATGGTCAAACTAATGTCCTCAGGGTATCTGGATCCTCCAACACCATGTTTTACAGTGGATTCGAGGTGTTTCTGCTAAAATGTTGGGTTTATTTGGCATGAAGACCAAACATTTCTTTGGTCTCATCTGTCCAGAGGACATTGTTCTAGATGTCTGCTGGTTTGTTCAGACACAGTTTTGTGAACCTCAGTCGTGCTCTCATTTTCTTATTGGACAGAAAAGGTTTTCTTCTGGAAACTTCCAGATATACATATTCAGTCTTGTAGTTGTGATGTCATGGACTTTAACATTTAACATGCTCAGTGAGGCCTGCAGGCTCTGAGCTTTTCTTCTTTTTCTCTGAGCATTGCACAGTATGGCCCTCTGGGGTGTCGCCTCCTGGGAGGACTGACAACTGTCTGGATTATTTTCCATCTGAGGACAATTTTTCTTATTGTAGAAGACTGAACTTCAAATTGCTTAGAAATTGTTTTGTAATTGGAAATCCTTTTATGTTAAAACCACTACTGAGACATTGTATTAACCCAGACCTGAATGCTCCAGACCACAAAAATTGCCAAAACATCTGCTTTTATTGAGGTATGCAAACCTGCTACAACTTACCCTCTTAAATCTTAGGCGGTAAGGGGGCTCTTAGCATTGCCAACATGACTTTTTTTTCTATTTTTGCATGTAGGAGCACAAAGAGCATGATGGAGAAGGTAGTAAATGTGTGGGTTTTTTTGTCTGTGTGAACAGATGACAGGAGGGATGAGTACAGCACTCTGCAGGCTGTTGGAGACAGTGCAGGTGAGATCAACACTCTAGTCCAGGGGTAGCCAACTGTGGTCCTGAAGAGCCGCTGTCCTGCATGTTTTAGATGTTGCCTTGTATCAGCACACCTGATTCAAATTAATGGTCATCATCAAGGATTGTACAAGTGTGTTAATGACACAATCACTTGTATCAAGGTTGAAGCAGGAAAAGATCTAAAACATGAAGGAGAGTGGCTCTGATCAGGGTTGCCTACCCCAGCTCTAATCGATTAGCAGGCTTTTGGAGGTGCTGGAGTATGTCTGATGAAGCCAACATCAGTAGGGAACAAAAAAATGTGATAAAATAAAACAGTAAAAGATGTTATTTTCTTCATTAGGAGTTAACAAAAAGAAATCTGAACCAAATCATTGTACAGACTGTGTCATGTTAAAACTTCCAGTCAGATATCTTTTGTTTTTCGTGTTTATCAGAAGTCAATAATCACCTTCAAAATCATCTGAGAGATCTTTCTTTCAGACTTAAGATGGATTTTATGATTTATGGTCAAAACAAATGAAATTGTAAAGTTTCCATCAGTGTGACTGTCAGACAACCGTTAGAGGTCAAAGCGCCTGCAGGTGCCTGCAGGGCAACGCTCAGGGTAGCAGTGTCTCAGGTGTGGTTCTGTGTTTGACTCTATGTCGATGACGGTTTTCTCTCTCTCTGATTCCCATTTCTATTTCCTCCATTCAGCGAGGCGGCTGGATGGCATCAACGAGCTGAACGACTATTTCCTGAAGCGGAAACTGGATGATAGCGATGGTCACCCGGCAACCATCGCTGAGTACTTGCAGCGCAGCGACACAGCCATCATTTACCCAGAAGCCCCAGAGGAAGTAACACGACTAGGAACACCCGAGGCTGCGGGCCAGGACGAGAGTGAGCATGGTGAGAGAGGAAACGCAACAACACAACGATGTCATGATGGAACAACATCCTGTTTAAAAAATCAAAGTGTGCATTTGTACAAGTGAGTGAAAGAAATATAACTTTCTGAATTAGTCAGGTTCTTATGGCTTGGCCTTTGAAACAGTTTCAGGATACCATTGGGTAGACATAAAACCAGTCAGAGAAGTGAATCATATGGGGTAGTCAGAGCAACAATATGACTGGTATCAACAAAAGACATCCAGAACATCTGGAGTGGAGCAGGAATCCTGTTGGATGACTGCTGTCAGCTGACACAGTATATCCCAACTCCGGTCCATGGGGCACACTGTCGTGCAAGTTTTAGATGTTTCCCTGCTCCAACACACCAGATTATTATTAATTATCGTTAACAGGTTGTCATCAAGGTCTGAACAAGTCTGTTAAAGGCACAGAGACTTGTATCAGGGTGTGATGAGGCAGGGAAACATCTAAAACCTGCAGGACAGTGTGCCCCAAGGACCAGGGTTGGGAAACACGGAGCTGATGGATCCAAGCTAGCAAGTTCAGGCTAATCTGAGAATCCGATCGTCCCTACGGACCATTGATGTTGTCTGGTCTTGTGATCAGATCTGATCCATGTGTCCTTGTTGACGTTGCCTCATCTACATGGTTCCTTACGCAGCCTACACGCATAGTGCTGATAGAAAGTCTAAAATGGAGGGTGGTGAACTGGTTTTGCTCCTGGCATATATGGGATACATAATTAGTAGAAGTTATGAGATGGTATGATGAAGGAGGAGTCCTGTACTCCAGGACAGATGTGATGAAAATGAGCAAGCTGAAATGAAACCATAATTTGGTTTTAAAGGTTATTTTCTGACCTTGCACCTGTGCAGATCTGCCACCTGGCACCGCAGACGACTTCGCTCAGCTGCTCACGTGTCCATACTGCGAACGCGGCTACAAGCGGCTAACGTCTCTAAAGGAGCACATCAAGTATCGACATGAGAAGAATGAGGAGAGCTTCGCCTGTCCGCTGTGTGCCGACACCTTCAGCCAGCGGTCTCATCTGGAACGTCACATGACCACGCACAAACCCGCTGGAGACCAGGTAAACAACCTCACCTAGTCTGAGCTGGGTCCATCCTCTTGTTTCTGTGTACGCACGTTCACGTCTGCAGGGTTTTCTGGGATCTTTGACGTAGCTGTGGAACTCCTTCTGGTGTTTTCAGAACGTAACTTTTCTCATATGTATTTAAAAAAACAAACTTGTTTGATGGGTTTATGCTTTGCCAGCTGGCATTGGAAAACTGAGCAGCTAGTAGCCCATTTCTTAAAAAAAAAAAAATTCTTGTACAGGTCACAAGTGTAGGATTTCTAAATATCAGTGTTCCTCGGCAGTGAGTAAGAGCTGTACTTCCTGGCTTTGAACACTAGGGGCACACAGATGCTTTGTTTAGGCAGCTCTAGTTTTATAATGAGGATAAGTTATTGATCCCTGAAGCCAAAGAGATCATTGCGCGATTAACCAAAAGCAGTTCCTTCAGTCTTCAATCTTTTGATTTTAGTCACAGTTGTTCACATTAGTCTCTCCACTGTCTCTTTGCTTCACTAATCCAATAATTTCCTGAAAATGTAATAAAAGCCAATAATACAATCAAATGTCCTGACTCTCAGGTGGATCATTTCTACCAAACTGCTGATTTGAATCATGTAAAGTGTTTCGAAACATGTGTGACAGGAGACTTGTGATGTCATCAGGCAAAGATGCCAGAAAAAAAAAAAAAAAAGCAGCCCGGCTCACTATTTTATTATGCTTTCTCATTTGGTTTCTGTTAAATAATGTGATATTACCCCAGTAGCTGAGTAGCTGAGTTTCAGTGTCATTGGACTCTCGTGACTTCACATCGCCAAAGTAGCCACATTCTGCTTTTTGTGTGTTTTGACTTATTAACAATATTATTATTAGAAATGATCATTTAAGATGTGATTAAAGGCTTAAAAAGAAGGTAAACATATGCTATAGTATTCCTTTAAACAAAATACCCAGTTTTTATGGTGCTGAGAAAATGTTCTGGAGAGTTTTTTTCTATCATTGGCTCTCTATGACACCACAGAGAGCAGAATTTTCATGTACATTCACATTCTCTAGAAAAATTTCAAAATATATATAGAAATTTTATATAGCACTGTGGGCAGAGACCATTGTGCTCTAAGCAAAGGTGCTGGTTTGATCCCCAGCTTCACCAGGAAGTGTTCTTGCCCCCAAAGCAGTGTTGTCTTAGTGCTGGTCCCAAGTCTGGACAACTGAGAGGGCTGTGTCGGGAAGGACATCTGACGTATCCCAAATCAAAGAGCAGAACCTAATGCTCCTCCATGACGACCCTGAAGACAGAAGGGCAGGGATGGTCAGTTTAAAATCAGATGTTCATGACTTCACAGGAGGGATCAAGTGTGTTTTCCATCCTGGTGGATCTGATTGTACTTCTTACAAAGTGTTTTTCTTTCCAAGATGATTTTGTTTCCAAATGTGTTTTGTTGTGAGGGAAGGTTGACTGAGTGAATATAGTTTATTTTGTGTAATCGACCAGGAACCCTGATGGATGTGAGGAAGAAGGTAAAGCTGAAGGTTGGCGCTTTTCCCATGGTAGAAGCTCAGAAGAGTCTGAACCACAAGTGACAAATAAACTGTTTTGTGTTAGGAAGCAAGAAAAAGCATTCACTTCTGTGTAAAAATCAACTTAACTGATTATCACACCGAGACAGCCAACTAATGAGTCAAAAGAAGTTGGATGGCAGCATCACTGGCTTCTCTGTGTTTTAGCTGCAGACATTTTAATAACCTATGAACACATGTTTATACAGAATAGCACAGATGGTGAGTGACTAAAAGATGAAATGATCTGAAATGCTAAACAATCACAGGTAATGAGCAGAGTTTTTACTGAACACAGATATCCTGTGTAATCTTTGATGTGGCAGTGCGTCAGGCTTGCTCATGTTCTGGATCCAACAGTATTTGAAGTATTTGAGGCACTGATTTACTGAAAATGTTGAAAATGTAGCACTGATAACATGTTTATAGAATGAAAATGTTTGTCTGACCAGCAACAGAAGTTAGCATTAGCTCCACCCCCCATCAAGCCTCCAGGAATTCGACCAATCGGAAAGCATTTGAGTCAAATCTGTTGCTTTTCAAAAGCAGTGGATTTCTTCTTCTGACTCTCTGTCTTTGTAGTTTTGATATAATTCCAGGTTTTTGGAGTTTTTCTTAGAGCAAAACCACTCTGAAGGAACTAGAGATCAACATTAGATTGTTCTGACCTTCATTTACGTCAGGGTAAAAAAAAAGATAGAGAAAGACATCATGTGGATTTCATCATGTTTGGTTTTTTTTTCATTCAGACAAATGTAATAATTTTATGGTGATCATGGCAATATAAATAACAGCTGAAATCTTTTGCTGAGTTTGTGTCATGAAAATCTTCATATCCAGTCTCAAAAGCTTCTCAGGGTTTTATTTAAATTGTATAAACTTTTCATATGTCCTTCGTAGATTATCTACGTCCATACTGAGCTTACACAGGTTGCAATGCATTATGGGAAGCGTAGTCATCGGATTCAACTAGATTAGACTCAAGCAGACCTGTGGTGTTTGCAAGAACGGCAATGTGAACATGGCCCGCAAATGCAGCTCAGGGTATCACGCTGTGATCTAATAATGAGGCTGTGTTAAACGCTTCCTGCACACGCCTGTTTGCTGCCTCTCATCATCCAAAAGTCTCATTAAAGTCACTAACTGAGCACTGAGTCATTCAATTTTTCAATTACACTGTGACTGTAATGAAATTTCCTGAGATCAAGCCTCGTATCTCTTCAGATCACAGACTACCTTCCCCCCCACCACCGCCTGCGACTCCCCCCCCCTGCAGCAGCCTTAAACAGGACCAGATGGTCTTTTCCCTGCTGGGTTGAAGGATCATAATCCTCTAAGTGGCTGTTTATTTGTGTTCATTCTGAGTTAAACTGTTAAAGAGAGGCGAGTGGCTGATGTGAGAGGAGGATAGAATTGTTACAGTGAACTTCAGCTCGCTGTCACGTTCAGCTGGACACATGATGTTCACTCTTCAGGACAGGAACACATCTTCACGTTGGCAGCTTCCTGCTGCTTTTTCATTTCTGCTTCAGTTTACAAGCACAAACAAAATTTTTGGATGGATGGATGATGGATGGATGGATGGATGGATGAACATTAGACGTATGTTAGATGAATGGATAAATTTGTGATGGATTGATGGACGTCAGATCATTGGACAAATAAATGGATGTCAGATCGTCAGATGGATGTTCATATTTCTTTCCTTCTGCTGTGTTGTTGAAGGTCTTCAGTTCTTGGTAATGGCCTGCTGCAGCAGTGCCACAATAACGTTGTCATTGATCGTATGGATGGGATCATGATGTCATCTACTTTGCAAAGTGAAGTCAGCAGCTTTGAAGTCGAACAACTTGTCTGTAAAAGTGTTGTTTTCGATGACGCTGAACAGCTCAGAATTTGGTCTGACTGACGTTATTCTTCTTCATCATGGCTTTTGTCTTGTTTAACTTGTGGTTATTAAACGTCAGAGCAAAGCCAAGAACAGAAGCTTTTATCTGCTAAATAAAGCAGAGATGAGTGTTCAGGTTCATGTTTCATCTGAGACGAAAGGATTTGAGCTCCCACTCTTCTGTGGGGGGAAAGACTCCCCCCAGACACTGCTGCTGTTTGTTTATCTGTGTATTTGCATTTCAAATGTTGGGAATTCACCTCCACCAGAAAGTGTAACCTCTGAACAATGGCATCCTACGCTGTTTCTCAGAATGGCTCTCACACAGAGTTCCAGTAGAATCTGTCACCATCTCATCTGCTCCACTGTCAGCTTGAGTTCCCTCTCTGCTCAACTCCCACTCCACCTCCAACACTTCAAATCTGTTTTTGTCTCCACAGCCGCCGCTGCTCAATGAAGGAACTGGAAACCGCAAGTTCAAATGCAATGAGTGTGGAAAAGCCTTCAAGTACAAGCACCACCTGAAGGAGCACCTTCGTATTCACAGCGGTGAGTGGCTCTGCCTGTCAATGAAAGATCAGCTCTGATGGATGGAGGAACAGCAAAAAACTGCTCTGTGGCTCGTGGTGAAAGAGAAATGTTGTGTTGTATTTGACTAATGGAGCCTCAGAGCTGCTGCCAAAACAACTGTGGGCTGAAGGGAATCCCTGCATGTAGAAGAAAATATTTAAAAAAAAAACACCAAGAGTGTATGACTGTTAGTTTTTTGTTCACAGCAGGTCACAGCTAACTCTTCAGCTCAATGACAGTGCCATGCTGAAAGTATAAACACACAGAAACCTGTATGTTAGCAGGTTAGCAGCAGCTCTGAAGTCAGTCAGGGCTTCATCATCCTCATGACCTCTGTTCATTTAAGTTCATAAACTGAAATACAGTTGAAACAAACCATTATTTTATTTCTAGATAAGTCTGCTGATAAAGAACTAGGACTAACTGAATGTCTATGTTTAGCATATATGCTAAGTACGTGATTCTGGAGCTGGTTCTAGCAGTAACATTTTATGTCAACGCCACTTTAATCACAACTCAAAACCACTCTGTGTCTGGTTTTATTTTTGTGTGTGGTCACGTTCAGCCACCTCTTCCCCCTGTTCCCCACTCACTCTGATGTCATTGGTTGCCTTCCTAATCCAATAAGAGCCAATACTGTCATCATATGTCATGGCAACATAGTCGATTGGAGGATTTTTCTTTTTTAACCAAATGTTGTTGAGGTGGGGCCTGATGATGGTGATATCAGAAGGCGGGCAGGTTTTGACACTATCACTCTTAAGAAATTTAAGCCTTACCTGCAGAACATCAAACAGAGAAGGATGGAAACTCAGTTGGAAAATCTGATAATTATTTGAGGTTGAATTGTGCTATGATGTAAGAGTAATTTTTTTGTTTTGTTGTGCCGCAGGTGAGAAGCCATACGAATGTTCCAATTGCAAAAAGCGCTTCTCCCACTCTGGATCCTACAGTTCCCACATCAGCAGCAAGAAATGTATTGGTCTTATTGCCCTCAATGGACGTGTGCGCAACGGAAATAACAAACCTGGATCTTCTCCAAATTCCACAACCTCTTCACCTGGAAGTCCCGCCCTCGCCCATCTCCGGCAAAAACTGGGCTGCCCACAAGATCAGCAGGGTCCGCTGGATGTCAAAGCTGAGCCAATGGACTTCAATGACTACCGGCTGCTGATGGCCTCACAGCCCGGGTTTGCAGGACCAGGTGTCTACCTGAATGGTCGTGGTGGGAGCCCCCTGGGCGTACATAACTCCTCCCAAAGCCCACTTCAACATCTGGGAGGCATGGGGCTAGACTTCCCCCTGCTGGGTTACACGGGATCGCTTGGAAGCAACCTGAATAAAGTGCAGAAGGTGCTTCAGATGATGGACAACACTGTGTGTAGACAAAAGATGGATGGTAATCCAGAGGAGATATCCAAGCTAAGAGCTTACATGAGAGAGCTGGGGGCCCAAATGAAAGCCCAGACAGGTTTTCAGGTGATGGGACATAGCAGCCCCACCAAGAGCATTATTGACTACACACTGGAGAAAGTCAATGAGGCCAAAAGTTTGATCAATGAGTCCAAGACACAAGTGGATGTCAAGAAGGAGAAACTAAACACCTCAGTTGACCTGAGCAGTGCAGAAAGGTCATTTGACGAACAAAACCAGTTTGTTCCATTCTCTTGCCAGTACTGCAAGGAGACTTTCCCCGGACCCATCCCTCTGCATCAACACGAGCGCTATCTGTGCAAAATGAATGAGGAAATCAAAGCGGTCCTTCAGCCAGCAGACAGCAGTCCTTCCCATCGTCAGGGTGCAGTAGCTGACGAACTGTCCAGTAATGACAGGGCAACCAGCCCCTCCAACCCCTTCAAGGACCATGTTTCAGTGCTCAAGGCCTACTTTGCTATGAACACTGAACCCAACTCAGAGGAACTCCTTAAGATTTCACTTGCAGTTGGCCTTCCTCAAGAGTTTGTTAAAGAGTGGTTTGCCCAGTGGAAGAGTCAAAATCACCACATGGGAAGTCTATGGAAAAAGTCGCCCCCTCCTGACCGTGGTGGACCAGACCACAGCTTGAGCCAGTCTCCAATGCCACTTTCTGCCATAGATTTACATGGTGGCTTCACCAATGGTGATGCTTCCCACAGACTCATAAAGGCTAACCAGTTTCCAGTCAACAGGCAGACAACAGGGGACAAACCACTAGACCCCTCGGACCACTTGAGAAGCAACACTCCATCACCCCTCAACCTTTCTTCCACCTCCTCTAAAAACTCTCAGAGTAGCTCTTACACTCCAAACAGCCTCACATCTGAGGATGCCCATGGGGATATACCACTGGATCTTTCACTGCCCAAACACATGGCGCAGAAGCTGGGGGAGAAAAGACCCAGACCTAACGGTTTAATCACCGAGCGCAATGGGGAATTTTCAGTAAGAGAACAGGGCTGTGGGCCCTTAGACCACATTAGTATCAAGAAAGAGGTCTTGGGCTCTGATGGTGGAGGAAACTCCACCAACCAGCTGGAGAAAAGCACCAGTCCCATTTTTGGGATTAATCCATTCGCTGGCAGCCCTGTCTACACCTCCCTACCATCTCATGGAGCGTTTCCTCCACCCACCTTTATGAGTCCTGCCCAGGCCACCATCCCAGGTCTCAGGCCATATCCAGGTCTCGATCCCATGAGCTTTTTGCCTCATATGGCCTACACCTATGCCACTGGAGCTGCAACATTTGCTGAAATGCAGCAGAGGAGAAAGTACCAACGGAAAGCAGGTTTACAGGTAAAACTAGATCTCATTGTGGGTGTTGTATTTTTGTCCATTGTCAGTTTAGGTCAGAAGTGGCAACCCTGTGAAATAAGGTACAAGGTTTACCCACAGGTGATGAAGCTTTCACCCTTTTACCTGTCCTACTCACTCAACCTTGGCTGAAATAACTTGCAGACTGGCCAGGCCTGGTTTGTAGTTGAGATATCTGTTGGAATTCAAGGATTTTTCCTTAAGTTTTTAAAAGAAATCAAAATCAGAGTTTGAATAGAAACATGAAACAGCGGTAAAGCTGGGTTCAAGTCGTGTTGTTTTGTCTGGGAAATAAATATATAAACGGGGTATAGATAATCGATGGATGGATGGTTTCTATACTGTAGGAAGCAGCTTTTTTTTTTTTTTAACTATGAATATTAGTACTCAGTCCCTGTTTTACTGTCATCTGTATGATCTTTAGTGGGCCACAAGCATTTAAAGTTTAAACCTGTTTAAACAGTTTTTTCTCACATATACAGTTCCTTAAGGTCTGAACTGAATGGGGTATATAGAACTGTATCCCTAAAAATTAATTCAGCATAGGGTAGATTTTCATTGTGTTTTCACTCAAGGGGGTGGAAACGAATTAAGTTTGTCCATAAAAAAGCTCACTCCTGTGTAATTCTTGGCTGTAATATTTTATTTAAAGAAGTATATAACTATTTATTGAACACAGGACTCATCATGGTCTTTCATCAGTAAATCTCTTTGAACTATAAATACCATTGAGGCTGTACATCCTGTTGTAACCTGCTGTAAGTATCACCTGCAGCATTCATTAGGTAAATACTTGCCATTTCTGGCTGAATTAGTCAACCCTGAAAGAACAAATAACCATTGTTGTATTTTTATTTGGGTTAATTTTATTAAAATTGTTATTTTGGAATAACCATTGTTGTATTTCTATTTGGTTTTATTTTGGAATCAAAATAAAAATACAACCTCGGAGTGTAGCTGTGGGAAAAAAAAGCTTATGAGAATGTTATGTGTGAGAAGCCAAAATTTCCACCACAGTAGCTGCTGTAACTCCAAAGTTGAGGCAGATTTGGTGTTTGGTTTGGATGCCTCCTAAAGAGAAGGAGTTGCGGCAGACATTAGAACATGCTGGGGAGAATATATTTCTAAGAACGCCTTGGTATGGATGGATGGATGGATGCGCCCTGGCTCTAGTTATCATGACTAACTGTGGGAGCTTTACTTGCAAAATTATGCAAAATTATGTTTCCAAATATTAGCATTTACAGACATGACAGATATCTTTTCGCTGTTCTAAAAAACAAAACCAAAAAAAAAAAAAAAACTTTATTGTGTCTGTCTTACACAACCTGAGCACAATCACAGTTCTGTCAACTCTGTTTACTGAAGAGTTGCTTTAAGTGTGGTTTGAGTGTGTGTTGATTGTTTAAACATTCAAATGTACAACTGCCATCTTCTGAAATGTTGGCTCCGTAGATACTTCTAGACTTTGGCCATAAAAACACTTGTATCAGAGAAGTGGAAAGACATTGGACAGTCCATTCTTATGCATGATACATGATACTAGTATTTTTACTCTTCCATCAACCACTGGCTACCAGCTACCTCTTTAGTATCACTGTGAAGATGGATTTTCCTAAGGAAAATCCCCCAGGACTGTTTGGTTTGGAAGTCCTTAAGTCAATCATATTCTCATCAGTTTCAGGGGATGACCACAGATTAGTCACTGAATTCAGTTCACCTGGTGTCGGTCATTATTTGTGCACTTCATCCATTGCCTCCTCAGCCCATATGTCCCCCTTTTTTTAAGTGTCTCCTGGATGAAGGGACTTACCCAGGTTGGGCCTTTAAGCCCTGTCCAGACTTGGGATCACAGGGAGCTGTAGGGGGGTGGAAGCATAAGGTGTCTCAGAGCGTGAAGTCGACAGGTGTGGGATTATCACTGAAGCTCTGTCTTTGTCTCAGGGGGAGCTGCTGGATGGGACGGTGGACTATCTGTCAGGCCTGGATGACCTGACAGACAGCGACTCGTTGCTCTCCAGGAAGAAGATTAAGAAGACTGAAAGTGGTATGTACGCGTGTGACTTGTGCGACAAAACATTCCAGAAGACCAGTTCCCTCCTAAGACACAAATATGAGCACACAGGTATATATAACATTTGGACACTTCTTTTTACTCCACCCCCGATGCTTCTGTGCCCCCCGCTTTCATTTCTTATGTCTTCATACTTTTGTTCCATTCCCTCTTTTAAATTTATATTCTTCACTTAGCTTCCCACTTGTAGCTCTTCTTTTCCCTTTGCGTTATTTTTATGTTTTGTTCTTTGCAAACCATGGCCTTTAACATGTTCCTTTCTTTTCAGCAGGGGGTAGAGAGAGGATTACATTGACATACATCTGCCAAATAAGAGCAGCATTTTTTTGCAGCATCAGACTTTTATTGTGGCGTTTCTAGTCAATAAGGGGTGTTGGGAATGTTTGCTTGCGTAAACTGTACAAGCCAAAGGAACTTTATAAAAAATATTCCTGGCTGTTCATACAGTCAGGTCCAAAAGTTAGTTTGCTTTTAAGAATCATGATTATAGTTGGATTTACTATAAGGCAAATACAACCTCAAACAAACAATAATATATACATTTAACAAAAATTCTGATCTCCAGTGTTTCAATAACCCACCTGTAACATCATAAGTTCATGGTCGATGACTCAATGATTTCAAGGTGTCCCAGGTACTGTGGGTTAAAATCAACCCCACATCATCAACCCTCAACCACCGTGCTTCACAGTGGGTCTAAGGTGTTTCTGCTAAAATGCTGTGTTTGGTTTTCTCCAAACATGGTTCTGGACATTAAGGCCAAACATATCCACTTTGGTCTCATGTCTCCAGAGGACATTCCAGAAGTCTGCTGGTTTATTCAGATGCAGTTTTGGAAACCGTAGTCATGTTTCCATGTTCTTGTCAGACAGAAGAGGTGTTCTCCTGGAAACTCTTCCAAACAAGCTGCTTCGGTCTTCTTATCATTGTGCCATGGTTAAAGAAGCTGTAGATCATGTTTTTATTTCTTTTTGGGGTGTGTGTTTCTCTGATTGAACCTTGGTCTCTATTAGTCACCATTCACCTCGGGGTAAATTTGCTGCAACGTCCAAGCCTGGAATGATTGGAAACTGTCTTCAGTGTTTTCTGCTTGGCAATAATCTTTCTCGCTGAAGAACTTTGAAATCAAAAGAGTTCAGAAATAGCTTTTTAAACCTGACTGATGTTCAGCAACAGACTTATGTCTTTCCCTCTTGGTATTGTGTTAAAACACATCTGAATGTTCTAGAACAAGAAACAGTCAAAACATCTGCTTTTCTAGAGGTCTGATCAGCTCATCAGGAGTTATTGATTAACGGTTCTTAACTGAAATTCCTAAATTCTGTGGTAACAGTAAGAGTCTACTTAGTATTAGCAATATTAATTATTTTTCTTTTGTACTTGATATTTGTTAAATAAATAATGGCACATTGACTAAAGTTCTATGTTGTTGTTCGTCTGAGGTTGTATTTGTCTAATATTAAGACCCACTATTGTCAGAAGATCATTATTATTATTAGGTTTTATACACAAAAATAACAATTAAAAGATTGACGATTAAAGAGGGGGGTTCTAACTTTTGCGTATAAAAATTAATGACTCACACACATTTTAGTTCATATTAACAGCATAGTTTTGTTTTAAACTTTAACAAATAGCTGTCCAGTCACAACACATGAAGCAGATTTAAAGTTTTAATTTTCTGAATTCACTTCTAAAATTACAAATGAAAAGGCATGTACTCCCTATCCTGAGTACCAGCCTCTCAAAAATCAGATGTGGAGGGCTGACTGAAATGAAAAATAATTATAACTGTATATAAAGCATTTCTGGGTGAAATATCAGGAAGTTTAAAGTTCTGATGTGCAAGAGCTTGTTCTGACTGCTATGGTCAACCCAACTTTTCACTATTGAACTTAAGCACCAGTTAAACAGCTGAAGTGTTTCCACCATAGCTGTATATGAAGTGATGATATTTCTATTGATGGAGTGACTATATTTGTGAGTTTATAATGACTTGCACACAATCAACACTTAGTTTTGGGCAGCATAAGGCTCAATCTCTTATGCTGGTACCGAAACAACATCTAAAACTAGGATTGATGGACCTGAAATGAGGAATAGCAGACCAGCACCAGGACCCACAATTGCTTGGTCGCCGGGCAGCGCAGCACAGCCGAATCAGCTGCCTGGATTGGTTCGGCACAGAGGCACAAATTTCCTTGAGCTCCAGCAAATTTGTGGCCATGTATATTTTCACACATACCCCTCCACCCCCCATACAGTTGCCATGGATTCGAAAGTGTCACGTTAACACTCCATGGGTGGTGCTTCTGACATGCCTTCATCATACCGCAAACAACCAATCAATTTTCTTTTATTTCACTACATAAATGAAGCCTGTACTTCTGAAACTGTCCTGACCCCATGTACAGTTTTTTTGGGTAGCACTAGCTGTGTAGCCACAACTTGATTGGCTGGCGCTTACATCGAAGCATCAGGAGTTGAAACACACAAACCCATCCTTTAGTTCAGCAACGCTTTCAACACATACCTGTGAGCGCACTGTTATTGATCTCAGACTGGATCGCCAAATAAAATCTCCTGATGGTGTAAAGTCCAGTGTCTTACTCCGCCCCCAAACACCAGGAGCTTTGAACAGAGTTGTTACAGCATGACTGCATCTGTGCAGTGTTTTAGACATTATATTAAGACTTCAGGAAGTTGTGTCAACTGTTCAAAAACAAAAAACAGTCATTATATGTCTCCTTTAAAACTAAAACTGGTGGCTCTTTTTCCACTGGAGTTTGGTTCGGAGCCTGACATGCCAGTTTTACCTGAGCGCCATCTTTTAAACGCCATAACCTGTTCTACCTTCATCTCTTACACTCAGTTGCATCATCTCTCGTTCAGCAACCCCCCAAACATTCAGAGCAGGAATCCGCCCTCTCAGTTAAATTTGCCCCCGTGTGTGTGTGTGTGTGTGTGTGTGTGTGTGTGTGTGTGTGTGTGTGTGTGTGTGTGTGTGTGTGCGTGTGTGTGTT
>JAOWBL010000014.1:362603-389721 GCA_028564865.1 Zenarchopterus dispar
GTGTGTGTGTGTGTGTGTGTGTGTGTGTGTGTGTGTGTGTGTGTGTGTGTGTGTGTGTGTGTGTGTGTGTGTCTGCAAATATTTTAAAGGTTAGTACCATGATTTGGTAAGACCTTTATCCAAAGGATATATATATGCCTTTTAATCTTGCAGCAGACATTTTTTGTATATGGTGCATTAATGTGAGGTGTGTGTCCTTCACCAGTCCTTCTTGACAGTCTAACCTTGCATATTTTATTAGGTTCTAACTTCCAAACTCTGCCTAGAGGACTAAAACCACCAATGTGCAACACAAAAGTACAAGACTGACAAAAAGACAAGGATACTGATGGGTGCAGGGTGTGTAATGTGGTGATCACTGCATTTTTTGTGTGATGTGTCTTAGTGATGAGATGTATTACAGTAGGAGATAAACATGATAATAAAAGACAAGTAGACAAAGAAATAGGGGCAGACAGAATTGTGTGTGAGTGAAGTGAGTTTGTGTGTGTAAGTGAGGTGACTGTGAGTGTGTGTGTGTGTGAGAGAGAGAAAAGGGGATGTGAGCAGTGCAGTCACATCCCAACGTGTGCACATACATACACAAGCATACAAGCATGTACATTCAAATATAAACATATAGCCAACTAATTACATATATATATATATATATATACAGATATATATCCACACTTGACCATCTACATACATACACGAAGAAGGAGCGGTACATATACCTGCAAAGTAAAGCACATATATTAATAATAATGGTGACAAAAGGCACAGAACAGTAACAACAACCCTAGTGCCAGTAACAATATTAATCCCAATATCATTATTAATATTATAATTAGTACAAGTACCACCAACGATAACCAGGGTAGGAATTGTTGTCATCACCCGCCAACAACTCAACACCCCTCCCAGGCAGCCCCGGGTCCCCCAATACAGTAACTGTTAAAGCTGCTTAATAGAGCCACCAAATACAGTCCCAGGAAAAACTTCATGAACGCTTTAGATTTGATTGGTTTCCTGCATTAATTTGCCTTAAAATGTTGCCTGATATTCATCCAAGTCACATAAAAAAACACTGCAATAACTATTATATCTTGTATCTTTATTGAAGATGCTCCTTAAACAATCAGAGCAATGCAGAGAAAAGTAAGTGAAGCCATAGATGTTTTACCTCATAAATGGAGTCAGTAGTTTGTACACCTGGTGTTTATTAACATTTGGACGTGTTGTAGAGCTACTTTGATAAAACACAATCAAAGATTTGCAGTTTGCTCTTCGTTAAAAGCATCTATGGATATGATCTATGTCCTGCTAATAGGAGATCTTCAAAGACAAACAATCAAGACCATTGGATAGGCAAAGCTGGAAAAGGATACCAAGTCATCTCAAGATGTTTAGGCATTCAACAGTTCACTTCATTCAACAGATAGACAAGCTGTATAGGAACAGAGACAGTTTAAAGTGAACTCATAAGGGTCAACTAAAGGCCTGAAGACATCCCTGGAACTGGAAACATCCCTGTTCATGAGTCTACCAATTGGAAGTCATTGAACAAGTAGGACGTTCCTGACACAACACTTATTGACATCAAAACACCATCGCAGTGGTGAAGTATGGTGGAAGGTGCATCATGATTTGCTATTTCTGAGTTTGGACCACTTGCAGACATTGAGATATAAATGAATTCCCTAAAATGACACTAAACATGGAAGTCAAACCACCACAGAATGGCTTCAGAAAATGAAAATACTCCTTCTGGAGTGGTCCAAACCTTAACCCTGCAGAGATGGTGTGGAATGAGCTCCAGAAAATGGTTCACATCCTCCAAATGTGTCAAAGCAGTTGTGGAAAAAGGACATGATCCAAAATTATCCCTGAATGTTGAGCAGCTTTGATCCAGAGACACTAACAGATTTTGTTGAAGAAGCAGCTTCAACCAGCTGTTAAATCTGTGGGTTCACTTACTTTTTCCTCCTGCACAGTGAATGTCTAAAAGGATAGTCCAACAAAAAGAAAGAAATTTCCAATTTTTTCTGTGTTATTGGCCTAATTCTATTGTGTTCGTCTGTATTGTGCCTTAGACGGAGATCAGATCATGATTTTTGCAAATGGTGCAGAAAACCAGTACATTTAAAGGACTGCACATTTTTTTCTTGTCACTAATTCTTGAAGAGTCTTCTGTCCAAATTTGAACAGAAATCTCTTCACTGGATCAGAAGTTCTGCATTTCTTATTTCTTAAAAACCAACTCAGCTCTCAAAGTGATGAATTTCAGTGGGAGACTTGTTTTGTGCACTGATGCTCTGAATTTTACAGACAAGGTGGGAGTTGTTGCCCCAGTAAACCAGAAAAATTAAATTTGCAAACATGCAGTAGGTGTTCTGAAAGTATCTGATTTAAGACAAAACCTTAACACTATCTTCAACCTAACCAGGTTATTTTTAATCCCTAACCCTAATGGAACATTGAGTGAAAACACAAGTAAAACCAAATGACATGTAAAATGAAAACTTAAAAGAGCTTGTCTGGATCTGATGGTGAACTCCTCCAGCCATCTGTTTCAGTAAATAAATGAAGAAATTGTGTCCAAGGCCATAAATCAACAGTTTTTCTGTTGTAATTTGGTTCAAGACTGGACAAACAGTTTTATGTTGTAAAGTTGGAGTATGAAATAGCAGTAAATAGTCCTGAATTATGGCTAACATGACTTAACACGTGGTAAAAGACCAGGTTCAGATGTGTTTCTGAGTGTCTCATGATCCAGCTGTGAAACACGCCAGCCTGATCCGAAGTGCTCCTGAGCAGCAGAACAACATCTGTTCACACTTCAGATTAAAAGACACTTACTGGAAAGTTTGGGTGCCTCTAAGCATGAATTAAAGATGGATTAACAGCTTATGTGAACTGCAGGTTCATTACCCAGCCATCGATGGAAAAGAAAAACACGTCATTACAAATGTCAGATGCCTCAAAAGTCAGCTTGCACTTTGTGTGGTTTTGCAGTGACCTCAAGAGCTCAGGGTGTTCGAACATATCATAAACATGAGGAAGTCACAAAATTTAACCTACTGATTTGTTTTCTGGGACATGAGTTTCTCTCTTTTGGAAGTTCATTAATTTAGAAAATAACATTTAAGAATACTTCTATGCAGATTCATCCAGGTCATGTTAATCCTCAGTTCTTAAAGAGAAGACGGCTGGACTTTTTACGGTTCTTAAAACAGGTTTTACAACTCAACTTAGCTTTAATTGTGCAGCACTTCTAAACACATAATTATCTAGACAGAATGGTTTGGATAAGCCAGACAATTTTCAGGAGATGATTTAGATGATGGGTTAAAGCTATCTTGTTGTTTTTTGAATGGCCACTTCGTACTGACTACAAAAGTGAATCAATCTGCACTGACCCCAATGTTAAAATGCCCAAGAAACATATTTATATCCTGGTTTGGAAATAGTTTAGGCCTCCACTGATATATTTTATATCCATGTCAACTGTACAGAGACAGACCGAGAGTCAAGGTAGAGTTGGCCTGAATCAGTTCCTGCCTCCATGGTATCCTCCATAGTGAAGGATAACTTATGTTCATCTTTTGTTTATGTATCTGTACAAACTACAAACAATATTTTGTCTGTCCAGTTCTCTTGATACAGTCTGCGAGCATCACACTAGTCAAACCTAGTTGTTATTAGTCTGCAAACAGTTTTTCAGCAGCATTTTTAAGAAAGACTGTACCTAATTTAGTTACTAAGTAGATGAAAGCAGGCTTTTCTAAACATCTCTTTAACATGTGTAGTAAATAAAGAATCTTCATCAAAAATGACTCCAAGCTTCCTCGCTATTATACTGGAAGCCAAAGGAAGTCCATTGAGACCTTTATGTCTTCAAGACAAGTGTGTATTTTTCAATAACAGATTAGTTTCCTCTAGAATCAAGCATAAGTATAGAGTAGAATTTCATCAGCGTAACACTTGAGACAGACGTCTGGTTTCCCGATCATATCCCATCAATCTAGGAGGGGCTATGAGGGAATTTCCAAACAATCTGGACTTCATCGTGCTACTATACACAAGTGGAAATGTGACTTTCACTTTGACTGCCTAATATCATGAAAGCAACCAAGCTTGTTTTGTTCAGCCAGAGTCCACTCACATACAGTCCCAAGTTTGGTTTATGTTTTGCAAAATGAAGTATTCATAAAAATTTGAAGTATTCATAAAACACATATATTTAGGTTAAAATAAAATACAGACAAGCATTTAGTTTAGTTTTTTATTTTGTAATTCATAGGTTAATTTTCTTTCTTTGATTATTTGCTTTAACCATCATTTCTTTCAAAGATAAAGGGAGGATGCACACAAGCGCTTCCTGTGTTTATCTCCTGTGTGACATCATCTATTACATCACTGGGTTAACTTATGGACTATTGATAGTGATTTATGGTGATGAAGTCAGAATATGTAGTCGAATTTTTATAAAGTTAAGCAGAATTTGTTTTACTCTTTTTTGTACATATTTGTCACTCATGTAATACAAGTCTTTTGTAAATAAACTGCTTTTGTCTCATGTCAAGGAGACATTTTGAGTCTCCTTCTAAGTGGCATTAATCAAGTCCTTGGGGACTGGTCTGATTTGATGTGGAGGCCATGTCTTGGGCCTTGCATCTGGAGCCCATTTGGCATCCCTGAGAGTTTGGATCGGCACTGAAGGAATAATGACGTGCAATGTGTATGCAAGATATATTTGGGCAGGGCCAAAATATTTAACAAATATCCATCAATTTGTCCTGGAGTTTAGAGCCCCAGTTAATGAATGCTGTCTCCAAGACTCAGATAAATGAAATTGAAACTCTCACATTCAGTCTTAATCATAGTCTGTAGGTCTTCAGTTACTCAATTTGCCCAAACCACCATCTTCACAACTGTTTTGAGGTGAAGGACTTTCAAGAACCAATGTGTGAAACTGTATTAGGAAGCTGAAGGAAGTTCGTGATGGGGCTTTGCTCATTATTGTTCATCACAGTTCTCATGTGAGCTGCAAAGACGGACTCTTTGCCGTGACCAGGTAGTTCTCTCTCCTCAGCTGCCAGGCTGTCATCATAATTTTGAGGTTTGGTTCCAGCTCCATCATTGACCATCATCCCTGTCCCAGAGCGCTTAACAGCCACAGGCTTGAATTATTGGCCCATTGCTCTACCACCAATAATCATGGAATGTTTTGAAAAACTGGTAATGGCAGATATCAAAGCCTCCATCCCTGCTGAGCTGGACCAGCACCAGTTGGCGTACAAAAGCAACAGATGGATGAAGGGTGTCATTACACTCCTGCTCCTCACAGCCCTCACAAACCTAGAGAATCCCAATACCTATGTGAGAATGTTGTTTGTTTATTTCACCTCTGCCTTTAACACCATTAACTCCGGCAAGCTGGTCAACAAGTTGCTGCCACTGGGTCTGGATTTCCACCTCTACAACTGGATTAAAATCTTCCTTCCCAACAGACCACAGCATGTGAGACTTGGAGACCTCATCTCCTCAAACATCCTCAACACTAGTACCCCCTAAGGCTGTGTTCTTAGTCCACTTTTGTACTCACTCTTCATGCACAACTGTTTTCTTATTCATAACAAATCACATATACAAATTTTCAGATAACACAACCATGATGGGGATAATCACCAAAAACAATGAGGCAGCCTACAGAGAAGAAGTCCAGGCCCTCACATCCTGGTGTCAGGACAATGACTTGCTCCTCAACACCAAAAAAAATGACAAAAAGAGTTTGTCATTGACTTTAGGAAGCAAAGGGACACAACATATGCCACCCTGGTGATCAATGAAGAAGAGTTGGAACAGGTGAAGAGTTTAAAGTACCTTAGTATTAACCCCTCTGAGGACCTAACTTGGGAAGTGAACACCAAGGAGCTGGTGGAGAAGGCCCAAGAAGTATTCTTCCCGCAGACCCTCAGAAAATCAAGGCTGTCACAGAAACTCTTCACCAACTCCACCAGAGCACTTTAGAGCCTGTCTTGTGCTATGGATGCACAATGTGGTTCTCCAGCAGAAGAGATAAAGGGGCAGCAGGAGATCACCAACAAAAAGATCATCAGCTGCCATCTTCCAGCCCTGGATCACATCTGCTCCACAGAGCCTGTCTGACTGTGACCATCCTGGACAATGCTTCTTTGACTAACTCCCCTCTGGTAGTCTCAGGGTCACAAGAAGAAGAACAGAAAGACTGAAAAACAGCTTCTTCAGCATGGCTTTGAAATCTGATATAAATCAAAAGTGTCCACATTACACTTCAGTCTGCACCTTATATCCATTTTATTTATTTTATACTAATATGCATCTTATGTTTGAACAGTAACTTAAAAACTTCCATTACTTGTCCTTTTAATCATACATATGTATATAGGAACAATGTTTTATGTCTATATATACATCATGTACATTACTCCTCCTGCTCTTACAGATATTCAAGCATTATACAAGTGATATTTTATAAGTTGCTATGTAAAGGAATCCTATCTATCTATCTATCTGATTGTTTAAAGGTGAAACATATTTAGGAGGGTCATGATGCTTCAAGAAGTCCAGTTACCTGTAATTCATGTACTGTAAAGTACTAAAGTCAGTCACATGCCAGTGTGTGAAACTGTGTCAAAGGGAAATTTTACCAGACTGATGCGATTGATTTCAAACTTTTTCTTTATCATTTCTGGTTTCCTCTAGGTTTAGATATTACGAGGTGTGTAAACTTTGCTGTCAGACTGAGGTTGCAGCTGAAACGAGTGACAGTCAGAGATGATAATGAGGGAGGAGAGTGAAGCACCAGGACAGACTCTCCCGTCAGCCTTCCTCCGAGGCCTCAGCACCATCAGGGATCTTTGGACTAATTGAGGAACCTGGCACAATAAAGCAAACAGACAAACATGCCGGTCGCATTGCAGCCGGGGGAGATGTTCCAGTTCAGGATGTGGGAGGGGGTGGGTGCTCATAAATCTGAGATGAGTCTGTTGGCCTCCTGTTCAGGCTGGTGAATATGAAGAAAAGCTGATGGACGGATGGATGGATGATGGAAGAGGACTCTAGGGATGGAGGTTTAGCCATATGGCCCTTTGGACCGGCCCGGCCTGGACAGCAGAGAGGACCTGAACCAGCCGCCGAGGTCACTTCCTGAGGCCTCATGAGGGACCTGCAGACTGCTGATCTCAGGACAGCAGAGAGTTTGACCTCTCCATCCCTGAGAGCAGCAACACTGACCCCTGTCAATCTGCTGGACAGCTGACAGGAGACCTGACTCAGGGATTAGACCGATCCCTGAGCGTGTTTTCGTGCCGTTATCCAGTGAAAAACTCCAAAAACTGCTCAATTCAGCAGAGTGACAGGAATACCTCAAAAATTAATCTTCATTCAGACCATATGTTGCAGTTTTAACATAAGGAAGGTTGAAAATGATTTACAGCCTGATTTTACTCATTTGTGAAAACAGGGTCATCTTTGTTCCACCTTTTCTGGGAAACTTGAAGAAACAAGCGCTAAGGCATAAAAACTGATGTTGGCTGAATTATACTCAAAACACACTAATAACTGTTAATTATTCATTAACCGTCATTCATTATTCATGAGAAATGGTTTCCCATGAAGTCTGCTCAGTACACTTGAATTAAAAAACAATACTATCTTTAACTCTCTGTGCTGTCCACATGGACATTAACTGGTGAGCAAGGTGGCATGTAGCTGGTGACGTTTAACCTGTTTGTTTCACCCTCAACCTGACTGGATGAATCTGGCCAAAAGACCATTTACAAGGTTCTGCTACAGCAGCTGGTCCACCATAACTGCTGAGGATCTTCTGCAGCAGAACAGAACCTGATATTTTTTTCAAATAACAGTTAATTCTTTGAAATCATTCTTTTAATTTTTGTTATTATCAATTCATCCATACAAGCAGTACAATATAAACAACTGTGTGAAGATAAATTTACACAGAAATGGGGTTAAAAGATTTATAAGATTAGCATAAATCAAAGAAGGATATGTAGGGAGAACTGGTCAGTCAGAGTAGAAGCCAACATCACCTGATCTTAACAGGCACCTGATGGTTGTCAGGTCTGGTGGTCATGGTGCTTTGCAAACCTGTGAGAGGGAACACAGGTCTATATTGTTTTTTTAATGAGTTACATAAAGATTGCAAATTCTGACAGAAGAAACTAGGCTAATGCTGTTAGCATGTGGAATCTTTGTAAATGCAAAGGGAAACTAATACAATTAGATTATTGTATTTTGTGTTAGTTCTTTAAAAGCTGGATATTTTTAAAAGGATGTGGATAGAGACTGACTCACTTTTTGAGGCCCTACTGGTCATTTTAGGGATTACACTTTTTCCACTTTTCCAATTCAGGACCTTCATTCTGATGTCCTTCTTAAATGTTTTGTGTGAACTTAGATGTGTGCTTCTGATCATTGTCTTGTTGTAAAACCTAGGAGCAACATAAAGCTAGACTGACAGCAGATTTCTTTACATTTTTACTCAGAATACCAACATAATGCTCTTCTTTTCATAACGCATGCACCAGAACAAGGTTCCCTGAAGCAACTGAAGCAGCTCAATGGCTCTGCAGCTTCATGCTCCCACCTCCAAAATGATGGGAATTGTAGTTTTTGAGTTGAAGGCCTCTTCTGCATCCATGTGTCCAGAGTTACTGAGGTTTCATTTTATCAGACAAAGGACATGCTCCCATAACTCATCCCCATGTTTCAGATGTTCAAACTACAGTCTGGTTTTTTATTCACCTGTGTGACCAACGGAGGTCTTCTTGGATGATGTTGAAGGCCACTGTGATGAGAGCCCCCCCAGCAGCCTTTACACTCAGGACTCTTTTAGCTTTAAGTCAGATGTTTTCTCAGAGCTTCATGGGATATATATTAATGCTGCTTGTATCTGCAATGTTTTTCAGGAAGAAATTCAAGAGACGAGAGGATAGCTTAAAGGGTTAAATGTCTGACTCTTCAAAGTGATAATTCAAGAGCGTTCAGCAATTACACATCCAGAGGCTTTTATCTCTTCAGCTGCTGTCAGCGCCTCAGCTGACAGCCTTTTATACCACACATGCAGCATTCATGGGTGTGTTTCTCTACCACACATTTAGACAGTTAACCCTTAACATTTTAATTCAGTCGACAGACAGAAATGTTGGTGTTTTGGGTTTTATTTCGGTGGAAAAGAAGCCAACAACAGGTGTGACCAGACATTTCAGACACAAGTGAGACTCAGGCTCGTCAAGGTGAATTGCTGTGTGTTAAAATGTGAACATCGAGTGGCTCTCAGCCACAAAAAGAATGAAAAAAAAGAAAAATAAACCAGAGCGAGTCGATGATTTCCATCAAAAAGAAAAAAGCCTGGATGTGTGACCCAGCCTCAAACTGTCGCTCTGCAATAATGAAGTGTTGGACAGAGAGTCTGACACTCGGGGGGCTCAGAGAGGGCTTTGATTAAGTCCTCCGAGCTTCATTAAAAACCATGAAAGCTCATTTTAGAGTCAGACCTCCCCCCGCCTCCCCCAACTCTCCTCAACCAAACCCCTCACCGCTTTCTGTTCCTCTGTTTGTCTCTCTGCACAGACACATCAGTCCAGCTCTACTCCGCAGTCCAACAAACCAACAATTTTACAACAAAATGAGCATTTTTCAGACACACAAACTCATTTCTTTAAACAAAGCTCTGTAGGACTGTCCAATTTATATGAGATTTTTTTTACAAATAGACAAAGGTCTGTCATCTTTGATGTATGAACTGCTAAAACTCATAAATACAAGAAAATCAGTGTTTGAAAGTACAATTTAATTTTTAGCTTTTGTCCAATGGCAGTCGACATTTTTATCAATCTCAAACCTGTTTGAGATTGATAGTTGGTTTTCAGGTTCATACCTTCACTCCTGAAAACTTGGAGGCAGAGATATTACAAGATTGCAGCGGAAATCAGCAAAATGATGTATCCAGGCAGCAGCTACATCTTGTTTTCCTCTTTAAAGCGATACTTGAAGTGCAGGTTCTCTACTGACCACTAGAGTCTAAATCCAGACCTGGAATTTCTCTACTGACCACTAGGGTCTGGATCCAACAGTGAGTTAATCTCCATTCATCTCCATGTTAAAAAAGTCCAACTTTACAACAGAAATAAACATATTTACTGATATTAATGGGAAGGGTGGTGTTGGTAAGGTCTTCCAACATAAAACCTTTGCCAAATCATTATGCAGCACATGAAGATGGTTTTGTTTAATTAGGGTGTGGTTTTAGGACTGACAGCTTTAACTTCAGCTTTAGCCACTTGGTGCTCAAGTCTCAAGTTTTCAGTGGATTTTAAATCTAAACTGTGGACAAAAATTAAATAAAGCATGAACACTATTTTAAAGATAACATGTCTCATGCCGTTAAATGTACCAGCAGACCACCGCAGAGCTAACCAGAGGATGACCTCCATCTCATGAGCTTCTAGTTCTGAATTTGTTCTTCACACTGTTTTTACTACATGTTCTCCTTCTACTCCATGAATACTAATACTAATATTGTTACTAATATTGATACTAATACTAACATTATGACACTGCTCCACAGAAAGAAACACTGTACTTGTATACACATCTTTTTGCAGCTACAGTTCCCTTATATATTTTGAGATTTCTGTATACATGAAGTGTTCATTTTCAAATATTTAACTTAATTACATAACAGGGTTGACTGACGAAAGAGCCACCTTCTTCTGGGGTCATGGGAAATGGATATTTATTAGTTTTCTGGGGGAAAAAAGCAAAACTTAAGAAAAACAAAAAAGAGGAAGATGTGCACAAATAACAGATTTATTTACTTGACTGGTGATCACACTGAGATCAGAGCTGGATCAACATAACAACAAGAACCTGGGGAACAGGACCACTAAGGTGAAGAAGAGCCTGAAGACTCAGACTTGGAAATCAGATTTACTTCAGGGACTGACAATAATCTGCAAAAAACCTCGGAGAAAACATTACATCAGCAACCAGACAAAGCAGGAGCAGATGAGAAAAATGGTTCTGCAAGAACAAATGTGCTATGAAGATCTCTGATTATTGTGGAAACCAATATTTAACACACTTTTACTGTTTCATAAGAGTTGACTTCATCATCTGATTGACCTGTCTGGACAGCATATCATCCCCACTTCATTGGATGATTTAGAGGTCTTCATGCTCATGCTAAAGGAGAAAGAGATTGTAACAATTCTCTGCTAACATGATTGACAGGTTGGAGAGGAAACTGTGTATTTGTGCTGAATGTGTCTCTGATGGACTTTCACACTCAGATTGAGTGAAATTGTTGACACCAGCGACTTCTAGCTCTCACATCCAAAGATCTGAAGTTCTGTTCATTTTCAATTTTAGTATTTGAAAAGTTTTCCTGTACTTTTAATCATTTTTGAATTTTGGGCCATTGACTGGAGGTCTAGATGGTGAAGGTGTCTCTGTTCTTACTTTTGGGGAAAATGTGGGTTTCAGTTTTTTGTAGCAGCTCTGGTCAGGTTAAGTTTATCTCTGCAACAGATTCAGATTTTTCTATCGAGTCTTGTTTAATTTGTTTGTTTGTTTGTTTTGCATCAAAACGCTAACTTTGAGACATTTTTCTGTGCCCAATATTCAAAAATATGGTTTAAAAAAGTTTAAAACTAAAATATCTATGCAAGATATTTTAGCTGACGGCATGCCCGGGAACACCTTGAGATCCCCCCAGATGAGCTGGATAAAGTGGTTGGGGAGAAAGAAGTCTGGGCCTCCGTGCTTAGGCTACTGCCCCCGCAACCAGGCCACGGATAAGTGGAAGAACATGGAAGATATCTTTGCAAGCGGGATAAGTAAAATTTACTTGAATTCTTAGTATTGTCTTTCACTAAAATTCTTTGTCTTCTAATTTTCTTGAAACAAGGCTTGTTACTTTCTCAGAAATTCAGTTTTGCAGTGTGCTGGCACTTTCAATATCTTTTATGATTCGTAACCTTGACAACAGGAAAGTTGCTTTCTTCTCTCATGATAAATCTCTCAGAGAAGAATAACAATGGATTTCCAGAATGTCTTATTTTGGCAGATTCATTTCTATTTTTCTAACTTCTCTATCTGTCATTACTTTTCCTGAAAAATAATTCTGGGGCATCCCCTTCTTCCAGGTAGTCCTTGTTCCTTTTTAATGCATTTTAAAATTGAATTGTCTTAATCATGAAATGTGCTGTACAAATAAACTTGCCTTGAACTTGATATTTGTGAATTAAACACTTCAGGATAACTTGTGCAACTGCTGATGAGTTCTGAGAGGAATAACTCCTCTTGTTGACCTGTTGCATCATCACCAGATGAGTGGGTTCTTGCAGAAGTGTGAAACTGACTCCTTTTGGTTCATCATGTGAACTGGCCAGAAAAGCCATATCATGCTGCAAAGTTTGACATGCCTTTTAGGTGCATTACAAGTGATTCAGTTTCAAGAAACACACCTTATAAAGTTACTTTTATGTCAAATGGAAATCCTTGGGAATTTTGATGAAGACAAGTTATGGTTTTCACAAATAAAATATTAAGTGTTTCACCAAAACATGACTGCAAGAGCATTCTGGAGACCAACATATCTCTACATGGCATTCATACTAGCAGACAGAGACGCAGTCAGAGTGGTTAGAGTAACAGAGGAGACATGGTAATGGTGTAATCCTGCACTTGTTACAGTGAAGGAGAGTCTCTACACCCCAGATATTAATTGTGAGTTTCTGTAAATGTTTCCTACTTGGATGATTGATTTGTCTTACTTGCCGACACTGTATATTTTGTCATCAGATCAGATGTTGTCAGGGTACAAACACCACACTACAATACAATCATGGAGATATTTATTCATTCCTTTTATGCATTTTTTTTTTAAAAAAAAGATTTGTTTATTTTTAATTGAACCTGCAACAACATAATTTCTATTTGGGGGTTATTGAAGCATTTTTCTGTTCACTTATTGTCAGAGCTCGATTGTGTCTCAATAGACACTCATAGACTGTGAAGAAGGACCTGGATAAGTCCTTTGTTAAGGTTTCTGAAAACTGGGTTGTGAATTCCTTTTTTTTTTTCTTTTTTTGTGACTCTCTGTGACACCATCTTGTTTCAGATGTCACCACAAAAAATGCTGGAGCTCCAAATGAAGATAGCATGGTGGAAGAAGACAGCTGCTCTGGCTGCTGTCAGACCTTCTAGTCACCAAGCTACAGGCTGTCCAGGTCGGTGTTCTTCAGTTAGCACCCTTCAATGGGCGGCTAATATATCTACTGATGACTGCTTAGCTAAGCATCATCGCTGGACCCATCCAGACAAGACTCAGAACTGGTCGTGGTGGTTTGTTAGTGCGATTACAGTACAAGGAGCTGTATTGCCCTCAAAACTGAGGATTATGATTTGTTTGGTCTTTACTCACAGCTCAGAAGTAAAGCTCACTGAAGATGCTAGGCCTGCTGAAAAACTAAACAAAAAAATAATGTATCAATATATGGTTTTATGTGTTTTAACCTGATATTGTACACAAAAATTCACCCTGTACATTTATTATGGATGTGAAATATACTCATTAAGACTGAAACTCTGTTTTTGTATGGTAAGTACACTTGTTTCCTCTTAAAAGTGGGATATTTTAACACAGGGGTCAATGGAGATTAACTCACCATTGGATCTAGACCCTAGTGGTCATTAGAGGAACTGCAGGTTTTATTATTTTCACACTCGTTTCAGCTTTTAAAACCAGTTGTAGCCCCTTGACTTCACCTGAACCAAATAGTTTTACATTAACATCAAAAAAGGAAATATTATTTCAAGATTTCCTTTAAACACTTAGAATAAAGTCTTGAATATGCTGACCGACTTTTACTTGAATAATATTTTAAATGCAGCACCCTGACTTGTAATGGAGTCCTTTTATTTAAGAGATGTGAATACTTCCTCCACCTCTCTCATATTTGTTCACACACAGACACAAAGTCAGCCTGCTATTTAATAAACAGTTTCTCCTCATCTCTTGGATGACTGGAGGATGAAGACTGGGTGAGGAAGGGTGAGGAGGGGTGAGGGGGACTTGATCTTCAGCCCTCATTGGGATCAAAGCCAAAGTTAATTTGCCAGTTTGAGAAATCAGCAAATGAAAAATAGGAAAGTGTCTCATTTCTGAGGCATATTAAGAAGTTAGTGTTAATGCTGATGGACAGTGGCTCTTTGTGCTGCTGACATCACTCTGACACGCCAACGATGTCATGTTTGACATCACTGACAGGCTGAGGTCACTGCCAGTCTGTTTTCACCCTCATCCATGTTGTTGGAGTGTTTTCAGATCATTTTAGAGGGAAGCAGGCAGGACGAGAGGATAGTTGGGTTTCTTTTGTTTGTTTGTTTGTTTGTTTGTTTGTTTGTTTGTTTGTTTGTTTTGTTTTTTGTTTTAGAAATCAGAGCTAGACTTTGGAACAGACGAGAAAATAGATTTTTAATTAAAATAAAGAAGAAAAGGTTTGAACTTGATCAGAAAGGGAGAGAGTTGTATCAATTAAATTCATCAAATAAGTAACTGTGTGATAACATGTGATCATAACTGAGACATTCGTTGATTTCCTACTCAAAGTTGAGCTCACGTTGAGAATCAGGTCAGGGATCTGGAGGAAGGACAACTCGTCTCTGCTCATTCTGGTTTCAAGAGAAAAAGTCCAGAAAGAAAAAAAGAAATTACCCTGGAATAAAGGGGTTTATTCCAGATTTATTATTGTTCATATGTTTATATCCTAACGTTTTCAGATCTTTCAGTTTAAACAGACCTTCAGGATTTTTCATGTTTGTGTCCAAATATTTGAATTTTTTTATTACAAATGAGGAAAAGAAAACAATTCAACTGGCTAAAGTTATATATAAATGTGGTCTTAAAAATAAATCATGACAACTGAAACATTAAATCTTTTTTTCTTTTATATTATGAAGCTTCTAGATCATTGATTGGACATTTATCTGCTCAGGTCATCAGTGTTTCCACAGTGTTGCTCTGCCCTCTGCAGGACACTTAGTTTCATGACCATAAAATAATCACAAAAACAATATGATATGAGGTAAGGCCTAATTGCAAATAGATATGAAAGAAATAGAAGATATAAATGGTACAGTGACTGGAACAAAACTTTATTTTACCCTTGAAGACAAAACAATTCATATTACATATTTAATGTAATATATGGGAGGACTGTGGGAGGAAGCTGAAGTACTGGGACTCATGCAAGCGCAAGGAGAACAATACAAACATTTTTGTGTTACAACACCCAGTTAGTGAACTTGATTAGCAGCTGTTACATATTAATAACATATTTTGATGGTTGATTAGTTGTAAAGAAGGATAAAAAGTGAAGAAAGGATTGAAAAGTGATTAAAAATACCATCTGTAGTTTTCTGGCCTACGTTTGACTTTAACCAAGTGTGTTGATTAAAGGTGAGTCTGGATATCTAAACTCAGCTACTTGTGCACCAGACATGGCCCAATTCTTCATTTTCTTTCTCCTTTGGGCCACGACTGACCCTCATGAAACCATCTGTGTCCACATCAGATCTGACTTATGAAATCTGGGCCACATCTGGGTCATACTGCACATTAAAAAAATACAAGTCTGGAATGTATCATGAGCTTTGGGACACCTCTGGACGTCTGACCTACAGGGTACTTGCCTGCGCTTTAACTTTCTTTTCTTTTCTTCCTTTTTTTTTTTTTTTTTTTTTTTTTTTAGTAAACAGATGACTATCCTGATTCTGGTTTATACCCTAATTCTATCAGAAAGGCTTTAACAGAGTCAAATGTGGCTGGTAAACTTGGGTATAAACAGCTGTAGAATTGTTCCACTTTTACTTCTTTTGTGTAGTTCATGATAGCATTTTTTTTTAAATTATTAATCACTGGGAAAAAGAGTAAACAAATGCAGAATTTTTTTTCCAAGGCATAAACTTGAAGACAGCATTGAGTTTAATCCTGTTTAGTTCTTGTTGAATCAAAGATTACTCAGACTACTAATTTTCAAAAAAGTAAGTATCAAACCTAAACACTCAAAACAAATCCAAACTTACTTAATGAAGATAATAATGAGGGTTGATGACAGACTTCTCTGATCACTGGTGGTTGTGTTTTTCCATGAAGGTCGCAGCAATTTGATTCTGGTTTTAGGCTGAATTTTCAATCCTGATGGGTAGTAACTACACCGTGGTTACACCATATCCAGCACTTTCATGTGTGTAACTACATATAAACCAAAGTTTATTTCTGTGCAAACCTTCCTCACTGGAACTGGAAACATCTCTGTTTATGAGTCTACCATATGGTAGTCATTGAACTGGTCGAGTGTCCATGGAAGAACACCATGGAAGAAGCTGCTGCTCTCCAAAACGTACTACAGCCCTCCTCTGCTCTTAAGTCACAGAGCAAAACGGCCCAGCAATAACAAAACAGTCACTCAGTGGTGAAGCACAGTGATGGGAACATCATGAATTGAGCCTCAAGCCCTTGCATCATTAAGCACTACATGAATTTCAAGTTTAAAGCATCTTTTTAAGGATAATGTCTTCAGGTGTCTGTCCACCAGCTGAAGTAGAGTCTGGGGGATTCAGACTGACAATAACCCCAAACATGACACTAAATCCACCACTGAATGGCTTCAATAAAATAAAATCCACCTTTTGGAGTGGTCCAGTCAGAGTCCAGACCTGAAGCTCACAGAGGTGATGTAGGATGACCTCAGAAAACCTTTCAGACCTGACAATGTTTGTGTGTTGTTGTGACTCAGGAGAAAATCAGGCAGCATTTTATGACAGATTAAAGTAGCTTTTTCTTGCCCCTGCACGTGTCTTGTTTGAAAGACAGAGGACCTGTGTGTTGGACAGCAGGTGGCAGCACAGACCATCATCTGCAGAAACATCAGCTCAGCTCTTTCAGCCTGAAACACATACTCCCACTAGTGTTTGATTAATGAATGTTTTATATCATATTCATCTATCATCTCCTCAAACAGCGAAAAGACACAAAGTATGTTGAGAAAGTAGAGCTCAAAAGTAAATATAAAAGAGTATCTAATATCATCAGTGGAAGTATGAGACCAACATTATTCACTTATCTTTTCCTAAAGAAGACTTTTCTTGAACTCAAATGTCATTTTAATTTCACAGTCGTATGCAAAAGTTGTGCCTCTCCTTTTAATCTCTTTGGGGGTTTTTTTTTAGCATTACACAGAGTTGGATTCTCTAGTAGAGATTTAAAAAGTGTCTTAATTTCCTGAATTTCTACATACATTGGAATTATAGTGACATGTGGATGAAAAGATTAATATAACTTTGTACTTCTGCTTTTTCCTGTCTCAGACTCTGTGTTTTGATCCAGCTCCTCCTTCTGACATAGAAAAAATACAAAAGCATCAAAGTTTAGGGAAAAATGGTTTGACAGTGGTTATAGCCCATTTTTAGCATTGTCCTATTAACAGAGGTGTTTGGTCTTAATATCCAGAACCACGTTTGTAGAAAACCAAACACAACATTTCAGCAAAAACACCTCAGATTCATTTTCAAGCACTGTGGTGAAGGGATGATGGCCTGGACCTGGACACCTGTCAGTCATTGATTGGACCATGAACTTCTCTATAGCCCAGAGTCTTCTAGAGACAAATGTGAGGACATTTGTCTGATAGATGATAATTCATCCCCTATAATTTAATATTATATTTACACATAAAGCCTAAAATACAGCATCAAAAACTTGAATGTAATCACTGTGTCATCCATCCATCCATCCATCCATCCATTAATCCATCCACTTCCATATCTCCTCCAACTTGTCTGGGAGGAAACCCAGGTCAGCCAAGGAATATATAAAGAACCTTCTCCTAGTTGCACATGTTCAAAACACCTCCAGTATGCCATGTAGAGTGTAGTGTAGTACTAGGATGGGCCTTTAGAGGGCGCTAAACCCTTCCTGCAGATTAAAGGACAGTGTGTCTCTGAGTTTATGAGGTCCCAGAGCAGATTTAGTGTACTGCAGCTGTCCCCTGTTGACACCTGAGCTGACCAGCTGGGACTGTTGCAAAACCCCCGAAATGCAGAGACAGAAATGGACCAGCAGAGTAAATCAACCAGCACCGACTCTCCTCACACTCACCCTCATGCATGGCTTGGACTGTTTATTATTACAACAGAGATCACTGGATTTACTCAACTGATTAATTAACTCTCAGTTTGGAGACCATCTAGTGTAGTTTCAGTGCTTTAAATATAAATACTTAAAATCACAGTATAAAAAAGCTGGAATAGAGAAAACCATCTGATTAAAAACTGACCACCCAAACTCACATTTTAACAGGATCAGGCGATACTTCTTTTTTTTTCTTTTCGGTTACTCTCCTCAGGTGTCATCACAGCAGTCATCCATCTCCATCTATTCCTATTCTCTGCATCCTCTTCTCTCACACCAACCACCTTCATTTCCTCCTTCACTAACCTGGGCCTCCACCCATCCAGTACAGAAATCAGATTAGAGACTTGCAGCATTGATTAAAACCTATGACATAATACCTGTTTTATGTCAAATGCCCTTCCTGACACAACCCTCTGCATATATTAAGATTTGGGACTAGCACAAGGAACACACCGGCTTCTGCCCCCCAACCCCAGGCTGCATTAGGGTCAAACAGTACTACTGGAGCTTATCCCAGCTATTTTCAGGCAAAAGTGAGGTGTTCAACCCAGACAAGTCACCAGTACACTGCAGAGCCACATGCAGACAAAAACACAAACCAGCCTCACGTGTTTCTCAGCTGTGGGAGGAAGCTGCAGTCCCCCATAGAAATCCCACTTAAGAACTGGAAGTTCATGGAAGTACCATGATTGAAACCAGGGATCTTCTGAATGTGAGGCAACTGTGGTACCCAGCAAGCCATTGTGTTACCAGTCACTGAACGTATTTAACAAATATATACAGCTTCATTTATTGTTGCAGATTCATTTATTTTGGGTTTCAGGTGCCATTTGATGTGGGTTGCAATCAAAGGCATGGACCTTGATGTGATGACCCCTCAGCTTCTGAAACTGCGGGACAAGGAAAGGTCACTGTCTTGGTGGGGAAGGAACCTGAGCTTCAGCATTAAAATTTAGAAGTAATAACAGTTACATCAGTGCACAGTGCAGGGTATGGAGAGAGGCTGGATTGGGAGAAGAATGGAGTACAACATCATCAGATGGATTGGTGCAGTGTCTGCAGTGATGTAGACTCTGTTGGGGTGAAGAGTTGAGCAGAAAGGCAAGACTCTTTGTTTGCTGGTCTACTCTGATTTATAGTTACCGACTGTGACTGAAAGATGAAGATCGCAGATACAAACAGATGAAATCTGTTTTCTCTATATGGTGGCTTCACTCTTCCTTACAGATAGGATGGAAGTTCCTGGCATTTGTGAAGGGTTAAGAGTAGAGTTGCTGCTCCTTCATAAGGAGGAGAGTCAGTTGAAGTTGTCTGGTCATCTGGTTACGATATCTCCTAAACATCTCCCTGTGGAGGTGATTTGGGCATGTCCAACTGGGAGAAGGTCACGAGGTAGAACCTGGATAAACTAGGTAGATTATATATTTCGGCTGGCCTGGGGACATCCTGGTTTCCTTTGAAAAAGCTGGTGTGAAGGGGGTCTGAGCCTGTCTACTCTCTAAACCTGCATAAGCAGAAGACAATGGATGAGTGTCCATTTATTTTTTTAATTATTGCCTATTAGTTTGCACACTTGGTGTCCAAATACTAAAAGAGGTTTGGTGGTAGGGCAACACAGTGGCTGAGTGGTCAGCACAGTTGCCTCACACCAAGAAGGTCCTGTCAGGAGTGTTACTGTGTGGAGTTTGTGTGAAATTCCAATAAATATGGATGTTCAAATGTAAGTTGCATTGGTAAAAGTGTTTGCAGAAGACTGGAGTCGCACAAGACTGTTGTAGGAATACACAATGGAGGATGTGTCGGATGCTTCTGGCCAACACTGATATCATGGATTATTGGTCGTTTCCCAATACAATCTGCCAACCCTCGTTTTTGGGTCTGTTCTGTTTATCAAACATGCTGGCAGAGAGGTGAGTTTCACTGTTGAAGATGGCAATGGAGAGTTTTTACTCTACATTGGTAAGCCGCTAGCTTCGTAGGCACAATGTGATTGGCTGATGCATGCGCTGATGTGGAAAAGTTTAAAATGGCCCAACTTTTGACAGTGACAACCCACAATAAATTTTGGCAATGGATGACATCACCTTATTCAAAGTCTATTCAGGTGGACATAAACGACAGTTACAACTCTGCTGTATGAATGTCCTGTAGTTTACAATCTTTGTGATGTCCCACAATGGCAATAGACACATTTATACCTGTTGTTTAGCCTTTCTTCTTAAATAAAACTGTATATGTACACAGGTTATGTCCTTTCACCATGCAACTGTAGTGTTTTAGCATTTCACATGCCAGCAATTAAGCATTTAAGACTAGTATGTAACATACACAAGAAACATTGCAGTTTACCTTTTGTTTAGTCCCCCATCCCACTGATCCCATTCGCTGCAGCAAGAAAAGTTCATTTCTGACAGCCCTGGATCATTTGGCTGAAACAAGAAATCAAATCAGGAACCTTCTTGCTGTGAGGCAGTGGTGCTAACTATGTCATCACTGGGCTCAGAAACATGTAGGTGTAACTGAAGCAGGAAAAGAATAGCATGTTGCCGTTATTGATACTGTTTAGCTGTCTATTTGGCTGCTCTTTTTTTTAACTCGTGTATTTACTGGAGTTTGTCATCATCAGCAATCATATTTATTGCCAGTTTTCTGACCTGGTTAGCAGGAACAATTCACTGTTAAATTGATCTTATAAATCATTTTAACACTGCTCATGGGTGTCACATCAAAGTTTTAAGGGGGTCACGAGTGACCACTGCTCCCAGGAAGTGGCACTTTATAAAAATGTATCCTCAGCACCTGATTAGGTATACCAGATACACATTTATTCCTAAAAAGTGGCCAGTATCAACTATGCTAGGTTAGACTTGCTGGGTTCTTGTCAGAGTGGGTCATCAGATTCAAAGAGAAATAAGATTCTGGGGGAGAAGGAGTAAATAAGCTCATTCCAAAAATCTTTAAGTGCTGGACAACAAGACATCCAGATCTTGGTGTCTTGAGAACCTGGATGTCTTGTAGTTTGCTGAAATTAAATTCATGTAAGACTGAAGCTGTTGTCTTTGGAACTGAGTGACTCTGGATCACACTGTTTAGTCACTGAATTGCTCTGGACGTGATTACTGTGAGGAATCTTGTTATTTTTGAGGATTTATCCTTTAATTCAAACATAAAACAAGTTTCTGTGACCGAGGGTAACACAAAGTACACCCTTACTGCTTCCACAGGATTTAGGAAGGTACTGCTAATCATTGGTTTTTGATGAACTGCTCATCTGCAGGTGTGACATTTTGCAAGTTTGCTGGTCTGAAGCATTCAGGCATGTGTCAACACAAGAGGGTAAGAGACAAACTTAGATCTTATAAGAGCAACTTATAGGATTGAAAAGTTTATTTCAGAATGGATTTCTACTCCAAATAACTTGTTTGAAGATTATAAAAGTGTTTCTTATTCAAATACATTATAAATGCCAACAACCTTCATGGCATGTAAGTTCGTAAGATGACTGTAATAATGGCAACACTACAAAACACTTTCAAAGCATTTTTTAAATGAATTGCACATCTGCAATAGAAAATGGATATTTATTTGAAAATTAAACAAAGCTGATGAGAAAACACGAGAGCTTGAGTTCATAGTGTCTGGAAATGAATAAAACTTAAAGTAAATACAAGAATCTGTATTTTTTTTCAGCATAATCTCAATTTTAACTAACTGGTTGAGCAGAAAACAAAACAAAAAAAATAGCACCTCCAGGTGCCTGAAAGAGTAAATGAGTAGGTCAGACACAAATCTGTGGATGACACTGACTCAGCAGCTGGGTCAAGTCGAGGTTTCTTCCTCACTAAGCAGAAGCAGGTCCTGGTGGAGGATGGAAGATGGATGATTGATAGCTGAGTTACCAAACAGTGTTACCAAACTTTGACGGAGCTGCTGGGTGTTTCTGAGCTGCAGCAGTGCAACAAATAACTGTGAAAACTACAAGTCTGAAACTCAGTCAATAAACAATGTTTCAATAAACAAGGCAGAACATAAACAGAGTTTGTTGGTTTGTTGTAAGAACCAGTCAGCTGGCGGTGGTGGTGTTGCTGGTGGATGGGTGGGGGAGGGAGGTGACTGACAGGGACAGACTGCCTCCTTTTTTGTCAGCAGTTATTTAATGAGTCAGGGACTCCTGCAACTTCAATGAAGTTAAACGATTTTCCTTTTTTTCCCCTCTGATTTACCAAACAGATGCCTCTATGTGAGAGCCTCGCTCCTGTCAATCAGACGTTTGCAGATGGATCAAATCAAAGCTTGATCTACAGCCGGAGTACGACTGACTGGCAGACTGGAAGTTGCATAAATGGCTGCCATGTCCCATGATGCGCCCCTGGGTGTCCCAGCAGCCAATGGGGAGTCTTGGTAAGGTGGTGATGCAGGTCGTCCCCTCAGTATAAAATCCTAAACCACCATCTGGGCCCTCCTGAGCAGTTGGAGCATTCCCAGCCTCGCCTCGGGTGGAGGGATTGCGAGGAGGGAAAGCAAAACTACACGGCCTACCTCTGTGTAGTTTTGTTTTTTTCAGGGGATATTTCGAGGCTCGACCGTTCTCACCTTGGATTTTTCAGCACAAACTTCTCTGGATACGGGGACTGTTGCTCATTAGTCAGCCGGGCTCTGCCCCATCAGTCCCGGGCACTCTTGTGGATACAAGTGAGTACCTCCAGCTGGTGTCCCTGTCTGCCCCGGGACCCACTCTGTGTGCTGACTCATGTGGTTTCTGGGGTCTAGGATCAGGATCAGAGACATGGGGTTTCTTAGGGAAGTCTGTTAAGGTTTTGGTGTTTTTGTGTTAATTTGGTGTATTTAGACAGAGTGGGGGGAGGGTCACAGGAGGAGGCCGCATGCTGCAAACTGTGCAGTGATCTGCAGAAAGCCAAGAATAGCTGCTGAGAGCACCGGAGTGGCCTGTCGGCCGGGCGGCTGATGGCTTTTTAAGGGAATCGACTGCAGAGCTATCAGTTCACCTCCAGCAATGTGCCACATGGTGCCTGTCAATCAAACGGCATGGGGTCAGGGCGGGGGGGGGGGTGTTGTATTTTTGGTTACTGCCATATCTGTCGTTGAGATGTCGATCTGAAAATATCAGCTGGGTTGATCTGGTTTGATCCCTTGTGAGCTGAAGCTGCTCATGTGTATTGACCATTGATTGATTGTTGATCAGATTGATCTGATCGTGTTCAGGCACGTGTCTAGTGTCGTCAGCTGTAGAAACAAATGTTGAAATCTGGCAGCTTCAGATGAAATCAGCTGACAATGGTGAAGTCCAGTGGCAGGTGTCCTGACCAAGTGTCACTTTCAGAGTCGGAACAAACACGTCTGCCATCATCTTGATCCTCGTTATTGTCAACTTCTCTAAATGATGTTTGGAAATGATTCTGACTTTTTTTTTTCTTAACTCTGCTATGACTGAAATCATTGGCACTTTTTTTATTATTATTGATCCAGAGTTTAAGAGTTGACTAGCTTCCTCTTTTTTCCATCTTCCATGTTTCATGTCACACACGTGCTTGTTGCGACTCGTTTATGTGAAGGTATTTTAAGTAAATAAGGATTTTGGATTCGGCTGCAGCGCCACTCATGTTCCAGTTCACTGCTGTGACAGCTCTAACCGTGCTGCATGTTACATGATACATCTGACACCAACCACGATGACATACTTGTGGTTCAAACCCCTCTAGCTCTTTGGATTCTTTTTGGTATTTTGGGATCTTTTCTAAATATGTTGTTGTATTTATTTTGCTTTATGTTGCCACAGGAAAGCATAGGCCTTGTATCTCAGCTGATTCAAAAATCAAAGATCATGTCAGGGTACTTCAACAGTTTCAGCTCTCGTTCTAATCTTAGACTGAATAAATTTAGCCTTTTTTTGTTGTACATAATACCAACAGTCTTAGTGGATGAATAAATGGTGTCATGGACAGAGTTGGTTTGCCAGCTGGAAAGTTGCTGGACTGATCCCCAGTCCTGTCATGTGCCAAAGTGTCCCTGGACACTAAACCCCAACATTGGTCAGTTGTGTCAGGGAGGGCATCCAACATAAAACCGATGCCAAATCAATATGCAAAACATGAGGATCTGCCACAATGACCCCTGTGAAGGGAAAAAACTGAAAGAAGCTGCTTTCTGTGACTGAATAAAAACTAAAATGAAGGTAAAAATTATTTTTGTTGGTGTTTTATTAGTCCTCTCGGTCCAAAAATTAATTCTGCTGCAGTAAGATGGCTTTTCAGAGTAAAAGTGGCATCCTGGGAAAATAGTTTTCCTACCAGCTACCAGATTTAGTTTGCAAAATATGAAACTGTGAAGTGAAATGCTGCAGCAGTAAATGTAGACCTGAGGTCACACGTAGATGTTTCAGGCATCTCAGGGGCTTTTAACAGGGCATCTTCTAGTTTTGACAAACTGGATTCTGAATCATGGTGTAGTTTGTAGTAGAAAGTTGAGGAAAGTTCTAATGTAAATGCTGTGTAATCAAGTCCGTAAATCTTTCAACAAAGTCTTTGTCTTCTTTACGTGTCAATTTTGAAAAGATCTTTTTAATGCTGTTATGCTGATAATTAAATAATACTTAAAAAAGTATTTTTATAGCAAAATAATGACATAAAAAGGATCTTAAGTGAGTCAACCAGTAAATCAATTAAATATATTTGTTGTTTAACTCAGACAAAACTGCAACATCAGTGAGGTTGTTTTTAGACATCAAATAAAAAAGAAAAATCATATTGCAAATTCAAAGGGAAAGACACATTGACGGACACACATGAAATAAAATATGTCTGAGAGTAAAATTCTGCAAGATACAACATTAACTTCAAAACAAAACACGTTGACCAGTAAAATGTGACAGCACTTTAAAAAAAAAAAAAAAGTGACTGTAGACCAGAATGGAAATCACCAAATATGAACGAAAAATATTAAATGCCACATTCAGCGTCATCGATTCCTTCAGAAAGTTGTTTTTACTGTCACTAAACGACCGTCAGAGGTTGTTTAAACAGAACTAGCGGATTGGCTCCCCCTGCTGGTCAAACAACGAACACCCCGCAGCAGGCGAGCGGGACAGTTTTATTCATTCAGGCTTCATTTGGCTGGTTTTCTCCTTGAAAAGACACGAGTCCATACTGCTGCAGATCAGCTGATATTTCATGCCTTCATCTGTGTTTCAGGGTGCCGACCAACATGTCAACACAAGCACCAACGTTCACGCAGCCGCTACAGAGCGTCGTGGCACTGGAGGGTAGTGCCGCCACGTTCGAGGCTCAAGTTAGTGGTAAGAGACACCTGTGACTCCTGCTACACAGCGGAAAACACGCGCACACACATATACACTGATCTACTGAAATACAACAACATAAATCAACAATCTGACACCAAACGTACAAGTTATGTTAGTAGAATTCATGTTTAACTTAATTGCAGAAGTCATTTTATTTCATTATTTATTTCACTAGTGGTAGTTTCAGTTTCAGGACAGGAAGAAAACTACATAGATAAAAATGATTCATCTTCCTTAAACACACATTTCAGGGATGAATATGGAGAAAAAGATTTTATTTTGCCTGACCCCAGACTCATTACATTAAATAATCAAAAGCAGGGATCTGTAAGTCCTTCCGGTGTTTTACTTGTTGAAGACATCATCTCAAACCAACTGAACTTGGATTTGGATATTTGGATGATTTGAAGTTTAAAATACAATTTTATGAAGCTGAAACTTTGATCTGGAAAATGGATTTTGATCAGATATATCATATAATATACCCGGAGACATAAATTATCCCACTTGTGATTGAAGGTTTTATTTATAGCATTGTTTTATTCTTTAAAACCGAAATAACACTTAATTTTCTTCAAATTTAAATCCTGACCACAAGGGGCAGCAGTTTTTTAAAAAACATTTTTTAAAGGTGTGAGATACAGAAAAATCACCCCTAGTGGGAAAAACTGTTACTCCATAACACGCCGGAGTGTCCTGACTCACTAGTGCAGTTTTAACAGAGGCTATTTAGTCAACACAGGTTGTGTTTCCATCACTCCTAGATTTGCACACAACCCAAATATCCTAAAGGAAAACCTGTAATGGAAATGCTTTTAATTTGAAAATACTGCCAAATATCACAAAAATCTTTTTACGCTTTCATGAAGTGGTTTTTCAGACATGGCGATGATCTAGTTTATTGCAAAAGTATAATGGAAATGTTTTCTGTGCATTTGCACATCTGTGACGTAGTCAGTAAATCTGAAGTCATCAAAATCTCGTCTCCAGCTGCCGTTGGCCTCATTAATACGGTGCACTTGTGCTATAAGACTAATCAACCATTATACATCATCTATTTTCTCAACAGTGGTAGCAGTAATCACAATAATTTCTTCTAAGATCTTTTTAAATTTTTAAAAGAAGTCTGGCAGGATGAGAACCAAGAGAGTAAAGCTGCTAAAAAGAAAAACACATTGAATGGAAACACCGACACCGATGCCTTTATTGCAAATTCAGTTTAATTTTTCTTTTCGGAAAAAGTGTAATGGAAACATGACTAAAGCAGATTTTTATGCCACCTTGTGGTAAGAAGTGGTATTGTTAATACAAAGAGGCTTTAAAATTTTAATGTTTATCAGATTTAAATAAAACATTTTCACGTTTTCATTCAAACATTTATTTGAAGATGTATTAAATTCGGTATCAAATTTTCTGATGAATGATGATTTAGGACATTTAAATATTTTCGTCTTGTTTCTGGCTCTCTGACTTCACCTGCTGGTTTTTGTCTCCCGCTCAGGTTCTCCAGTTCCCGAGGTGAGCTGGTTCCGTGATGGCCAGGTTCTTTC
>JAOWBL010000014.1:392995-471311 GCA_028564865.1 Zenarchopterus dispar
GGCCGCGCTGTTCTGAGGATCCCCGCTGTGACCGCCGCACACAGCGGACGCTTTTCTGTCAGAGCCACCAATGGCGCTGGACAAGCCACGAGCACCGCTGAGCTCCTTGTGACAGGTGAGCCGGGAGGCGGGTATTTATTAAAGTCCAGTGTGGTTGGAGAGTTCGACCTTTCAAAATGATCCATGACGCATCAATCTGATACCACACGCTCACTTGGCACCTTTCAGGCAAAATGACCGCAGGAAAAATCGAGTATATCTCCATTTTTCAAGGAGGGGCTTTAAATGACTTGTTGGTTGTTGACACAAATTACATCATAAAACAACAGTTTTCACGAAACTCAACTAAAAGGCTTTTGGGAGATTTCAACTTTCAACTTTCCACAGTAAAAAGAGTTTTACCGTAAACAGTATGAGGAGAACTGGAGAAGTGTCTGAAGAGTGCTGTTAAGGCAACTTTTTCGTGGTACTTTGTCGAACCATGTTGAAAATGGGCGGAGCTAATAGGTCTGTGAAGCCAGTAGGAATACGCCCATATTTCAGTCATACCAATTTTAGCCAGGCTGCCTTAGCTAATGTTAACCTGAGATGCTAATTAATATTACTTAGCATTGATTCTAATCAAATCTGTACAAGAATTATTCAGTCTCCACATTTCCACCCAACTGTAGCTTAGAAGTGTGTAACGTGAAACTGTAGTATTTATTTCAAAAGATGCAGAAGAAGGCTCTTCTTATTTATTTTTTAGGTGCTTTGACCAAAATGTGTCACAGACAAGTCATAAAGATCTCAAAAAACTGTGTCAGCTATTAAAATAAGGGTATAATAGATCTCCTTTAATCATCAGGGTGGAAATTGTCTCCAAATGTGATCCATTTTGTTAGCTCTTGGTTTGTTGCTCTTCTCTTCTCTTCAACAGTCCAAACGAACATGAAGTATAGAAATGAAGTACTTCAGGTTTTAGTCATGGTGATGTCACAGTATACTTGTGTACATGTATCAGCTTCTTTGTGTATTTTTCTCCAGCGGAGACAGCGCCTCCCAGCTTCCTTCAGAGACTTCAGAGTGCCACAGTGACACAGGGAAGCCAGGTGAGGCTGGACGTCAGAGTGACAGGTATCCCCACACCTGTGGTGAAGTTCTACAGAGAAGGAGCTGAGATCCAGAGCTCCGCCGACTTCAGGATCCTTCAGGAAGGAGACCTGTACAGTCTGCTGATCGCTGAGGCCTTCCCAGAGGATTCTGGGACATATTCTGTGACAGCCAGCAACAGCAGCGGACGGGCCACATCCACCGCTGAACTGCTGGTTCAAGGTCTGAATGGGCTGTTTCTGGTTCTCTGTGGTTCATATTTTAATTGATGGTTTGATTTGATCAGCTATTAAACTGAACATGTGTTTTCAGGCGAAGAAGCCGTTCCAGCAAAGAAAACCAAAACCGTGATTTCAACCTCTCAGATTTCACAGACCAGACAAACCAGAGTGGAAAAGGTAAATTCAGCTAGGAAATAAAACCAAAAGTTCAAGGATTTCAGTCTATCTTCAGACTGAACTTGTTTTTTAACTTAGTGTTTCCTTTTGCTTTCATTTATTTGACACAATTCAACTCTTTATGTCACTGTAGCGTATTTGCCTCAGACTTGATCTCACTCCAGATATTTCTCAGTTTTTACTTTTACATCCTATTTATTTACATCTCATTTTATTTTATTTAATTGTATCTCAGATAACTCAGCTTCAGTTTAGTTTAATCCTCATGCCGTTTTCTTAGACTGAACTCATTTTTCCATCTCTAATTTCTTTTTTGTGTCCAATAATTATATTGTCTAATCTATTAGCCAGTAATGTAGTTTAAATCTGGCAGATCAAATTATAATGAAATTTCATTCAGTTGTGAATGTTAATTTAAACAATCATTTTAAATTTCAGTTGCTATAAACTAATTTCTTCTTTTTTTTTACTCAATTAAATATACACCCAGATCCACTGATCATCTTTACAGAAGAAAATTAAGGCCACATTAAAAGCAAAAAACACTGACGACTTGACTCTCCAAGATATTTTAAACTTGGTATAAATTTAAAAAAAAAACCAAACCATCAGATGTAGACTTTGGTGTCAAAATTCAGATTTTTTACTTAAGAATTTTGACCTTAATCTTAGAATTCTGAGGGAAAAAAAATCTAAATTCTTGGGGAAAAGTCTGAATTTGGACCGTTTTTTAAATCAGAATACAAAGAGAGAAATCATTTGAATTCTGTATTTAAAGTTAAACATTTTGATTTAAAGAATTCTGAGGAAGGAAATCTAATGTCTCTGTGTGTGTGTGTAAAAACCTACAATTGTTTCTGAGATATAAGTTATAAATCTTGAGTTCAAAGTTCAAATTCTGATGCTTTTTCCTCACAATTCTGAGAAAAAAAGTCTTAATTTTGGCTTTAATCTAAGAAGCGTCAGGCTTCAATGTCTGAATTTAAAAAAAATTTAAAAAAGATTAAAATATTTTAATATTTTTTTGCTAAAGCAACAATCCTCATCTGTATTGTGCTTTGTGTAACTGTCTCATTTACTCTGACCTCCGCTGTCTCTCCTCAGAGGATGGAGGCCAGTTTCCAGGCCACCGCCATGATGGAGATGCAGGTGGAGGGCGCTGAGCTCACCCAAGTGCTGGGTCACAAGACTCCACCCAGAGTTCCCCCTAAACCCTCGTCCAAGTCACCAACCCAGCCTTCATTGGTCGCCAAGGTGACCGGAGGACGCCAACAGTCACCGTCACCTGTCAGACACGTGAAGGCACCCACGCCTACACCTGTCAGGTGGGTGGAGACTGAAGTTGTTTCCTATAATTTAAAAAAACCTGCAGGTTTTGTGAGACCATTTGTGAGACTCTTTGACTCTCTATCGCCCCTATCAGGCCAGTCAAGTCCCCCATCACCGCACATAAGCAGATTGGTGTTGGTGCCGACGTTCTCCCGCCATGGAAGCAGGGAGCTGACAGTGTCACGCGCGTGGTCCAGGAGCAGCGGATCACTGAGGTTAAACAGGTGAAGCTGGGGATTAGGGGTGGGGTTGGGGCTTAAACACACTTTAATCAAAATATTCAGTTCCATTCAGGTCATTTTGTTTGTTTGTGTGTTTATGTGTCTTTACTAGCCGCATTACTCAAAAACTTGTCCAATTTGTTGGAAGTTTTGTCAGAAGTGCCAGGTTTACAGCTTCAAACCAGTCTGAATCTGCCTTTCGCTGACCTCTCGTTTTTTAGAAAAACGTCTGCATTTCTTCTTCATATCGCAAAGACACTTCAGTCCATTTTTTTTCAATATAATGTCTGTGTCTGTCATGTTGACTGTTTTTGTTTGTGTCAGTATTTCTTCCATTTGTCACATCACTGGTACTTTACAGAAGAATGCGACTATAAACCATCCATACATCCGTTACCTATACTCGACTTTTTCTGTTGAGGGTCACGGGGGTCTTCTGGAGCATATGTCAGCTGTCCTCTGGAGAAAACCAGCGGTACACTTGGAGGCTGCCAATAAATAGACAAGAGTAGAGTGACTCTTTTAGATTTAGTCTTAAAATCAAACTTGGACTCCAAATTAAGACTCTGTGAATGTCAAAGGGGGACATTCTGAGTATGTAAATTCATGAGGTAATTTGAGAAAAAGTTGAAAGGAAGGATGGAATATCCTTACTCGAGGTACCCAACACCAAAAAAAGTGTTTTGGTCCATCATGATTATGGAGGTGCATCTGTGGTCTTTAACCACCAAGACTGAAGAGCAGGTCTAACTTCTCCAACATATCACAATCAAGACAACTTTTGCGTGAACTGAAAAATAATTTCTTTTAGCTGATCATCTGAAGAGTGATCCTACCCATCTGGTACCTGTAGGACACATCACTGATGCTTCATGATCTTCTTTGAAAGTACTTTTAACATCCTCTTTTTTAATTTCATTGTTTGAATTCTCTTTCCTTCGGTTGGAGCATTTTCTCCTGAGTCAGGTCATGCTTTGTTTTCTTTCAGCTGAATTTACTGTTCAGGAAACAATGAGCATGACTTCCCTTGATAATTTGCACCCACAGTGCTCCAAAGCCCATGTTTATTTTGACACAGTCCGGTTATCAATGAGTCTTCCTGATCCAGGTTTCTGTAATAAAGACCTGTAAACATGGAAACACATTTGTGGCAGTCGTGTTGGCGTTTGTGCATATACACTCATGTAACAGTGATCTGTTGTGTATTTTTGTCTTTGAGAGCGGCAGGTTGGTGTAAAGGGGTGAACATTTCTTTAACTTGTATCATTTCTATGTTCAGTCATTTGGACATGGATGTCTTCGTGTATTATCAAAACTAGAGGTTGGGAAAACAGCCCTCCTGGTCCTGTCTATGGTTTAAATCTACTACCAACTCATTTAAAGATTCTTTAACAAGCGTTATCTGGTCCATCATATAAAAAGACATAAATCTGGAAACCAGAGTTAGTTCAGTAGCAGTACACGTTGTTGACATCCTGTACTGTCCAGATTTTTACCAGGAGACATTGTTGTAACACAATCACCCTACACCAGAATCTGTAAAAGAAAAAATGTGATATTCAAGCTCTTTTGAGAAAGAGAATATAAATGGACTAAATATTTAAATTACAGTCACGGCTAAAAGTTTTGTCTTTGGTAAATGTTAATTTCCAATGAATTTCTGGACGATATGTGGCCGAGTTTAGGAAGGCACATTCTCCTTAAGTCAGCATCTTCAGTCAAAGCTAAACATGGGCCAAAGAAGATTACAGATATGGGCCGGGTCTGGGCCAAAGATTCCATCTGGGAAGATTGCAAAGATGAAAACTTGTATAACTGCCAAAACTTTTAGCTGCAGTTGTAAATTCAGGAGTTGATTGAGGAGGAGCTTTCCTTTCTCCACCTGCCGGTCTTTGTACCATCGTCTGCCATGGATGTTCTGAGTTCTATGTGCGTCTGGTTCTGTCTCCAGGCTGAGGGAGGGAAACGAGCTGGGGCGGTTGCCACGGTGGTGGCTGCCGTTGACCTCGCTCGTATCCGAGGGCCCATGCATGTTGAGGGCGGTCGAGCTGAAGAACGGGAGGTGGAGGCTGTAGAGGCGGAGTTAAGGCAACAGGCTGATGTTAAGGTTGCCGATCAACAGCAACGTGCTGGCTGGACGTCAACAAGAATGCAGGCTGGCCAAATGTCCATAACTGCTCAGGGGTTCACAGCTGAACTTCTGCCTCAGGTTAGCCAGGCCTTCAGTACAAAGAAAACAGCCAAGAGAGGACTCCCAAACCATTACGCTTCCTCAGCCAGTTCCAAAACTGTTTGGCAACTGCACTGGCAAAGATTTTGCCACAAAAATCCAAACATCTTTAATTATTCTTATCCACTTAATAATGATAGGCTCACTCTTCGTTTATGATAAATGTTTAGGTTTCACAATAGTGTTTTCAGTGTCTGTGTTAATGTTGTAAGAAAACTGTGGCAAATATTTGATAAATTTAGATAAAATATAGCATGGAAGCAGCTGTAAAAGCTGCACTGAATCATGAGATAATAATTAGATGAAATATAGATTAGCAAAATGACTTGCCAGTGCTTTTAGATAAATATTCTAAAAAAAACATCAGCTTACAAACTCTTGATTATTTGATTATCTACAAAGTTAGGGATATATAATTCATCTACATTGGCCAGCTTTGAGGGTCGTGGTGAGAATCTAACACTCCTGTGAACTCTCTTGGTTACTCCAGATTCAGAAAGTGACAGAAATCTCCTCTCGTGTGGACACTGGTGCTACCTCGTCTCCAGTTCCACATTTCACAGTTTCTAAAGTTTCTGTCCCAAAACCAGAGACTAGCAGTGAGGTAAGGAAGGCAGCAGAAGGCAAGCAGTAGAAAATAAACTGTGTAGTATAAACAATAATTCATGATTCTCTAAACCGCTTTAGCTCCTGTTGCTAACCCTTTTAAGCATACTTCAAGTTTTCAGCCAGTTTAAGTGCAGACTGACTAAAGCTGTGTAACCATGTTGAACTTGGAGCACTGCTGTTGGTCAAACTTAAACTAGGTTTTATTGTGTTCCAGCGCAGTTTAGGTTACTGTTTGCTAACACTTTACCACCGGTCTGTTGTACCGTCTACTCTAGTTTTTATTAAGTCAGCTACCTAAAGTTAACTATTATCCTTTTTATTTAATATCTGCAAAAAATGTTAAATGTTTCAGAATAATTAAATTAGAGGTAGTGGCTAACACAGATGCTAACAGTGTTGTTTTTCCTTTCACATTTACGGTTTGTTTTACATGCACAGTATAGTCTTTTTATGTAGAAACTGATTCATTGGAAGGTAATCATCCATGCAGATGGAGTAGTAGAAACAAAAAGCTTCTCTATAAAGGCAAACTGCAGTAACTACATAAACCCAAATATAAGGCTACACAGTCCCCCAAAAATAATGAAATAGACATCCAAACATGAATTTTATAATTAATGTCACAAAGCTGTGATCATATAGCCTGGCCAGTCATAATAACTTAGATTGCAAATATCCTTCTGGTTCCCTCTTCATTCACAGCCATTTTCACCGGTACAGAATGTACCAAACCAATCACACCAGAATGATTCAGAACGGAGAGTCCAAGAACCACTATTCAAACCTCTAAGATGATACCAAAATTAATAACATCACCTTGAATCAGCAAGTATTTACTGTACAGCTGAAAACAGTCATTAAGTGGCGTTCCAACTCTCCTGAAGCCATTTTTGATGACTTTTGTTGATGCAAGTTGTTGTGGAAAAAATAACTAAAATACCTAAGACTGAAATAACAAAATAACACACGAAAATAGACTTGACAAATGGCCAGACTTCAGTGAATTTAATTGTCTTTGCATGAAAAGGCCCAAACACATATCTTGGAGGGTTGATTAATACAAAGAAAATCACAGAGCGTACCCCGAAGTCAACGTCCAAACTGGAGGAATCAATCTTTGTGTCGAAGAGGAAAAGATGTAGGCTGGCTGGCCAGGCTAGTGATTCTATGTCACCTTGAGTTTAGTGGACAGATATTTGATTTCTACTGCTTGCCTGAAATGCAAATCTTTTGTTAAACATTGTGTATTAGTGTTCAAATAATGTCTTTAAAATAACAAATTCAATTTACTTTTAACCTTGTTTTTCTTCTTCCTTCTCATTGCGCCATTTATTAATCAGTAAACGCACTTCCTCCAGAGCCCCGCATTAATTCTGCTTCATCTAATCATCCTTTCATTTGACCTTGTTGTAGCTTTAATAAAACTAATGTCCCATAGATCCTTCATGGAGTGTGTTAACACAAACTTGAGAACTTAAAACCAACAGAGCATATTGTTTTGATGATGGTGTGGCTGTTCCTCCTCCTCTCTGGATCGGTCAGGTTTCCATCGCCGGCTCCGCTATGGCCACTCTGCAGAAAGAGTTGTCCACATCCTATGGCATGGCTAGAAAGATCATCAAGCCTGTCAAGTCTCCCAGTCCGTCTCGTAGAGTGGCAGAAGCCAGAGAGACGCCGGAGCCTATCCCGCCTCCTTTCAAAGATTCCACTGAGAAATACCGCTTTGCTTCCGAGTTACAGACTGGGGTGGTGCACTTGGGGGGCATGGACAGAGTATATGAGGAATGGGGAGCCAAGGTTTGTTACCGAGTTTAGTGAGCTGGATCTGAGCAGGACAAGAAAACCTGTTATCTTAGCAAAAGTCACATCACATCTGTTTTAATCCAACCAGCACCAGACCCATACATCTGGACAACCGGTCACAATATCATTACTGAATCCTTTAAACTGAACCAGCTAGGGGGGGAAAAAATCACTTTTGAAGGGCTCTTTTTTTCCGTTAATTCCATTGTTTTGGTTTACCTTTACGTTTCCAATTTAGATGTTTAGGCAAGAACTGGTCTTGTAAAAGTGTTTGGTTTTCATCTGGTGGGGTGTTAGAAGATAGATAGAAGTATGGTTTTCTTGATTTCTGTGAAAAATCCAGGAGTGATAATCCCCCTAATAAATGTTTAACAAGCTTGCCACTTCCATCAACAACCCTCATTCTCACCTCTTAAACCCATCCAGCCTCCCCTCCACTTTTCATGTTGTGTCATCTCATCTTCATCACGTGTTGGGTGTGAACAAGATGTTCAGTGTCCTGTGTGTTCGCAACGCACTCTACATGTTCTGTGTTTAAGATAATGAAATCAAACAGAAACATTATTTGTTAAGTTGCATCATCTTAACAGAGCTGTGATTATGTAACAGGTGGTGGAGGCAGCAGCAGTAGCTTCTGCAGGTGTTGCTGTGGTCCCACCAGCCCTGGTGTCTGTAAGTGGCTTTGTGTTTTTTACATCGTTGATCATAAACAATCTTCTTAAGGAAGCTGTCATTTTCTACATGTGGCTAACTTCTCCATGCAGGGCTTGAAGAATACAAATGTCACTGAGGGTGAGTCGGTGACTCTGGAGTGCCAGATCAGCGGTCACCCCTCCCCCGTTATAATGTGGTTCAGAGAGGACTACAAAATCGAGAGCTCCATTGATTTCCAGATCAGCTATGAGAACGGAATTGCCCAGCTGGTGATTCGTGAAGCGTTTGCCGAAGACAGCGGACGCTTCACTTGCACTGCCACCAATGAGGCGGGAACCGTCAGCACGTCCTGCTACCTGCTCGTCCAGGGTCAGTACAAACAGCAAATCTGAAGAGCAAGCACAAACACAGAAAACATCAAAAAGCTTTCCTTTATATCACTCAGAAATGGGAATTTTTATTCTGGTACTTATTAAAACAGTGGCAAGAAATAGTATGTGAACTATTCGGACTATTTTTCTACATTAACATTGCTAGTGAAAAGACTAATTACTTCAACAAAAGTTAGAGTCAGTAATATGCATCCAGTTACAAAAGAACTGGCTTAGATATGTCATCTACCCTGATAAAAGACACTAAGACATCTAAAGTTTGCTGTTCAGAAGAACCATCTGCTGATGTGGACTATGCCCAAATCATTATACTAGCACCTCCATACTTCACCACTGGGGTGATGTTTTGATCCTGGTAAGTTGTGTCCCTTTTGTACAGTCATACGTAGTGCTGAAAAACTCAACTTTTGTTGCATCAGCCCACTGAACTTTTTCCTTGTGTTACCAAATTCCAAGATGCCTTTGGTAAACTTCAGGGCACCAACTGTATTTTCAGTTAAAAGGAGGCTTGTTTCGAAATAGTTCATTGCAAATGTCCAATTGTGAGACATATTTTTATCCAGGGTGTTCATCAATGGACACCTGCTAGTTGAATAACTTACATACTAGGTCTGTAAAGATCCATCTATCTGTGTGTCCTGAGAGATCTCTTTTTTTGTGAGGCATGGCACACATCAGTAGATTTGTCTTTTGAACAGCAAAATTATATTGGTCTTATCAAAGTATCCCCTTATTATTGTGACTTAGATGAAGACCAAGTTAATCCTAAAGGGTTCATGTGCTTTTTCTCATGTACTTTGAGGGACATCAGGGTTCAATGTTGAGCCTCCTGTGATTCGTAATTCATCCTCTTTCAACCCTATCTTGTGATTTATATCAGTCCATTGATCAGTTCCCTGTAGCCATAGCAACAGCAATGAACTTCCTCATCTTAATTCTGTCTTTCTCATACAGTTTCTGAAGAAATTGAAGGAAGACAAGAAATTGCCGCTGCTTTTGAAACTGCTGAGGAGAAACTGTGAGTCAAATAAATGTGTAGAGTTCCCATAATACATAGAGTACTAGAGTAATGATTATATTGTTTAAGCTGTGGCACAGTTTGTCCTGAAAGGTTAAAAAAATGCTTTTTTATTTTTCAGAGTTACCATGGAAGCCGTGTCCCAGGTGAGCGTAGCTGAGTCAGATGTCGCTGCCGCTGCTCCCTTCTTCATCAAGAAACCAACTATCCAGAAGCTGGTGGAGGGAGGAAGCGTGGTGTTTGAGTGCCAGGTTGGCGGAAGCCCCAAGCCTCACATCATCTGGAAGAAGAGCGGCGTGCCGCTCACCACCGGATACAGGTACTGAAAGCGTACTGGTCTGTTTGTCATTAAGCATGTGTCCATTACCATTAAAAATACACAAACTGGAATAGCTAACAGAAAATGTGCCAAATCATCAGATCAATTTCATAAAACTTCATACAGATAGCTGAAACATGTTTCTTCTGCAGACCTGATAAAGTAATATTCTGCAAAACTGAAATGGACCCTCTCTTTTTGTATCTACGGGTCACATGATAAACCAAAAAAGAGTCATGTTTGCTGTACTGTTGGAGATGTAGCCCTTGATCGTCATGTAGCAGCTCAACAGGTGGAGTTATTGCCGCATCTAACTCACCAATAGTCACAAGAGTCATCCTAATATTTTGAATCCATTTGTCTTTCATGAAATCGTGGACAATGACCTTCCAGAAATCCCTTTGATGTATAAAGGGGCTTGTTTCGCAATAGCTCATTGCAAATGTGTTGATATTTTTTGAATAATGACTGAGTGGTTCCAGTTATGATACCACCATTGGAAATACTTGCTGATTCTTCACAAAATAAGGGTATTAGTATCTACAAGTATTCCCATCCAGAAACCAACTGACATCATCTCCATTGTCCATCAGATACAAAGTTGCCTACAAGAAGGAGACTGGAGAGTGTAAGTTGGAGATCTCCATGACCTTCGCTGATGATGCTGGAGAATACTCCATATTTGCTAAAAATCAGCTTGGAGAAGTCTCAGCCTCCACTAACTTGCTGGAGGAAGGTATGTCAGTAAAGACCACCACAACAGAAATATTTCAGTAGATTAAGACATTTGGAAAGATTAAGATACCAAGAGAAGCAAATTTAACTTATGTCATCTTCAGCTACAAACCACATTGCTCACTGAAATAAAAAATTGACATCAGGATGTCCTTATTGAAATACCATGCTTTACTTTACCTGCAGAGGAATACGAAGCCTACATGAAGAAACAAGAAGAAGCCTTTAAGACCGAAGTGACAGCTATGGTGCTGGAGCCCAAAGTTGGAGATGTTCCCCCTGTCACCGTTACAATGATGGAAGAGATGACCACAACCGTTATCTCCGGACAGGTAGGAATCATGGCTGGATGGTTGGGATTAATATGTCAGATTAAAGACAGATAATGAAGAATGTTTTTGTCTACCACCAACCACAGATATGGCAACTCCAGGGCTTTTGGATCTTATTCACATGCCTTTAAATGTGCAATCATTGAGAAAAAGAAATCAAGATTAATCCATTTAGATGAATCAAATATTGAGGCAGTTGCAATGTTAAGGATTTTTATTAAAGGAATTTTTTTTAAACCTTGTGTGACATAAGAAAGTTAAACTTCATGTTCAACCTCATTGATCAGTTGTTAGCCACTATAGTTTAATCTGTAGCTTGATCTCAATTTCTGTTGTGAAAATTTAACACCAACCACTAGATTTTCATTTTCTGCTTGTTGTCTTTAACCCAATAAAGGTACATTTTAATAAGAGTATTAAGTATAAGTAGTATTCTTAACAAAATGAGACAAGCATCTTACATCACAAAGAAATTTTACAATAACTTACCCTCATTTAGGGCCATGAAGTTAGAAAATCTGTTAGATAAAAATATTAAAACAGTTTGTCTCACATAGGTCATACAGACTGGGGACTGCATAGAGAGAACTGGTTAAACTTCCCATGGCAGTCTAATTTTGTGTTTGTCACAGACTGGCCAGCGCATCAGGCTTGGTTATTGATCTGTTAGAGGCTAGCTCGTACATCCTGAAGAATTTCCAGCTTGTGTGTACTTCCAGTTTAGGTGCAAGTCAGTTGAACTTGTGCTCGCTGTGATACTACAGTCATGATTTGTACACAGCTCTGGGTGGAGAGCAACCCTCTCTTGCACCTCTTGGGTTCACTAGTCCACTACAAACAACATTACAACAGCAAAAAAAAAGTGGTTTTTTTGTTTTTTTTTTTACTTTCTTAGAAAAGATTTTTTTGTAGTATATTCACTGGTAGTAAACCTTGAAACATCTTATCTCATCTGCAGGAATTCCATCTGTCTGCCATTGAGCTGAGACTCATTGAAGAGATTGAGCTGAAGATCATGATGATCACTTACAAAGAGATTGTTACAGAAGATGGAGAGTTGATGGTGACTGCTACTGAAACCGAGGCAGTGCAGCCAGCCTTCGACACTCCTGTCAAAAACTACAGAATCATGGAGGGCATGGGCGTCACTTTCCACTGCAAGATGGCTGGAATGCCGCTCCCCAAGGTGATAAATATTTAAATTGACTTACATTGAAATTCTCATTGATATATCCTCATCTAAACTGATTCCACTGATGTTTTAACTTTTCGTAGATTGCTTGGTTCAAAGATGGCCAGCGCATCAGAGCTGGTGATCGATACCAGATGGAGGTTCTTCAGGATGGACGGGCCAGCCTCCGTCTGCCTGTGGTAACTTCAGAGGATGAAGGTGTGTACACCGCCTTCGCCACCAACATGAAGGGAAATGCCGTCAGTTCAGGGAAGCTCTATATAGAGCCATCTGGAGCTGCCCCTCAGAGATACACATCACAGCCCTCAGTGCAGAGAATCAGGTAAAGAATCACCAAAAAAAATAAATACTTGAAAGTTTTAAATAGTGAATACTGACATCATATGACTGATGAGAATACTTTCTCAGGTCTACATCTCCTCGTTCCTTGAGCCACTCTCCTGGCCGTTCACCCAGCCGCTCTCCTGGACGCTCGCCAGCCCGCCGGCTTGACGAGACCGATGAGGCTCAGCTGGAAAGACTTTACAAACCCGTCTTTGTCATGAAGCCTTCCTCTTGCAAATGCTCTGAGGGACAGACTGCCAGATTTGATCTGAAGGTTGTTGGCAGGCCGATGCCCGACACTTACTGGTTCCACAATGGTAAGTTAATCATTGATGAAATCCTCATGAAAGGTCTTTTACACGAAGAATCTTTGTTCTCACAATCATAATTTAACCATCACCTTTTCAGGACAACAAGTGGTTAGTGACTACACACACAAGATAGTGGTTAAAGAGGATGGTACCCAGTCCCTCATCATCGTCCCAGCCCTGCCACAAGATTCTGGAGAGTGGACCGTCATTGCTCAAAACAGAGCTGGACGGACATCCATCTCTGTCACTCTTAATGTTGATGGTATGTTTTCTGCTCACTACCACGGTTGGTGCTGTTGAATGCCTCAGGAATGAGAGTATTTGTGGGTATTTGATTGCTTTACTTTTGTACTTTCTTCAGCTAAAGAAACCTTGGTGCGTCCTCAGTTTACTGAGAAGCTGAGAAACCTCAGCGTGAAGCAGGGTACTCTGGTTGAACTGGCTGTTAAAGCCATCGGAAACCCGCTGCCTGATATCGTCTGGCTGAAAAACAGTGACATCATCACGGCACAGAAGCACCCACATGTCAAGTATGTCTCACCTCAGCGCACCCCTACTATCTATGCTTCCTTTACAGTAAACCAAAGCATTATCATTTTTACAATACAATACATTCTGCTTTTTTTTTTCAAACATACATTTGAAAGGATAAAGTCATTCTGAAAGATAATTTTATGTTCTAGGATTGAAGGAACCAAAGGAGAAGCCAAGTTCCAGATTCCCTCAGCTGCTGGCTCAGACAGCGCCTGGTACACTGCTACAGCCATCAACAAGGCTGGCAGAGACACAACTCGCTGCAGAGTCAATGTTGAGGTGGACTATGTTGAACCTGAACCAGAAAGAAAGCTCATTATTCCTAAAGGAACCTACAAAGCCAAAGAGATAACTCCTCCAGAGGTGGAGCCCCTTCACCTGAGGTATGGTCAAGAGCAATGGGAGGAAGGCGACCTTTACGACAAAGAGAAACAGCAGAAACCACAGTTCAAGAAGAAGTTGACTTCTATCAGAATGAAACGTTTCGGTCCAGCTCACTTTGAATGCAGACTGACACCTATTGGAGACCCCACTATGGTGGTGGAGTGGCTGCATGATGGCAAACCTCTGGCTGCTGCAAACAGGCTGCGTATGGTCAATGAATTTGGATACTGCAGCCTGGACTATGAGGTTGCTTATGCTAGAGACAGCGGTGTCATCACCTGCAGGGCTACCAACAAGTTTGGAGTCGACCAGACCTCTGCCACCCTGATCGTCAAGGATGAGAAGGGACTTGTTGAGGAGTCACAGCTTCCTGAAGGCAGGAAAGGTGCTCACCGAATCGATGAAATGGAACGCATCGCTCACGAAGGTGCTCCTTATGGGGTCACCGCTGAAGAGGAAACAGAAAAACTAAAACCTGAGATTGTCCTACTCCCTGAACCAGTCAATGTCATGGAGGGTGACACTGCGCGTTTCCGATGCAGAGTGACCGGATATCCAGCTCCAAAAGTTAACTGGTACCTCAATGGACAACTTATCCGCAAGAGCAAGAGATACAGACTCCGTTATGATGGAATTTACTACCTGGAGATTACAGACATTAAATCTTATGATTCGGGTGAGGTGAAAGTGGTGGCCGACAACAATCTGGGTTCATCTGAGCACACTGTGAAGCTGGAGATTAAGCAGAAAGAGGACTTCCGAACACATCTGCGCCGTGCCCCTGAAGCTAAGGTACCTGAGGCTCCGCAAGAGCTTGGTAGAACACCATTTGAGGTGGTGAAGGCTGAGAAACCTGCAGAAGACACACAGCTGAAGGAGGTGGTCAAACTTAAGAAGGCTCAAAGAATTGTCCACGAGAAAGCAACAGAGGAGTCGGAGGAGCTGAGGAGCAAATTTAAGCGCAGGACAGAGGAAGGCTACTATGAGTCCATCACTGCAGTGGAGCTCAAGTCTCGTAAGAGGGATGAGTCCTATGAGGATCTGCTGAGGAAGACTAAGGAGGAATTGCTTCACCATGCCAAGGAGAAGGAGGAGGCTGAGAAGAAGAAGGAGGAGGAACGTAAAGTTACTGCAAAACCTCTCAAACCAGAAAGGATCAAGCTTTCACCCAGCATGGAAGCCCCAAAGATCATAGAACGTATTACAAGCCAGACAGTTGCACAAGGTGATGAAGTCAAGTTCAGGTGCAGAGTCTCTGGTAGACCAGAACCTGAGTGCCAGTGGTTCAAAAACGGTGTTCAGCTTGAGAAGACGGACCGTGTTAATTGGTACTGGCCTGAGGACCATGTGTGTGAGCTGGTGATCAAAAACGTCTCAGCTGAAGATTCAGCTAGCGTCATGGTTAAGGCTATCAACAAGGCTGGAGAGACTTCAAGCCATGCCTTCCTACTGGTGCAAGGTATCAGTGATTAAATTTCTTAACTGTACCATGATTTATTTTGAATTATGTGTTATCTAATGAAATTTCTCTTGATACATTTTACAGCAAAACAAGTCATAACTTTCACACAGAAGCTGGAGGACATCAATGCCAATGAGAAGGACACCATGGCTACCTTTGAGTGTGAAACCAATGAGCCATTTGTCAAGGTCAAATGGCTGAAAAACGATGTGGAGATCTTCTCTGGAGACAAATTCAGGATGCACTCTGACAGAAAGGTGCACTTCCTGTCTATACTGGTGATTGACATGAGAGATGATGCAGAATACAGCTGCGTGATTGTAGAAAATGATATCAGGACATCTGCCAAGCTTAATGTTGAAGGTGGGTTGGATGACAACACTTGATTGTTTGATATCCTGTTACCACTTGGCGCTGAAAATGTCAACATTTTCATCAATTACTTTCTTCAAAAAATGCAAAAATATTTTTGGGTTAACTGGTTTTCCCAGGGTTGTAATTGCTGATGAAGCATCTGTATAATGTGATCAACAGGCGCTCCTCTGGAGATGCTGAAGCATCTGGAGAACACTGAGGTGCCAGAGACCTACTCTGGAGAGTTTGAAAGTGTTGTGTCTCGGGAGGATGCTGAAGGCAGCTGGTTCTTTGGAGAAAAGCTGCTCTCCTCCAGCAGTAAATACGTCATATCCTCCCGTCGTGGAAGACACACTCTGTCTGTGAAAGATGTCAAGAAGGAAGACCAGGGAAAATATACCTTCAAAGTGGGCGAATTTGTGACAAGTGCTTCTCTGAAGATGAAATGTAAGTTATCAAAATTACATTGTACTTGTGAAATCTGATGTTAACTCGGGCTTGTAGTTTGATACAGAAAAAGATATTTCAACATACTCTGCCATGAAATTTGTTAGTGGATTTCTAGTTTTGAGAGAACTTGACTGACTTGATGTTTGTTCCATCCACTACAAAGCACTACTCCAGATTTCATTCTGGTCGCATCCAGTGCTTAATAAATTCATCTTCTTGTTTTAGTGCGCCCTGTGACTCTGATGACTCCTTTGACGGACCTAACTGTCTGCGAGGGTGACATCGCTCAACTTGAGGTCAAATTCTCCCAGGAGAATGTTGAAGGAACCTGGAAGAAGAACGGACAGTCAGTCACAGCCTCAAACCGTGTGCACATCGTAATCGACAAACAGATGCATAAACTCCTGATTGAAGATACCAACAAGGATGACTTTGGAACATACTCTTTTGTGGTTCCTGATCATGACATTACAACCTCTGCAAAGCTGCACATTCAGAGTAAGCTGCTGAAATACTTGCCCTTTTTTGATTGAAACTGGTAATTGAAATGTTACAACAATCAGTGAATTTATTGTCTTGCAGCTATTGGCATCCTGATCCCCCTAAAGGACACAACTGCTGTTGAAGGCACCAAGGCTGTCCTAGAGGCCAAGATCTCTGCTCAGGATGTCAGCTCCGTCAAATGGTACCATGACGACAAACTGCTGGCGCCCAGCGACCGAATCCAGATGGTGGCAAAGGGTGCCAAGCAGCGTCTGGTCTTCCCCAGGACCTACGCTTCAGATGAAGGACACTACAAACTGGTGGTGGGCCGAGTTGATACCACCTGTAAATTTACCGTTCAGCGTAAGTCACACAGGGAAATATTTTCACCATGCACCAACTTCTGAACAAAGTTATGATTTCACCAGATTCTCACAACTAAAGTTTCATCACTTTTCCTAAAAATATATAATATTTACATTTCTGATTCAATGCAATTCAGTTGACCTTAATTCATTAGTTCAATTTATCCAACCATTGATCCATTTCCTATACCCATGAGTTCATTAAATCAAATTCAATTTCATTCAGTTCAATTCAACTGAATTTGATTCAATTTGATTCTCTTTAATTTGATTCTGTTCAATTCAGGTCAGTTAAGTTCATATCAATTTATCCAACCATCCATCCCTTTTCTATACATGCTTCATCTTATTCAGGGTTCAGGGACAATTTAAATCAGTTCAGTTTAGTTGGATTCAGTTTAATCCAATTCAGCTTGATTCAGTTAATTGAAGATCGTTTCAGTTTAATTCAGTTTTGGTTAAATGAATTCCATTTTTTTTAGCTCACTTCAGTTCAAATATCCAATCATCCATCCATTTTCTGTCCTTTGTTCATCCTAGTTAGGTCAGTGGGCAATTCAGTTCAGTTTAACTAAATTTTTCAGTTTGATTCAACTCAACTCAGTTTAGTTTAATAAATTTCATCCAAGCATCCTTCCATTTTCTATACCAACCTTATCCTGTTTGGAAATATTTGAAGTAGAAGGACCATGTTACATCATCCAAAATAAAAACTGATCTTTTGAAACATTAATGCTGATACGTGTGAATATCAAAGAGACTTTTAAATAACTGGTGACTTGCTGTGATCTGTTTGTTCCACTTCAACAGCTGTCCAGATCGTGAAGCCCATGAAGGACAAGGAGTGCTCTGAGTCTGAGAACGTCACCTTCGATGTTGAGGTTTCTCACCCAGGCATTGATCCCTTCTGGACCTTCGGGGATCAACCACTCAAAGCTGGCCCCAAGCACAAGATTGAGTCCAAGAATAAACAACATGCTTTGACAGTGATTAATGCAATGAAGGATGAGGAAGGCGAGTACATGTTTGCTGCCGGTGAGAAGACATGCAAGGCTTCACTCACTGTGACAGGTATGCCAGTGACATTCCTTTAAAGAGAAAAATGGAGCTCGTTTAGTTATTGTTTCTATCATGGCGCATTAACTGGTTGTCTGCTGTGATAAGGCGGCGCTATCAAGAAGCCCCTTCGTGACTTGGTGGTCGCTGACTCCCAGACTGCAGTGCTGGAGTGTCAAGTAGCCAACCCATCTGCAGAAGGAAAGTGGCTGAAAGATGGCCAGCCTGTCGATTTCAACGATAATGTTCTGAGTGAGGTGAAGGGTGCCGTCAGGCGGCTCATAATTAACATCACCAAAGCCACAGACATTGGAGAATACACCTACCAAGTTGCCACCTCCAAGACCTCAGCTACCCTGAGAGTTGAGGGTAAGTCCAGTTTTATCATGGAACATACCGCAGTTCCAACATAATGAAATTTAAATCTGGGCCTTTACAAAAATGAAATCAGAAATCAGGTTATGAAAACGTGAATGGTGAGGCTAAAGAAAAGGGAGAACAATGTGTTCAATCAGTTTTATTTCTTTTTCTCTGTTTTATCTGGCTGTGATATCATAAAACTGTCTTTATATACGGAATGAATCTCTTGGGCAGTTTCTTGAGTAGATTTCTAACTTGCAAGAAACAAGACGTTACTAAGGATATTTTCATACTTGGCATGTGTGGGTTGATTAAAGCCAACTTTGGTGAAGTTGCCAAGTTGATTTGGTTGACTTCAACAGGTTTGAACTCTGCCAATAAAACATTGGTGCACACCTGACAAGTGGAATGAAACCCTTTGGATTAGGGGATCTTAATCCACTTTTAAAAGCACCAAACCATCTGTCCAAGTTGAAACTGAAATTCTTTCTGTTCTTCTTAGCTCACAAGTTAGTTTTAATTTCTGGTACCATTTTGGACTCCGCACAAGTCCAAAACGCTTTCTGATTGGCTGAATTCCTGGAGGCTTGCCGATGGGACAGGCTAATGCCTCATGAATGCTGTTGCCAGTCAGAAACATGTTTTAAACATATCAAGTCCACATATTCAATATTTCCTGTAAATTAATTCAATCACTTGCATCTTTCCATACATGTCTGAGCCCGAATCAGACTCAGATATGAAGTGGACAGCATGATGAATCATGGTATTGAGGACCTAGAATAAGATTCAGCCAGTCATGGGCTCATAATGAAATCTGTCTCCACAGCTGTAAAGATCAAGAAGACCCTGAAGAACGTGAATGTTGTCCAGACTCAGGAGGCTGTATTTACCCTTGAGTTAACCCACGAGAATGTGAGGGGAGTGCAGTGGATCAAGAATGGCATCGAGATCCAGCCCAGCGATAAATATGAACTTAGTATCGAGGGCACAGTCCACACCTTAAAGATCAAGAACTGTAACACCCAAGACGAGTCCGTCTATTCCTTCAAGCTGGGAAAGCTGTCAGCCAGCGGCAGGCTGAATGTTGAAAGTAGGTTCCCAAATAAACTAAATAACACAAATTTTTAGTTTTTTGGGAATTTGTCTTGAGCAGAATGCTTAAAATATTTCATAACTGCGAAAAATATTCCCACAGCCATCAAGATCCTGAAGAAGCCCAAGGATGTGACATCACTGCTGGGTGCAACAGCGATGTTTGAAGTTGGCATTTCAGAGGACAACATCCCAGTGAAATGGATGTTCAACAACAAAGATCTGAAGCAGAATGAGCATTACATGATGATCTCTGAGAAGAGAACCCACAAACTGATGATCCAGGATGTGGACAACAGCAAAGAGGGAGAGTATACAGCTGTTGTAGGCCACCTGCAGTGCAGTGCTCGTCTCATCGTTGAATGTAAGCCTGAAGATATGTGTCTCCAGAATGTTTTGAACTTCACAAACTGGCAATAGGAGTCAAATGTTTACGCTAAAATCCAACAATCTTATGTTTTGTGCAATTTCCCTGCAGCTTTGCGAGTCACCAAACCCTTGAAGAGCGTGAATGTCCCTGAGACCCAGGAGGCCACATTTGAGTGTGAAGTTTCTCACTTCAATGTGCCATCAATCTGGCTGAGGAACGGTGTGGAGATCGAGATGAGCGAGAAGTTCAGGATCGTGGTTCAGGGAAAAATCCACCAGCTGAAAATCATGAACACCAGCAGAGATGACTCTGGAGAGTACACCTTTGTCTGTGGGAACGACAGAGTCTCTGCTACTCTAACCGTCAACCGTAAGACACTGTTACTCACATTCAAAAATAGTCTGAGAGACATTTACAGTTTGGATGTGAGACCTTTAAAGCAAATTCAGAGATATGCATGAACCAACAATACCCCACCAGGTCACGCTCAAAGCCACAGCTGGACAAATCTGGCCTAATGCTTGATTTTATCTGGTCATCAGAGGGTGTAAAAACAGTTATGTAATTACACTACAATTTTCTACAGTTTTAGAGCCAGTCATGGGCCATAACTACATATCTCATAACACATCTCAATTACATCACCTGCACCATGACATCAGTATCTCATATTAAGCCACATTCTACAACAATTCAGTTGTCACATACAAAATTAAAAGTTGTAATGATCTTTGTTTTTATGATCTCTAACCACACTATGATTTAAGTGGAATTTCAATGTTGTCAGAGGCTTGAAATTTATTTAGATGTTCACAGATTCCCCAGTAGGGAAATATTAATGACTATTTTGCTGCAAACATAGCCAAAAAATCTAGACGTACTGCTAACATTTAAATTTGCTTTGCACATTTGTCTAGTAACCATCCGTTGAAGCTCATTAAGGATTGACAGCCGTTTGACTATGCTTTGGCATTGACAGTTACAGATTCTGATTTTTTTTCTTTAAAAATTGAACATGACATCTTTTTTTTTCAGCAATTCTGATCACAACTATGCTGCAAGACCTACATGCCCAGGAGAAGGACATGGTCACGTTTGAGTTGAATGTCAACTATGAGGGAATCACATACAAATGGCTGAAAAATGGCGTGGAGATCAAATCCACTGACAGATGCCAAGCTCGCTGCAAACAGCTCACCCACACTCTGAACATCAGGAATGTTCATTTCGGAGATAGCGCTGAGTACACCTTCATGGCAGGGTCTGCAGTCACTTCTGCAAAGCTTCACATGGAGGGTGAGATGTGCATTTACTCCTCAACCCCAAATAATTAAAAAAAAAAATGGGATGGTGTGGAAGACAACTTCTGTCTCTGTTTGTTTCTACTTCAGCCCGTTTGATTGAGTTCACCAAACACCTGAGGGACCTGCACATCACAGAGAAGAAGAGAGCAACGTTTGAATGTGAAGTTTCAGAGCCGAATGTCCAGGTCATGTGGATGAAGGACGGACAGGAGCTGGAGATGTCTGACAGGTAGCCGAGGTCACATTCAGAAGGGGAAACTCTTTAATTGTTCCATCAATGATATTATGATTAACCTCTTCTTTACGTTTTGTTGTTTTTCTTTTTCAGACATAAAATGAGCTCAGATAATTTAATTCACCGCCTGGTTCTGCCATCAGTTCGACTGTCTGATGCTGGTGAATACACCGCTGTGGCTGGGTCAAGCATGTCCAAGGGCCACCTGACAGTCGAGGGGCGGGATGTCAGAATCTCAGAACTAGCGAGCAGAGACATTACAGTGAGTTGATATACCACAGTAACGAGGTACTTTCACTGAAAATACATTTAACCCTGCCAATCATCTCTTTGTGCAGGTTGTTGAGAAACAAAGAGCAACCTTTGAGTTTGAAGTGAATGAGGATGATGTTGAGGGCCGTTGGTTGAGGAATGGAGTGGAGATCCAGCTGTCGGAGGAACAGAGGTTCAACTACGCTACCATCAGGAAACTGCATCGTCTCACCATCACAGAAACCTACAGGAGCGATGCTGGGGAGTACACCTTCATCGCAGGCAGAAACAGAAGCATCATGAACCTCCATGTCAGATGTAAGAAATCCAGTGTAACAGACCGTATAATATATCATGACTGGTGCTGTCATGCCAAGCCTACTTTGCACTTAAATGCCATTATGCAGAAAATAATTTAAGAGAGTGTGAAAATCAGTAACAACAAATTCACAAACACCTAACATAAAAAAGCTTTATGAACTCATCTTGAGCTGATTGTACTGTGAGTGTTGACAGCCGTTAACGTTAATTTGGTCTGATGACTTTCAGTGCCCGAGCCACCTCAGATCGTCCGCCAAATGGAGCCCCAAACTGTGATGTCAGGTCGGTCGGTTCGCTTCTCAGCACAGGTGAGCGGCCTACCTCCACCTCATGTGTCCTGGTACAAGGACTCCCAGGCTATGTCTACCAGCTACAAGTGCAAGTTCCTCCATGATGAAGGCGAGCACACACTGCTGCTGCTCGAGGTCTTCCCTGAGGACGCTGCAGTGTACAGCTGTGAGGCCAAGAACGACTACGGAGAGGCCACAAGCTCCGCTTCTCTCACTGTAGAAGGTAGAGACAGACGTTTGTCTTCATGACACATCAATCACACTTTTGCTTCTGCATCTCTGGTATGCTCATTATTTATGTTACTGATTGTTTAGACAAGTAGTTCTGAACCAAAGACTTGTCCTTTTGGATACAGAAATTCATAAAAGAATAAAGCTTAAATCTAAAAATATTGTTAAAGGAACATTCCTAGGTCTGTTTTCAAATGGTAAGGAGTGTAAACTTTTGTCAGGGACCACAAAAAAAATGAATAAAAGCTGTTTGGAGTGAGAATGCATTATGTGTTTGTAGTAAAGTGGCACTTAATGATGAGCCATTCAAGCTATGTCAAAGTGTACACATAAGTCAGTACAAGTCAATCACCAATGTTGCAGCCCTAAATTGGTGGTCCTACATCGTAGTACGAGTGGTTTAACACAGGCTTTTTAAAGTTCTTAAGATCAAATATAGCCTGAGATAATCTTATGTTAGTGTTAGAAATTCTACAACTTCGTCTACTAAGTTGAATTGTTGATCGTTTACCTTCGGTGTGTGCCAATGACACTGTTCTGCATCTGCCATAGCAGGATCGCCGTAAAGTCTAAACATAATCTTCGTGATGATGTATCAAAGATTGGGCAAATGCAAATGAGATATAATAATTTTATACAACTGTAATAATGATCCAGTATGTAGGAGCCCCTAGAAAACTGTCCCTTACACCAACTTTTCACCAAAAAATCAAGTTTGACAGCAACTAGTGGGCATGAATATCTGGGATGTAATGAGTTAGTTTAAAGGAACAAGATTTAAAATCATCAAAACATGTGAGAAATAGCTTAAGTTTAATATTTCATTCAACTCTCATTATTTGGGTTATCTTCTGTCTTTCAGTTCCTGAAGTGGTTGAACATGTGACTCGGGTCTCTGCTCCGGTCATCATCACTCCCTTGCAGAGCGTCCTGGTTTCACAGGGACACCCTGCAAAGCTACAGTGCACGATCTCTGGGGAAGGTAGTGATTACTGCTCAGATTATACTTATTTACTGGAACAAAATCCCCATCATGTTTAAATGACTTCTCTACTTTACTTATTTGCCACTTATTGCCAACTTTTGGGATAAATATATCAGATTGTCCTGACTGTAACTTATATTGTGTCTCCAGATCTGCAGATTTCTTGGTTCTGTAATGACAGTGAGATCAGACAGTCTGACATCTTCAGGATGTCTCATTTTGATGAAACCTGCCTGTTGGAGATATCCAGAGTTCTCCCCAGCCATGAGGGAGAATATTCTTGTGTTGCCACAAATTTGGCAGGAATGGTCACATGTTCTGCCACACTGAATATCGATGGTGAGTTCTGCAGACTATTTGTTACATTTCAGATGAAACCAATCAGTGTGAGGCCTTTGTTTTCAAACAGTACAAGGTCGTCAGTAGTTAGCCATAGCTTCTGCCTGTTCCTCCTAAATTTGCTCTGATTCTTGGCAAATATTTTCACTTTGGTTATGAAAAGCTGAGTTAGATCCTGTTTGCATTTTGAAACAAAGCTTGAAATTGTCTACAAGCTTTTTAATGTAATTTTAATGAAATACATGCTAAATGAACAAATCAGTGATACAAAAATCATAGCATCACATTTCTTAATAACAGCATGCTTTTACCTGACTGATTGATGATGATTGATCAGTTCTCCAGCAAAGCAGAGAAGCTGATTGAAAACCTTTTTGTTTACTGCAGTAAAATTAGTGCAGTTTAAGCTTGTTTGACATAAAAATTTGGTTGAAGAAAAATGCTAGCCCGCTTAGCACCAACAGGAAAAGTAAGTACACCTGACCACCATAACTGACTGGTTTGAAATATTTTTAACTGTGTCAGGTTCTTCAAGTCAGAGTTAGAGAACCAGCTAACTGTTAATTTAGTTTATCCTTGCTTTGGAGTTACTCTGTGTACATAGTAATGTTTGATTTAACACATCTTACATCCAAGGGTAGTTATTACTACCCTCTGGATTTATAGAGATTTTTAATTTTAGCCATCAAACTCTCTCACATCTTTATTTTGTTGTGAGATGCACTTCACTGACATTTTTCTGGAAGCATGTCCTATATATCCACTTTTGAGGAGCCATGAACTGTTTTGATTACTGTAATTATCATCTTACAGGTTTTTTCTGTTGTGAAAAACACTGCATGACATCCTTTTTTTATATGCACATAGCTCTTAAAATACTTTATTTTGAAATATGAGCTTTTATTTCAGAGTAATGCAGCATGGTCACAACACCTGAACTGTGGACATACATCTGTGCGGATTCCTCAGATTCAAGCACAGAAAAACTTCCTTATTGTCTTGTTTTGACGTTGTGGCTCCGGTCAAACTTGCATGATTGACAGTGGAAACCAGCCATTGTCCACTTCTTCACTGATCATGACTGATCCTCTACGCTTCAACCCAGCTGCACAAATAACCTGGAGAAGTCGCCAGAATTATGATGTGTTGACCTAATTCTTCTATTCTTTCTTATCGCCCAGATGCAAAAGCCTTAGATAGTGTGTCGAGCACTGGGGCTGAGGCTAAGATAATTCAGAGACTGGAGGCTCAGACAGAGACTTTCAGCTCTCTGTCTATGGGACAAACGGCCCACTTTGTTGAGTTCACTGAATCAGTCTGTGAGAGTTCCTCCACATCAAGGAGGACGGTTGAAATTCAGATGGAGAGCATAAGCTCGGTGGAGATGACTTCTCACAGCACCTTTGATTTCAAACTCTCAACCAACCCCAAGCTGGTGATGGAAATGAGTGACGTCAGAGTGAAAAGCGGCGAGATGGCCGAGTTCAGCTGCTCGTTCGAAGGGCAGCCTTTCACCGGGGTGGTATGGGATCATAATGGTCAGAGCCTGGTGGACACTGAGCGGGTGAGGAGTTCTCAGAGTGGGGGGTTATTGTCCCTGCTCATCCACGACGTTGGTGTGGCGGACCAGGGAATATACCGCTGCACAGCCACTAACCAACATGGTCAGAACTGCTCTTCTGCCCAGCTCACTGTTGAAGGTGGTTAATCTTTATTTTATCCCATCTGGTCCATCCCATCTCTCCATCTGCCCCCTGCTGCTTCCTACCCCTCCCCCATGATTTAAAATCTCCTCTTTCTGTGTAACATTCTAGAATGTAATGGAATAACCAGCTTTATGATGTAGTTTGTCCTCTTCCTGTGTCTCCTGCCTTGCTTCACTAATCTCATCACCCATCGTACTAACCCTTTAGTGTTTAGTGTCTTAATCATATGCTCTTTGCCCCTAATTACTCTTCCTAACTTTATTCTCACCCAGCTAAAGAAGCAAACCTCAAAGCAGAGACCCCCATCCCCACTGATTCAGTGTGTAAAGTGTCTCAGGCAGACAGGGAGACCCCCAGAGATACCTCTGACCAAGACAAGGAAGAGTCAATGGAGAAGCCGGGACCGTTGCCTCAATCTTCCCAGAGGCCTTACAACATCATCAGCCACCTTTATTTCCCTGACAAGAAGGGTCAAGGCCTCTCCAACTGCCCTGAGTTCCTGATCAAACTCCCCCCTGAACTGCTGATCAGTAGCAAAGGCAACGGCTCCCTGTATTGCGTTATGAAGGGGCTTCCCTCTGCGTTTGTCATTTGGCTTTACAACCGCTTGAATGTCAAAGATTCAGTACCATACTCTCTGAAACATGATGGCCCCTTGTGCTGTATAAATGCAAATAAAGTGGAACCCAGAAAAAGGGGCTCTTACACTTGCAAAAATGTAAACTCAGATGGGGATGCTGAGTGCAGCGAAGTGATGAAAGGTTGGCATCTGCATGTTTCTGGTCCTTCTTGCTCGGGCTTTGTGTGCCCTCCCACTCATCCACACTGTTTTCCACCTATAAGGCCATCAGAAGCACATTTGTTCACAAGGTGACACCAATTTCTTTGCAAGGCTTTAACCATGTTTAGGAGAAGTTGCTGAATTTTGTGTCCTGACAGACTGACTTAAAGCACTGATAAAGGGATAAAGAGGGACACATACTACAGAGTATTTTCCAAAGAGCCAGAGGTGCTGCACACTAAGAGAACAAAAGGAGGCATGCAAGGATAAAGGAAATAAACCAAACGGAAAATATGGATGCATGACCTATCACTTACGCTAGTTGTTCTCGCACAACAAATGAATTAATATTAATTTTAAATATCTGTGTCTTTGCAGTAACTGAAGTGAAGAAGGAGCCCATGATTCAGGAGGAAGTGAAAGGTGAATATTGTTTTAGCTGAGGTTAATTTGTTATGATTTGCAGATGTTGAGAATAAGTCTTTTGAGACTAACTCTCAAAGCCTTGAATAGAAGCAAATGGATTTCTTCTCTTGGTCCTTAAAGACATTTCATCACTGATCCAGAAGGTTTCTTTACTTCAAACTGGTGGGAGTTTGGGTTTATAAACACATAAAAAAACTGACCTTCTTATAACTCCTGTGGGTCATTAGTGTTTTACTGTTTACCAGTTAATTGGTTAGCAGCTTGTTCCTCCTCTACAGTCCCTTTTCTCTGCCCTGCTGCTCTCTGTGAATGGCACAGGAGATGTAATGGTATATTTTGTTGCTTGGCTGTGGCGCTTTGGGGGGAAGTAACAGAGTCAAGTTAGAGTTGTGTGAATCACCATTTTTGAAAGGTGTAACAGGGTGTGAGAGTGACTTTAAACTCTACATTGGATAAAATCAGTCCATCACGGGGAGGGTGAGACGCAGCCTGTGGGCCATCTGACAGCCACGTTCAGGTAAGGGAAAAAAAGATGCAGTAGGAAAAATTTTGCTGACTGTGGGACCATCTTTGATCTCAAAATACAGCAACATTTTGTGAAAGCACACACAAGGGAGGAAATATTGCACCTATATGGGATGGCTGTGAATTGCAGAACTGAAGGGTGGAGGCAGAATGAAGAAGGAATATGGATTTATAGGCAATTGCTGTGGCTTTACAGTGCACCTAAGAGTTTACAGAGTTTACAAGCTCAAAATCTCCACCAGTTTGAAATGAAGAAACTGGATGGCAGATAAAACATATTCAAGGATGAGTAAAGAGAAGGCCTGTTGCCTTGATTCAAACCTTTGAGAATGACCATGACCTGAAAGACTGAGAGTCTTCAGTATTGTCTTGACGAAGGCATTTCTAATGTTTCTGTGGGCTGTTAAGAAATGTATGGGAGTGTTTGAATGTTTTAGAGTCTTTTTTCTTTTTTACGTTTTTATGCTTTCAGTGTAATGGATATTGCAAACATTTTCCAAAATCTCAACTTGTTTTTGTGTGTTAATGACTTCTTATATGTTTTACTGTAAATTACCTGTGTTCAAAGACTATCTTTGGTGTTAACCATCACTTATTTTAATCTGTACTTTTTTTCCTTTAGATAAATGGTACAGTTTTGGATTTGGGTAGTAATAATGCCACTTTTGTAGTTTGTAGTTAAGCACATAAAACAACAGTCATTTTGCTTTGCAATCTAATATAACTCAACTGAAGCTGTTTTTACTCTGACTGGGAAATGTTTCTGACTTTAAATTGTCATTATTTCACTCAGCCTTCTCTAGCTCAACAATCACAGTGGAGGAGGAAACCCAGCAGTCATACTACACCGGCTTAACATTATCAGACAAAACCAAAACACTTGAACTCAAACCAGAGGCCAAACACTTCTCCAGCACTCTGGAGAGGAAAAAAGAAAAGCCAGTTTTCCTCACCGAACTTTCTCCAGCAACTGTGGCAGTTGGAGAAATGGTTACGTTTACTGTTAAAGTGTCCGCTTTCCCTAAACCAGTTGTTCAGTGGTTCTACAATGGGCAGAGTGTAACAAGTTCATCTGTGTATTCTTTCATTCATGAACACGATGAGTATAGTTTAGTCATTAACAAAGTAAAACCTGAATGTGAGGGAGAGTACTCCTGCACAGTTAGCAATCGGTTCGGCCAGTCCACCTGCACTTCTTATCTGCATGTTCAGCTGAAGGAGCCAGAAAGGGAGGAGAAGATTGATGGAACAGTGTTCCTACCAACTGGAAAACCTCCCAAATTCACATCAGCTATAGAGTCTCTTGAGGTTTTGGAGGGAGGTCAGTGTTTCTTCAGCTACACCATGACTGGAGATCCTCTCCCTGAGGTTCACTGGCTTAAAGGTAACTTCCACATCCAGCCTAGTGGGTTCTGTATCATGGTAAACAACCCAGATGGATCAGGCTTTATCAACATTAAGGGTGTAAAACAGGAGCACAGTGGCCTCTACACCTGTAAAGCCACCAACCAATATGGAGAAGACTCTTGCTCTGCTGAGCTGCTTGTTGTACGTCAAAAAGCTCAGGAAAAGCCCCAGTTAGTTCAAAAAACTAAAGGTCTTAAGATATCTATGATTGAACAAACCACAGAGTCCAGATTATACCAGGAAAGAACCCGGTCTGATAACATGATTTACACCATTAGCACTGAAGACCGGCAAATTATTCCCAGTGAGGAGGTGGGAATTATCAATAAGCTCGATATCTCAGCTGCCACGCTTCATCGAGAGCAGCTTACCCACCAGGCAGCAGTACTGCAATCACATGAAATACAGGAGAGTGTTTCTTTGGCTCCGTCTCATCCACCACCGTTCTCAGCAGTTCCTACAAAACAGCTTCACATGGCGTCTTTCTTATCTTCAGTCCAGGAGAGACAGAAGATCACAGAACAGCACGCTGAGCAAATTCTCAGTCCTGAGGTAGTTGAGCCTGAATTAACTCAACAGCAGCAGTGCAAGCTCATGTCAGCTACGTCTGAGGAGGTTCTGTCACTGACCACAGTGAGCGCAGAGTCTTTGACGGACCAGACACCAGAGCAGGTTCAGACCACGACTGAGCGCCGGCATCTCGTTAGCGGCCACCAAGTGGAGTCTGCTCTACCCATCCTTGATGAAACATCAGGTCCTGTAAACAGGCCAGAAGAAGAAAAGAGTTTCAGAGTCACAGAGGGGATGAAGATTTTATACTCAGCTCAGTCTGAAGGCCAACTGCTGCTGACAGAAACACACTCCGAGTCTCTCCCTGCACTGAACTCAGCTATTAAACCTTCAATTGAAAAAGAAAAAGCTAAACCAGTCTTAGCGCCAGTGAGTGAAACCAAAGTGACTCTAACCAAAGAGAAGACATTTGAAATACAGACACCAGAGCAGCAAAGCATTAGGCCATGCAAAGACAGGGTGTGTAAGTTAGCTATAACTAATGAAGAGAAGTACAATATCCAGGCTGAACAAACAGTACAGGTGCCACCTATTGGAGCATCTGTTTGTCTGCAGCCTCAGAGAGAGGGGAAACAACTTCTTAATCTGCAGGTTATCAGTGATCAGGATGTTTTACAGTCTGAGGGTAGGCTGACCAGTGAAAGACCATCTGCACAGCAAGCAGAAGTTAGCAGGAGTCCAGTTTTGCTGCATTCAGTGACTCAAGAAGGGCAGACAGCGGTGGCTTGTGAAGCAACTTCAGAGTTCACAGCAAAAACTGATTCTATCTCTCTTCAACCGAAAAAAGAGCAACCACAAGCAAAATACCTTCAGGCAGTCCACTCTTTGTCAGTTTTACCAAAGGAGGCTCTCTTTTCTACCACAAAACCAGACCAACAGGTGGCAGTTCAAAAGCAGGAAAAAGCCAGAAGCCATGCAGCTACCTCAGAGATGAGGAGAGAGATCGTTGCAGATTATCACAAAGACCTCGATGTGTCTCTGGATGGGGTTAAGTCGCAGCTTCGAATAGAGACAAAGTCTCCCAGCATCCTCCCTGTGTCCTCGCAGCCCCTCCAGCTGCCAAAGGAGGCTCCCCTGTCTATGAATTTCAAGCAGCAGCGGGCATTAATGCAGAGAGAGGATAACTGGAATATCATGCAGCCTTTGAATGTCACAGACACTCAGATTCTGCAAGAGAGTCACACCACTATTCTTGAAAGTGACAAAAAATTCAAGCCTGAAATCAAAACTGAGCCCAAGATCCCAAAAAAACCTGTTTTCATAGAGGAGAAGGCAGTGACCACTGAAAGCTGCACCATCTTAGAAGCTGCTGAGCAGGATTTTGCAGTCCATATCCAAGAGGGGCAGTCGGTCCGGCAGTCGGTTCTGCTGGAAGAGAAACATGTTATCATGGGAGAGCACTCATGTGAAATACATAAATCTGAGGGCTCAACTGTCAGCGTTAAGACGCAGACTAAAGGGATTATGTTTGTCCATGAGTCCCAGGACTCTCAGACTTTACCTAAAGAACTCAACTTTGTCATTCACATCCCAAAACCCACAAGTGTGAACATACGACGTCAGCTACGGGATGCTCTTCACTCAGCCGTGGCAAGTGATCCGTCAGTGTTACTGGCCAGCGTTGTAGGAACTTTAGAGGCAGTTGAGGTACAGGAAGTCAAAATTCAGAGAGAGCCTAAACGGGCCATGTATACTTACCTTGTCACATCCCCAGGTGCCCCCTTGGAGATCACGCTGTCTTTTAAGGGGGAATATCCTCAGATAGCTGACCTCAGGTCTGAACTTCAGGTAGCTCTCAACGCTATGGTGTTCCAGGAACAGCATAGTCTCACATCAGAGCAGCCAGGCCTATTGCAGACCGACAAACCTCAGAGAGCACTGGTGGGCTCAGCATCCTCCAAAGAGGTGCTGTCATCTGTGGTGGACACTGTGATGGTAGCAGAAAGTGCGGTTGGGTTTCCTCCATATGTTCCTCAGTCTGCAGCCTCCAGAACTGAAGTCAGAGCTTCCTTCCAAGGTGCGACAGTTCAGAGTCGCGCTGAGATCCGTGAATCTAAGGAGGTGAGGTGGAGGGAAACCAGAGAGGAGTATCTTTCAGAGGCGATCATGATCAGCGAGTCCTCTGACAGCCTGAATGACTGTCCTGCCATCATTGACTGTTTGGAGGATGTTTGTGCTGAGGAAAACAGCAAGGCTGTTTTTACTGCCACCATTAAGTATGTCACCAGAGTTAACTGGTTTTTCAATGGTCAGTTAGTGAAATCTGGCAAAGAGTTCATGTGTTCTAAACACCAAGACACGTACACACTAATTATCAATACAGTTGTTAAGGAGAAGCATCAAGGCGAATATGTCTGTGAGGCCGAGAATGAAGCTGGCAAGAGTACGACGTCTTCAAGACTCACTGTGGTCTCAAAAGGTTTGATGATGGCCAGTTCTTTAATATCATCATCAACTAACTTCACACTTTTCTGAATTTGAAATTCTGTTTTCTCAAACCTCAATCAGCCATCATTTTAAAATTTTTCACCTTCGTCTGGATGTTTCCAAAACTAAGTTTATAGGTCCTCTCAGCTTATCCATTACTCCACAAACATATCCATTCCTCTTTCCTTCCAAGAAATCACTTTTGACTTCATATCTTCATATACCCATCACTTCTCATTCTTGGTCCATACTTTGCTTGCATGCTCTTCTTCCTTCTCTTATAGCAGAATCCCTGGTCATCACATCCTCAATCTAACCCTTATGCATCTTTCCTCCCTCACAGTCATCCCAGGATAAGTTTGTCTGAGTCAGTCTTCATCCCCGGGTCACCACACTGTGTCTTTCAGTAGAAATACTTATTGTTATCTTTATATTGTAGCTGCTTCTGTGTATTTACTTTTTCTGTATCTTTAATTTCCTTCTACAGTGAAACCTGTGTTCAGACACAGAATTGCTCCACTGGAGATCAACGTTGGCAACACTGCCAGGTTTGAATGTGATATTGAGGATGCTCCAAACGTGAGCTTCAAGTGGTTCAAAGATGGACACCCCATCAAAGAGAGCAATAAGTACAGGATTATCAGTCGCTTCACTGCTTCGTCCCTGGATGTTCTGAGCCCAACGAAGGATGACAGCGGTGAATACACCTGCAAGGCGTCCAATCAGCATGGCAGTGACGAATGTGCAGCTTCTCTGAACGTGACGGGTAAGGACAGCGCATGTTTCCTTCGCTCTTGCTATTTCCCACTGAAGGATTTGTTTCAGGATTTAATAGAAGTCCAGTCAGATTGTCTTGGAGGTTCTCTCTAGACTGGCTTTGGTTTCTGAGATTTTGTGTTTCTTCTTAACTGTGAATACTGGTTTGATGTTGTCTGAGTGTTGGCTAAGGTGATATACTACATGGTCTAACAAGTTTCCACTAACATGTTTGTGTATTTTTTTTTCTTAATCCTTGTAGAGCAATTCCCTCCTGTTTTTATAACTAAACCTGAGCCCCAGACAGTGTATGTTGGAAAGAGGGCACTGATACAGAGTGTAATAACAGGATCTGCCCCTCTTAATGTTGTCTGGCTCAAAGACAACTGGGCTTTGCCCAAAGAGTCGGCTCACTACCAGACCTATTGTGAAAACAATAAGCACACTCTTGAAATTGCCAATCTTGAGGCAGATGACCGGGGACTTTATGTGTGCAAGGCGTCTAATAACGTTGGGACGGCTGAATGCAGCACAGAGCTGCGTGTTATTGATAAGCCCAACTTTGTAAAGCCCCTGGGCTCAGTTTCTGCTGTGGTCGGAGCTCCTCTGCACCTGGAGTGTCAGGTGGATGAGGACACTGGAGTAACTGTCACCTGGACCAGGGACGGTAGGAAAGTCCACCAGTCTCCAGACTGTAAACTGTCTTTTGAGGATAAGACAGTTAATCTTGATATCCTAAAGACCACACTGAAAGATTGTGGAAATTATGTGTGTATGGTGGCAAATGAAGCTGGAAGTGCATCTTGCTCCACTTCCATTAAAGTCCAAGGTAAGACCTGTCTCATTGACTTTGATGCTCTTTGACGTATTTGAACCTTTTCAAAATCTGGTGAAATAAAAATAAAAGCAGTTTCATTCTCTAGTGTCTGGAGTCTCAGATAAAAGCATCACTCGAGTTGTTAGCCATTTTCTTTTCAATTGCTGGGTTGGTATTTTTATGTGACATCTTTTCCATAATGGCTCTTACTAACCACAAACCTCTCCAGAACCACCGGTCTTCACAAAGAGGCTGGAAGCTACGACAGTTTGGAAGAAAGGCAGCACTGCCCGATTACAGTGCACCGTCAAAGGATCCCCTGAGCTTCACACAACCTGGTTCTTCAATAACAGCGCGTTGCCAGCTGGTGGCAGATTTGCTGTCAGTCTGAAGGATGGTGTCGCCTCCCTTGAAATAAGCGATGTCACATTGAGTGACAGCGGGAACTACAGTTGTGAGGTTCTTAATGAGTCTGGGTGTGAAAGTTGCAGCACTAAAGTAATAGTGAAAGGTGCGCAGATTTTGGGAATTTTGTACAAAACCAAATCTTCAGCTAAAGAATATGTCTAACTGAAATATATGTTCCCCATCAGAACCTCCATCTGTCAAGAAGGATTTACCATCTGTAGAGGCAGTCAGAGGATCAATCACTGTGTTGGAGCTTGAGGTTGCAGGCTCTTCTCCATTCGAAGTGGTGTGGAAAAAGAATAAGAAACGCTTGTCTGCAGATAAAAAGTACAGAGTTATGTCACAGGGATCGCTGACATCTCTGGAGATCCAGTCATTTGAGAGCGTTGATGTTGGCGAATATGAATGTGTTGTATCAAATGAGGTTGGGTCAGTGATCTCAAAGACAGTGGTTAAACAGAAAGGTTAGTAAAATTTAAATAGAAGGATTAACTAAAGTTACGTGAAAAAGTTAGTCTTTTTCTTTTGTTTAAAAACAGCAGAAATCATCTGAAAGAGTGGGTTTTGGTATTAGGTAAATGCAATCTCAGATCAACAACAAGATGCAACATTTTTCATTGTATCATTGTTTTTTTTAGCAAAAAATAAGACAAATAGAAAAAAATCACATTAGTAGTTCTAAGAATCCTCATAATTCAGCTTGTAAATTCTCATTTAGCAAAAATTATGTGCTGTAGTAATTCCTAGTAAGATTTGATCCGTCTCCAACATTATTGTGAACCAATTTTGACCTAAATTTTCAAAGATATCCAGCCCGTAAAATGGGTCTGGCACCCTTCCCACTCATGGCCACTTCCACCAGCCACAACAAGGTGTGAGTGGGCTTTATATAACAAGTAAAAGAGGAGCAGCTACCAAAATAGCTGAAGATTTTCTAATAACACTCTGAATCAACATGTTTTTATTGCAAAACGGCATTCCTTCTCCACCACTCAACATATTAGATGTCTTTTAACGATGCTCGTCTAGTGGTCACTCTACTTATGTCATTTGGTTGTATGTTGGTCTAAATATAAAAAGGTGTCCAGAGGAAGTTCCTTCTGCTTCTGTTGATACTTCACCCTGGAAATCAAAGTTAAATCAAGAGGAACCAGACTGAATCTTTGCATTGAAAAGAAAAACAATTAATATACAGAATAGAATAGAATAGAATAGAATAGAATAGAATAGAATAGAATAGAACTTTATTGTCGTTGTACTTCTACAACGAAAATGTTTGACCAGGTTTCGGCTGTCCGCTTCTCTTGAAGATTGGCACCCACCTTGAATGTTTTCCATTTATGAATAATCTTTCTTGCTCTAAAACACTGAACTCTAAATTGTTTGGGAATCATCTTATAAACCCTTTCCAGATCACCGCGCTGCACCAAATGTCTCTTTAAGAATATTTCACTGTTGGCTTTGTTTCAAGTCATTTTTCTTTATATTTGTATAGTACCACTTAACAGTAAAAGTCATTTCAAAGCAGTCCATCTGTATTCCTATTAAATTTAATTAATAAGCTCCTCTAAATGCTCTAGACCAACAAGCAGCCAAAAACATAGGGTGTTCTTGATATGGCCCACGTTATTATTTTTGTTTTTTTATTTTGGCCTAATTTTTTTTTCAATAAATAGTTACATTTTGAAAAATAATTACATGTTGTGTTGGCTTAATACCGAGACCCACTATGCCTTGCTGATTTTTATTGTATTTTTACATGAACAGATACAGTAGCCAATGCTATGATTATCATCATTAATGGTGTTATTTCAGAGCCACCTATCTTCTCAAAGAGGATTGAGAGTGCCACAGCTGTTCTGGGAAATGCAGTCAAATTGCAGGGAGTCTTGAAAGGCTCAGCTCCTATTTCTGTTAAATGGATGAAAGACTCTGAGCTGCTCAGAGAAGATGATCCAAATGTCAGAATGACTTTTGAGAACAACGTCGCTAGCATTTCCTTCTCATCTGTTGACATGAAGCATGGTGGCAAGTACACCTGCCTTGCAGTAAATGAGGCGGGGCAGCAGAAATGTGAGGCTGTCCTGACTATTCAAGGTTAGATCACATTTTTTTTTTTTTAGTTGAAAGATTTTCGAAGTTCACGTGTGTGTGCATCAAGTCTAAAGCTCACATTGTGTTTTAGAACCTGCTAAGATCTTAGAGAAAGCAGCCTCCATCAGCGTGACTGCAGGCGAGTCAGCCATGCTCGAGTGCATGATCTCTGGAAGCCCTGAGCTCAGAGTTAAATGGTTCAAGGATGGCAAGGAGATGATCAGTGGCCGTAAATATAAAATAAGTGTGAAGGAGAACATGGCCGTTCTAAAGATTCTTGCTGTGGACAGCGGAGATGCTTCAGAGTACAAGATGGAGGTGTCCAATAAAGTCGGAAAAGACCAGTGTACCTGTTCAGTCACAGTTTTAGGTTAGTTTTAGTCAAAAATACATCAATAAAAGATTATCAATCTGGCCTTTGATGACAGTTATGTATTTGGTCTTCCCATACACAGACCGTGCAGTTCCACCATCCTTCACCAGACCTCTAAAGAAAATGGATGGGACTGTTGGTAGTAATGTTACCTTGGAGTGCAGAGTCGCTGGGTCTCAGCCAATAGCTGTTTCTTGGTTCAAAGACAGTAGAGAAATCCACAGAAGTGACAAATATCAGCTGGAGTTCAGAGAAAGTGCAGCCTCTTTGACCATATCAGGCCTGGATCAAAGCGATGGAGGAGCTTACACATGCCGAGCCTCTAATGTTGCTGGAGAAAAAGAAACCAGCGGGACTTTGTCAGTCAAAGGTCAGCGGAGTTCAACTTCCAGAGCTAATGCAAGGGACTGACAAAAAGATTGATAGGCTTTTGAACATGCTCTTTTTCTTTCCAAATAATAACAGAACCTCCAGCCTTCACTGTGAAACCTGAGTCTCAGGATGCTTCACCAGGATCAAATGTTGTGATCAAATCAGCCTTCACTGGTTCAACTCCCCTGGTTGTTAAATGGTTCAGAGAGGAAAAAGAGATTTTCACAGGGGGGAAGTATTTCATTAAGAAAGACTTGTCTTCAAGCTCCTTGGAGCTTCATTCAGTGAAACCCACTGACTCTGCTAAATACACCTGCCAAGTATCCAATGATGCCGGGAAAGTGGACTGCACCGCAGTCCTCTTTGTAAAAGGTGCAGTTTCCGTCTTTCTTCTGAAAAACTGTTTTCTTTCTTCCCTCAACAGCTTGTCTTGACTTATGTTGTGACTATTAATTTACAGAAGCCCCCACATTTACGATGAAGCCTGAGCCTTCACATCTGCTAAAAACTGGACAGCCACTGATGCTGTCCTGCAAAGTGCAGGGAACTCCTGTAATTTCCATAAAGTGGTTTAAAAATGGCTCAGAAGTTGTTTTGGACCAAAGACACACAGTGTCCTTTGACAGCTCAATAGCGGCTCTGGAGATAGAGAGCTGCTCTGTCGAGGACAGTGGAGAATTTGTGTGTGTGGCATCCAGCGAGGCCGGCAGAGACCAGTGCAGCAGCTCAGTAACAGTGAAAGGTCAGTTTGGTCTTCACTGAACTTACACCATTTTTCTTCTAAACTGAAGACTTTCAGCTATGTGTTTTTATGTGATTAGAAGGGGTCAAACAGAAAAGAAAAACTAGTACTGTGGACAATACATCGTCAGAAAACCACTTACCCTTCAGACCGTTACTCTGAAACTACAATTTGTAATCTTTTTTGTTTTTATAGAGCCTCCAGTCTTTATGAGACCTTTTGAATCAACTGAGCTTGTGACAGGCTCAGATATTACCCTGAAAGGAACCATCTCAGGCTCTGGTCCATTTGAAATAAGTTGGTTCCTCAATGAAAAGCTCATCACAAGTGACAAAAGGCATAAAATCAGTGTTGAAAAAGACACAATTACTCTTCAAATTTCAAACTGTGAAGTCAGAGATGCTGGGACATACCGCTGTATTGTTGCAAATGATGTTGGAGAGACATCTTGTTCATGCCAGATCTCTTTCAAAGGTCAGTCAAAGCAGCTTTTTGTGTCGTTGCCTCAGTGTTCCATGCTGCATGCTGTCCAGTTTCACACAGTGTCATTCATTTGTGATCTTTTCCTACTAGAACCACCATCATTTCTTCAAAGACTAGAGGATATGTACTGTATGGTGGGCTCTGAAATCTCTATGAGGTGCATGTTGTCTGGATCACTTCCTATGACTTTCCTCTGGATCAAAGATGATCATGAGCTCAGAGAAGATGAGCATGTTGAGATGTCCTATGAAAGCAAGAGTGCTGTGTTGAATTTGAAAAATGCTCAATTATCACACGGTGGAAAGTATGTGTTTAAGGCCCAGAACAAAGCTGGGACTCAGAGCTGTGCCGCTGTGCTCATGGTGACAGGTTTGTCTGACTTTTGTTGCTCTTCTTTGTCTTTGCTGCTGTTGCTTCTGTTTATGTCCAGCTTGAAGCTTCATTAATACACTGAACAGTGGTTTCAGATACTCTCTTTTTATTTTTATCTTATACCAAGCAAGTTTCAGAACATGTCAGGTCAAAAAGTGCAAAGCAGTTCTCAGGCTCCAGATGGATGGAGGCAGGAAAAAAACGCCCTTCATGTCAGATACAGAACCCAGGGTGCACCAGCTCTGAAGTTCATAAAACACAACTTTCAAACTTGTCATATAATATATCAGATTATTAAATCTGCTTTGACAGGAAAATACAGCAATGAAGCTGGCTGTGCCAGCTTTTAGAGTGAAAGCTTGTTTTTTTTTTTACTCAACATGTTTGCAACCCTGTCAATAACAGTTAAGACAAGTTTACGATAAGTTAAACATAACCAAACAAACTTAAAGGTGACTTTAGTCTGATTTTCTTTACTATCTCAGAGCCTCCTTTAAAGAATTGTTGTCTCTTAAAGTTTCTAAAGATTCCACTGCGCCATTCAATTTTAAAGTAGCAGGAAGTGATCCATTGAAGGATGCATGGTTCAAAGATAAAAGACCAGCCAAAGCCACTGAAAAATATATTATTGGTGATAAATATGTGGGCTTGAAATTCCAGGACAGCAGGGTGGAAAACATCAGTACTTTTCAGTGTGAGGCAGCCAGTGAGGTTGGAAGCTATTCTGTCTCTGCAAGTATTGTCTCTGAAAGGTTAGTTTTGTTGGTCAATTTGGAGACATTGACATTTGGGCCAAATCCTATTTCTATCCCTTAGCTCTTTGCCTACACATTTCCCCTAGCCAGTCCATTTGTGGGACAGTGTATGATACCCTGTTAATTTCATGATATGATTATAATTTTGCACCTTAATAAACTCCTTTTACGCTGGCTTGTTAGCATTGCAATGTTTGGAGGGGGTAGAGATGTGTTTTCATTTGAATCGTGGTTCTGAAAACTTTTACTGCATTAAGTACTTCCACAGTGCAAAACTTCTGTCTAACATTAAAGCTAGCTCTGACTGCAGTCACACACACTCACCTCTCTCTCTCTTGTAGGACCACCTACAATTCTTGAGAGGCCAGAGGTGGTCAAAGTGACTTGTGGTGATCCGGTTAGGCTTGAGTTTAGGATAGCTGGGACTCGTCCGATAAATGTAACATGGACCAAAGATGGGAAAGTACTCCAATCAAGCAGAAAACATCATCTGTACTATGAGAACAACCTCGCCAGTCTTAAAATACAGTCGTGTCACCTGGAGGACAGTGGAGAGTACCTGGTCGAACTAAAAAACTCTTTTGGGGCATGTAGATCTAAAGTTGTGTTGATTGTTTTAGGTTTGTAAAACTGCCCATTCTTAGTAGAACAAATATTTTATGTTTTAGAGTTGTTTCTTTCTTTGACTCATAATAATATTGTTTGAAACAGATGAAGCAGTTCCTCCCACATTCATTAAGAAGTTGCCAAACATTCAAGCAGTTATGGGTTCAGTGATTACGTTGGAGTGTAAAGTCATCGGTTCCCTTCCATTATCTGTTGAATGGAGCAAAGGGAAAAGAAAGATCACCAAGAGTTCAAAGTACAACCTTCTGCATGTTGAAAACTCAGTGTCACTGGAGTTAAAACTAGCTGACAGCAGTGATACAGGAGAATATTCCTGTAAAGTTACCAATGAAGCAGGCAGCTGTGTCTGCAGAGGAGTTCTCACAGCTAAAGGTTAGCTTGCAGATTTAATGAAAAAAATTCAAACAAGAGATTGTTAGCCAAGTATCATAATCATTTCTCTGTATGGGTTTTAGTGCCACCAAGATTTGTAGCTGGGCTCGAGTCTCAGGCTGTTGTTCCAAAGTCTGCTGTACTCTTCAGAAGTGTCTTTGAAGGGACGCCTCCATTTACGGTGAAATGGTTCAAGGATGACGTTGAAAGCATCACTGGACCCTCGTGTACAATTAGACTGGAGAAATATTCTTCTTCTCTAGAGCTCAACTCAGCGGCGATTCTGCAGAGTGGAGTTTATTCTTGCCAAGTTAGCAACGAAGCAGGCGCAGTGAAAAGTGCAGCAGAGTTGTTGGTGAAAGGTTGGACTCCTCTTTTTTTGTCCAGCACATCACCACTCATTTAACTCCGTCTTTTTCTTCATTTTCACAGCTCTTCTCTCTTCACTTTATGCCATTTATTCTCTTCCTAGGAATATCTATGTTGTCTTTATAGCCATTCTCCACCTGTCAAGGCATCCAGTCACCTGTCAACATCCTCCATCCATCACGATGCTCAAGTCTTTTTTATGTTGATGATGATAACTTCTTCTCTTCTCTTCTTTGACTTAACAGAACCTCCTGAGTTTGTCCTGAAACTTCCTCCCACTACCTTTGCAAAGCAGCTTGAAGGACACTGTTTTGAGTGCACAGTCGACAACGCACAGTCCTTGAAAATGTGCTGGTACAAAAATGGCCAAAAGATAACAGATGGAGGCAACTATAAGACAATGTTTTTTGACTTGACTGCATACCTGCAGCTTCACTCCACAACATTTGAGGATAACGGTGTCTACATGTGTGAGGTTCATAATGACGCTGGCAGTGCAACCTGCAGCACAACCTTCACAGTTCAAGGTCAGCTGGTGAACATAGAGCTTGGTTCCACCATTGTTTATGGATTTGCTCTGTCTGAACTTGAGTAGCATGAAAGAAAACGAATGGATATACCTGTAAAGTGGATTTTGCTTTTCTTTTACTTTTGTGGGTGCTATTTGAACCCTTGTTTGAAAACTTGAACAAGGAATCCTACTTACCACGCCCCCTACGGGCTGTGGTAAGTAAGAGGTGAATTCCAGACCTAGAGGGCATTGGATTAACCTAGCCTAGCCTTCACTTTATAAAACTTCTTTCTTCTGAAATGGGTCTGACACCTCTCCAATTCAGAGACAGCATCACCGATACAGAAAGTGCAACTGGGCGAGGGCAGGATTTATGAGATGACTCATACTAGAGCATCCAAGAGCCATTGCTCACAACAACCGCGACGGCATTCAGAAGCAGTTTCTTCTGCATCTGTTGGTACTGTTCCCTGGAAATGAAAGCAGAATCCAGAAGAACCAGACTAATTCTTTATATCGAAGAGGAAATGGATGGACTGGCCAGACTAGTGTAGCATGAGTCTAGGTGGTATTTCTTGTAACAGACGCGCTTTGCCTATTTTTGATCAAATGACATGTAGAAAATTTTTCATAATTTTTCCAGTTTCTTTTAATGAACCCTCAACAAGAAGCTACATACAGTGAAAATGTTTTCCTGAATTTCTTGACATAAAGACATGTCTTCCATTAATATATTAATTCTGCTAATAAATTGCAATATATTTTTCAGAGCCCCCGTCCTTTATCAAAACTCCAAGCCCAGTGGAGGAAATCAAGGGAAGAGATGCCAGTCTGCACTGTGAGATTAATGGCACTCCACCTTTTGAGGTTAACTGGTACAAAGATAAAAGACCACTAAAGGAAAGCAATAAATACAAGTTAGCCAACATTGGCAGCTCTGCTACTCTTCGTGTCATAAAACTGGAGCAAGACGATGGTGGTCTTTATGAGTGCAAAGTGTCAAACAGTGTAGGAAGTGATATTTGCCACTCTACCATAACCCTAAAAGGTTTGTTCAAAGTCCTGGCTTTTTCTAAGCTTACTTCTTTTTCTAAGCTTACTATATGTGCAGTGTCTTCTTTGGACTTATCTTTTTCCATCACAATTCAGAACTACCAGCATTTGTCAAGAATCTTATCGACCAGTCGGCGAGAGTTGGCCAGCAGCTGACTCTGACAGCTACGGTTAAAGGCTCTGAGCCTTTGACTGTGACCTGGGTCCAGGACAAAGATCACATTCTCAGAGACGGTGACAACAGACGGATCATCTTTGAGAACAATGTAGTCACTCTTATAGTGCCCAAGGCTGACTTAACCACAGGTGGTAAATATACCTGCCAGCTAAGAAACAACGCCGGAGTGGCAGAGTCTGTCTCCCAAGTGACCATTTTAGGTTTGTAGAGCTCCAAACGTGGTTTAACTGTCAATAAGAGTTTAAGGACCTGTTTATTGTAGCTTAATCCTTTGTTCCCACAATTGTAGAACCTGCTGCTGTTGTGGAAAGCCCTGATTCAATGAGCGTGACGTCAGGAGAAAATGCATCTCTTGAAGTTACAGTATCTGGTTCACCAGAACTGAAAACAAAATGGTTCAAGGATAACAAAGAGCTCACTGCTGGTGCCAAATATCAGATGTTTTTCAAAAACAAGGTTGCCATCCTGAAGATTTGCTCTGCTGAGAAAGCAGATGCTGGGGAATATAAACTAGAGGTTACAAATTACATTGGCACAGCCTCATCCAAAACTAACCTCTCTGTCTCAGGTTGGTAACCCTAGCAACAGTGCTGTTTGTTTATTTTGTGATAAAATGTAATCCTTTTAGCAGGATGCTCAGAAATCCTCATCAGTTGTCATTCTTTGACAATAGATAAGTTAATTCCACCAAGCTTCATAAGAAAGCTGAGAGACACCCACCTAGTTGTGGGAAAGCCTGGGGAGATGGAGTGCAAAGTTACTGGATCTACTCCATTAACAACTTCCTGGTTCCACAACAGACAGGAGATCAAAAGTGGTCCAAACTATGACATCAGCTGCATGGACAGCAAATGCACTTTAAAACTTACAACAGTCAAGATGTCTGATTCTGGCAAGTACATATGTAAAGCTGTGAATGCTGCAGGAACCTGTGAAACAAGCGCTTTGATGAATGTAACAGGTCAGTAAAGGATGTAAGACCAGGTAATTACAGAAGGTTGATGTTTTATCTTACATCAGGTCTTTTTATTTGAAACCAGAGCCTCCGTCTTTTGTGGCTATGCCTGAAGCCCAAGAAACATTGCCTGGCAAAAATGTGACTTTCACAGCTAAAGTGAAAGGAAGCAGCCCCTTGACAATCAAATGGTTCAGGGGAGCCAAGGAAATGCAGCATGGAAGAGGCTGTGAGGTTTCTTTGAAGGACGATGTTGCCACTTTGGTACTTCACCGAGTGGAGGAGTCCCACACAGGAGAGTACACCTGCGAGATCATTAACAATGCGGGAAAAGAAAGCTGTCCTGTTTATCTGCTTGTGAAAGGTTTGTCAGCATTGTAGTCTTCTTTTTAACAATGTGTTCTGGCCTGAAAGTCAATTTCATGAAACAGATTATGGAATCTTTGAATCAGTACACTTTTTGAAGAAGCTGAAGAACATTTTTGGTGTTTATCATCTACAGCTAGCATATGTATCTCTCGACAAAGTAAGGGAAGTCCGTCTGGGCACTGTATTACAGAAGGTTGACTATCAAGACTACAGGCAATGATTGTGTTCTGGAGGTCTTCAACAGTGATTGAGAAGACGCTGCTGGGAGAATTTCTTGTCAAGTTTTAAATGCCAGTAGCTCTGAATCTTCCAGCTTAGGGCTGTTTATTCCCAATATGGACTTGTCTACTTGGTAGTTCACACTTGGCAAGTTTGAGTCAGGAGAAAATACTTCAGAGACATTGAGGATCTTCAGTTTAATCTTTCTGCAGTTCCAACAGTGGTGTAGTCTTTCTGGAGCCCACATATCCTTAGAAAGATCAGAGGAAATTTTCAAACAGGCATTCCTTTGCTAAATCAACCGCAATTTGAAATTAGAAGAAAACTGCATTCTTGCATAGAAATGTAGTATTTCAAAGACTCAACTTTCTCCTCCTTTATTATCATGACTCATTGTTTCTGGGACACTATGACATGTCAAGTCTATACAAATCTCCATTAAATTCAATTCAATAAGAAAAAAGGGATATCAATACCATGTTATATATAAAACACTAAATATATATTAAGAAAGCCCCAGATCACTGCCCCTTCATATAGTAATTAACAAACTGGCTAAATGGTCTGCACATGAAATCACTGATACCATTGTTGCTTATCTCAGAACCATCTTTGTCTACCAGAATTGTTAATGTGTCATACTGTCTTGGTGATCCACTAACTCTGATTTGCAAGTAATTTGTTGCTCAGTAAATCAACTTGTGTTTGTTGAAACCTGATCCAGGCTTCACATCAGAGCATCTTCAGAATCACTGATTCCTCGTGCTCTCTGGAAGTCCTCACGAGTAACAGAGGAGATGCAGCTGGGGTCTACTCTTTTCAAGTTTCTAATGCAAAAAGCTCACTGTGATGCTTATGTTCTCAACAAAATGACTGAAAAAGGTTGACTATCATCATCGATGGGTCGTGCACTGATACAGAAAGCAGCGTCTTTGTCTCACTCACATACTTGCTCTATTGGGGTTACATTTTTTATGCGAAAATTTCAGGGCTTTTTTTTCTGATATTACTCTTATGTTTCCAAAGTGCAAAGAAGTAGTTTTTGTGTGATATCAGAGGTGTCTGAGATCATGTCTTTAATATTGTTCTGGTCAGAAGACTATGTCTTTGTTGGGAATACTGGAGAGGAAGAAGTGTTTATTCAAATAGTGGGTTTTCTTTGTTTTTAACTTTTGTTTTGCATGTTGTTTTTTGTTTGTCTGAGGTGTTTCTTTGGTGACATGTCAAAAGACCCAGTGGCCTTTTCAACAGATCACCCCTCACCTCAGAACACAGCCTGATTTTCTTCACTTTCTCTCCCAACAAACAGAACGTAAAGTCCCTCCAACCTTCACTAAGAGACCCTCTGAGTCCACGGAGGATTCGATTGGTAAGGCGATAAAGATGGAGGGTCGGGTGTCAGGCTCACAGCCACTGACCGTCACTTGGTACAAGGATGACAACGAGATCTATACGTCTCACAAATATGACATCAGCTTCAAGAACAACATGGCTGTGCTGTATGTCAGAGACTCAGTCATTTCTGACAGTGGTCTTTACACCTGCGTGGCTTCCAATGAAGCAGGAAAAGCTTCATGTCAGGTCTCTCTCACAGTTTCAGGTAAGGACTGTGTTGATCTGGACTCATGTTTTGGAGGATGTCCATATGGATGCAGATGACACAATCTAAATGCAGCCTTTGTTTTTTGTTTGTTTGTTTGTTTGTTTGTTTTTTTGTGAAACTAGTGCATTAACCAGAGTCTCTTCAGAAGTTTAACATGAGCATGCTTGATCTTCAGTCAAGCCAAGAACAATTAAATAAAAGTTCAGCATGTTTCAAACAGTTTGTTATCTGGGCAAAATTGTAAGATCAAATACAAAGACTTCCTAATCCAGTTTCTTCTTAACATTACCACCAAAGACTGCAAACCTGTCTTCAAAGCCCAGTTCAACATGTTAATGTTTGAAAACAAATATCTTTAGTCAACTTACCTCTTATCCATCACTTCTTCGGAAACAGGCCAGCCTCCTAAATTTGATCAGCCTCTGAAGCCAGTGACAGTGAACGAGGGTGAGAAACTGAACCTCAAATGCCACGTCAGTGGCTCTCCTCCTTTGACCATCCAGTGGATGAAGGACCGGAGGGAGCTGAAGTCCAGTGATAACACCAGAATCACGTTTGTCAATGGGATGGCTTGTCTTGAGATCAGCCCAGTGTCAACCATAGATGCAGGGGATTACCTCTGCAAGGCCAGCAATGACATTGGCACTGACTTCTGCAAGTCAAAGGTCACTGTAAAAGGTAATCTTATTTGCCTGTGATCTTTGTGAATGATTGGGCTTGGTTCTGAAGCCTACTAAAGTCTTTGCATAAAGTGTTGTTACATTTAAAGTCATCCAAAAGACTTGCAGGATTGTTATGATGGCTAAGTTAAGTGGGGTTATAAGTGGGGCACAGTTGCACTCACTGTCACGATCTCTTTTCAGAAAAGGCAAAGGCTGGCGAGCCTGCCGCCCAACCTACAGCTGCCCCAGCTGCAGCTGCCCCAGCCAAAAGGCTGGACAACTTGTTCTTCATCGAGGAACCCAGAAGTGTTTCTGTGGCAGAGAGTAAGGATCCTTCTTGAGATACAATTTTCTATTTGCAGGCAAAAATTGGCTCAGTTATATCTTTATTTTTTTATCTTTGTCTTTTTCAGAGGGCACCGCAGCCTTTATTGCCAAGATTGGAGGTGAACCAATCCCCAGTGTGAAGTGGATGAAGGGCAAATGGAGACAGATCACCCCTGGTGGTCGTATCTCCATTGAGCACAAGGGCCAGGATGCCAAACTGGAGATCAGAGAGGTGACTAAGTCTGACGCTGGTCTTTACAGATGCATTGCCACCAACAAACATGGAGAGATTGAATGTGGTGCTGAGATTGAGGTCACCAAAAAGGAGGAAAAGGAGGAAATTGGAGACATAAGGCCAAGACTTAAGAAGTAAGAGATTTAACTGATTTCTTTTTTTGGTCAAAAAGATCTGATGTGATATATGTGAAAGAAAACATGTATGTGTCCACTTGCTGTTGACAAGAGGCCACCATGTTTGATTGCTTTATGTCAGGACTCCTTCCAAGCAGAAGAGTCCCAAGAAAGAAGAACCGATAAACATCGTGGAGTTGCTCAGAGGTCATGACCCAAAAGAGTATGAGAAAATCCTACGTGACCATGGGATCCATGATTACCGAGCTATTCTGCAGGCCGTGGAGTTCCTGAAGAGGGAGAAAGAGATGGAGTCTGAAAAAGTGGTATGAGAGAACCCTATCATGATGGTGGTTAGGGCTTCATTGCCTTGATTTGAAAGTGTAGGAGGAGGGAATAGTAGCCAGAGAGAGGGAGTATGGATCACTGTAGCAAGACACAGGTTCGGAATCATGTCCAAGCAAGCAGGGAAAGAAACTTTCAGACTTTGTTTCTGGGGCAACTCTTATCAGAGATCTTTGAGAATACACCATGTCTGAATTTCAGGTCCAGATTTAAGTTCAGATTTGTTTTTTAGTTCTAAAAAATGCTAATCAGATCTAAGTGTGCAATTAGATATAGCTCACAAAACAAAAAAAAATATTCTGAAGCATCTCTGAGAGCAGATTCAGAAAAGAGTGATACTTCAGATTTCTTATTTGAATTATGTTTCTTCAGGAAGTACTAGACTGAAATGGCATTGCCCTTGTAGATGTGTTAATTGGAGTTCTTTCTGCTGCAGGGTGTTGAGCATGGCGGTCGTGTTGAAGAGGAGGACATGGCCCAGCTGATCCAGCAGCTGGAGGGTCGCGTTGGCACTGAGGTAAAGACCAAAGTTTCTTCAGAATACTTAGGAAATAACTGCCCTTCTAGCATCATCAATGGGTGACCTGCACAACCAAAATCTTTTTTCATCCTCAGCCCGTCTCTGTGATAGAGGATATCTCCGACCAGACAATCAGTGAGAACCAGAGCGCCACCTTTGAATGCCAGATCAGGATCAACTACCCAGAGATCACATTGACCTGGTACAAAGGCACTCAGAAACTAGACAAGAGCAACAAGTATGACATCGGCAGCGTGGGGGACCATCACTATCTTAAGATCAACAACTGCCAGGCCAAAGATCAGGGCAACTACCGTGTGGTGTGTGGTCCTCATATCTCCAACGCCAAACTCACCGTCACAGGTAAGAATCTGAGTGTCTCAGTGTCCAGTTACCTGAGCTGGACTCCTGTTTGTTCGTCTTTACATTTCCTCATGTCCAACAGGAAGTGATTACAAGACAGGTGAGCAGTACTCCTCAAATCTAACCCAACTCAGAGTGACCTTTTTGAATCCGTTGGTCCTCCTACAGCTTTTCTTCTTCTGTTTTGTGATTTTCTGGTTTTTGTTTGTCTTCTGTGTATCTTTTACATTTAATTTTGGTCAGACCTAAAACACTTATAGTGATACCAGATCAAGAATAATCAGCGTTGTACACTAACACAAGTTTAAAACTCTAAAGTCCGACGTTGACTCTGGTTGTCTGGTTTTAGCCGACCAAATTCAGTTCACAAAATGCATCCAAAGCATCGAGGTCAATGAGCGCCACTCTGCCACCTTCGAGTGTGAGTTGTCCTTCGACAATGCCACCGTCACATGGTACAAAGACTCGTGGGAGCTTAGAGAAAGCCACAAATATAACTTCAGGACTGAGGGCCGACGGCACTTTATGACAATCCACAACGTCACTGCAGATGACGAAGGTTTGTTTACCAAAAAGACCTGTTCCTTTTACTCATTCCATATTTATAATTACAGAAAGAAAAAAAAAAAGAAAATGCAATCTTAAATACTAACAACTTATTGTGGAACTGCACAATAAAAGAAGGGCAGTTCTAAACTCAAATACTGGAGAAAGCAGACGGACTAACTTATTAATCTATTACATTTAGTATTGCTTAGTTAAATAAACAGACATGAAAAGCGAGAGACTTTAGTGCCAAAGACTAATAAAAAGACTAATTTCACTCTGTGGTGAGGCCCAGCCTTAACACCGGTATGATATTTGTAGTCCAAGCGTGAACTAAACACAATTATAATGTGTCCATCTGTTAGGCGTTTACTCTGTGATTGCACGTCTGGAGCCGATGGGAGAAGCTCGAAGCACAGCCGAGCTTTACCTGTCAGGCAGAGGTCTGTACATTTTATTGTAGTACATGTACTTAAACATACAAGAGGTTTCTGCATTTTATTTTTCCTTCAATTGGCAGTTTAATAACAGCTCTTTACCTTGTCCTTTCACAGAAATTGGGTTAGGAAAGGTTCCTCAGGGTGAGTATTTTATAAAGTGCAGCAGAGCTGAAGTTCCGTTCTCTAAACTCGAGCTTGTACGCTGCCCTCCCAGTCTACCACCGAATAGAGCCAGAGAGCTAGCTGTCTCAAGAAAGAGCAGAATACAAAAAAATGTTCACGTGAAATGCAGCAGAGTCACAACCAGTATAGATTCATTTTACCTGCAGTTAAACTGTCTGGCAACAGGAAGTACACATGAAGTAAACGCTAGTGTCCATCTGGTTAGCAGAGAAACTGCCAAGCCAGAAACTGCAAATCAGAAGCTAACTCGAGCGAGGTGAAGTTCGCTATTATTTCAAGGTTTAGACTTTGGAGTCAATACAGCCAACATTAAATTGTTTTATTTGTATTTCACAGATTTTATGACTGCATAAACCATAATGAGTGTAAATATTAACAAAATTATCAAATATGCCTCCTTTTGTTAAAGAGGTTTAAGGAAACACAAAGAAAAAGAGACATTTTGGGGGGTTGAGTTGATAGATGTCTATATTTTTCCTGAACACATCTATAAATATCAAGCCTTTAGTTGCAGTTTAAGTTAGAGGTGCTAATAGCAATGAGGTTCATGAGGTCACACAAGAATATCTAAAACGCCACAAAGGGATTTCCGGGATTAAACTCTAATCCTTAGGTAAAATAGCAACTGCGTAATTGACCCATAGAACAAAACAAAAGTACTTGCAAACACCGTTGTCTGAGCTGCCATTACCGGGGCTCACCGAAACAAGAAAAGAAGTTGGCATTTACAAATAACGGCCACTAGATGGGAGCACACACAAAGCTGATCCAATGTAAGACTTCAAATTAAAAAAAAAATTAAGGCACCACTTTCAGACTTCGATCGATAATTTTACTCCTTAATATTAGCAAATTGAAGTCTATACCACAATTTCCTGACACTCAAGATCATTCCGTGTGTGATTTTAAAAAGTATTAGTGTCATAATTATAGCGTTATATGTTTTATATTTTATATTTATAGTCACAAAATTAAAAATCCAACTTGATTAACATGAACATTAATGAAATTATTTGTGGCCAAATGTCTAGACATCCCAGATACATCAGTTCATGTGCCAGCGGCAGCTTCAATAGTGCTTTGTAGAGGTGAGTCTGGTTCAAACCTTAAAAACCTTCACCGTGACTCTGCTCAGCTTCTCTTACTCACCTTTTCTTTCTCCACCAAAAGATTCATCCGAGTTTTATCACTATGAGCAAAGAACTGAAGTGAAAGGTACAGCAGCTTTGAATTATAGAATTAACCCTTCATCAATCCATCAAGAAACTTTTCCTTTCATCTTCAAATCTAACCATCATCATCATTGTCCTGTAACCTTCCTCCTTCATAACTTCTGGATCATCTAAAACTTTAAAACACCATCATCTCATCAAATAACTCAAATTCAACCCTAATATTTTCTGAAGTGTTGCGAAATAATATCTCACTTATTCAGCATCAAATTTGTCTGAAATCTAGTGAAATAAGCAAGTGTGCAGTAGAGGATAATGACTGCATTTTTATTTTTTTAATTCTGTTAAAATTCAAAAATTAATTGTGATGAAAATGTTTGACTTTTTAACATGAGTCAACTGATTAGTTTCAGACTAAAATCCAAATATTAATCACATGATGACAATTTAGTTATGTTTAGAACATCAGAATAATAAATTTAATCTCCAAATCGTTGAGCTAATCTAAGAATTCCCACAATTATCATAATCCTCATCTGCACACTCTGAACATATCCTTTGAATAAATTTCTGATCTCTAATAGCTGATTATCCTGTAATGGTTTGCTGTAGAGTTTCAAAGTCTGAGAGTTGAAGAAGAGATGGTTTCGGTTCAGTACTCATCTGTAACAGGTATCAGCATTATTCACTGTATTGAGTAACCCCATTCATCAGCAGAACAACTGTCTTTTTACTGTCCATCTGTGCTTTAAACACTCATTTGTGTTATATTTTCACTGTCTTGTGCACATTTTTGTTTCGTTGTTGATGTCATCCATCCTCAATATTTTAAATACCCCTCAAGACCTGCAGCAGTCTGTTCATGTAATTGTCAGTTTTCTCTCTAAGTTCACTTTTTCTCTTTCGCCAGAAGAAAAAAGAGCTGTTGAAGAGTTTGTTGAGAGGACAGAGGTTGGATACAGAGAAGGACTTCCTTCAGGTATGACTGCTTTTAAAAGCAGGCAGAGAGGCTTCTGGCTGTCTATAAAGCTTGTGGCTGAAACCATAGCCGCTGTGTTCACTTGTCCACTCCATGTCATGTCACTTCGCCAACTGCTGATCTTAGATGCTTTTCTCCTCTTTTTCTCCTCTGTAGTTGTAGCTTCAGCTTGTGATCTGTTTTTGTTATAAATTTTGTTTTCGTCTTCTCTATCCTTGCCTCTACATTAGTGTTATCAATGTTGTCTGTTCTTCTCATGCCCTACCACTCTTTTGCTCTTATTAACCCCCAATGGGGCTTCTGTGCAGCAGATCGCAGAAAGTAGAGTAGTAAGTAGAGCTTGGCTGAAGTAGTTTTAATATGAACTTTCTTGATCTTCCAAGTTCCTGAGATTTACAGGAGACCTGAGGAGGAACCGTTTGAGCGTGCAGCTCCACTACCATATCAAGGTATCTAAAATGACCAACTCTTCATTTCATCATGTCTGTAAATGTTGATTATTTTTGTATTTGGTGTCCCATTGTTGCCATTATATCTTTCTTGTTCAAATACATTGTTTTTTATCTTTATTTCTGTCTGTCTAAACATGTAATTTTTAAAAACAAAAATAAATAAATAAGAAAAAGATCTTCATGTTGGGATTGACTGTGGTCAATCCCAACATGTCCCAATGGACCGTGGTCAGAAAACTGAAGTTCATAATAATATTTTAAAGAACCTGAAGCAAGAAAGCCACAACCAGGAGTTGCTGTCACTACTCCACCTCAACGAGAAGAGCGCCCAGTTACAGAAGGTAAAGTTTATGAAAGAGTTTTTCCTTTCTTACTTTCTCTTCCTTTCTTTCTTTGACACTTATTTATTTCATTATTTTTTGAGCTTTTATCAGCTCACCCTCTTAACTCTTGATACCCAAAGAAAAAAGCAATGTCATAATAGGAATCCTCTTCAAGTTCATAAAAATTAAAAAAAAAAATAGTTACATAAAAACACTGAAAAATAGAGTAATTTTCAAAAATTAGGATTTGTCATTTTCAGTAATATTAGTGGTCCCCTCAGGCAATATAAATTTTTTTTTTTTTTTTTTTTAAAAGAAACATTCTCAAATCTTGTCTCTTTCTCTGGTATGATGGTACAATGACTGCTGGTTTAGAAAGATAACCAATAAAAACTGAGTGAGCAGGATTGATGGGAGCAAGAAGCTCACTGCGCCACACAGTAAACAGAAGATTTATGTTACTCATCTGACTGAGGTAGAGTCTTTAAACTAAAACAGCCCTGCTGTTGTGAATGATCAGTATGAATAGGATTTAAAATTAAATAATTTGGGACCTTTAAGGATCAGATCTTCTAAATTTTAAATATTTTGAAGATTAGTTTTCTCCATACATAATGTATTTGTTTTGATGGAGGTCATTCCTTTTAAACATTCGATTGACATCTCACACACCTACTACTTTTATTTCTCAGTAACCCTTATTTTTTAAAACAAAACATCTAAAGCTTAGCTTGATTTTCTATTGATTACTTTTCTCCATAAGTGAGGATTGTCTTTTGCATATTCAGTCTTCTCATAATTCTTAAAAAGAATTGTGTTCTTTACGTCTGTCATTTGACTGTTCACATGTCAGTTTGTCTGTTTTATTTGTGTGACGAGTTGTCTTCACTTCTCTTAGCCCCTAAACTCTTAATGTCATGTATTCCTCTTGTATCAAGTGACGGTAATCTTTCTCTGTTAACTTTGAAGAACCCTCAGTAGACTTCAAACCAAAACCTGAAGCAAAGATAGTTCCAAGAAAGGAGAGTCCTGAACCCTATCAACCCTATCAACCGAAGTTAATACATGAACTGGAAACAGTTACTCCAGAGCCTGCAAGGCTGCCTCAGAAACCTGCGGTATCTGAGCCCAAAGTGGCCAGAACAAAGCCTGAAGCTGAAGCAGTTAAAGTTGAACCTGTCAAGAAAACACCGGTGGCTCCTGCACCAAGAGGTAACATGCTTTGTTAAACTATTGCTCAGCTGGCAAGACATCATGTTCCATGTCTTTCTTGTTGTCTAGTTTTATATTGATGTGATCCACATATGTGATTCTTTTAGATATTTGTGGAACTCATGGATATTCTTTGTTGCTAACCTCTTCACGTAGATTTTACAAAACTAACAAAATCTTCCGTGCTGACTGTATTTGGGTTTGCCTGCGTTTTTGTGCAGTATTTTTTCAAAATCTCTCAACAAGCTAAGAGAGTGAGTTGTTCGCTGTAATGCACTAATAATAAAGCTTGCTCTGTTTCTGATCAACATCATGTAAAGAAGGAAATCTTTTAATGTTCTTCAAAGTGCCAGCCGTGGCCAAACCAGCAGAGGCCGTAGTTCCAGCAGTCGCTGCGAGGATCACACCTCCAAAGACTGAAGATATCTTAATAAGAGGTATAGGAGTGACAATCTCTTTAACTCTTTTTATATGTTGTGTTCTGATTGTTTTTCTGTTCAACAAGCTATGTTGTATTTTTTTATGTGTCTGTCAGTCAGTATCTTTGTTTTATGCACTCGATAGAGTGTGCTGAAGTTGGTGTGGTTACCAGCTGCTTAGGTAACTCTAGGTTACTCAACGCATATTATGTTTAAATGTTCTTTAAAGCACAAGAGCTACCAAAGCCAGAAGAACCTGTAGTTCGACCATCTGAATATGTGGTTGCTCCACCGACGCCAGAACGTCTACCAGCTGAAGGTACTGATCATTGAGTCTTGACTCTGCAGTAGTGAAGCTTTTTGTTCTCTTCTTTTAGACTGCAAATTCACTCGCTGAGAGTGTTGTCTTTGATTCTGTGTTAGCACTTGGTTAAACAAAACATAATGTTCTCTTAAGTACAAGATGTACGCAGACCAGAGATACCTGTAAAACAGCCTTCTGCACCTAAAGTTGTCTCAGAACCAAAGACACCTGAACTCCGACCCAAGGCTGAGGCTTTCCCCACTAAAGGTACTGAAAATGTCATCACAATAGGTTGTTTTCTTATAATGTTCTGCTTTATTTCATCTTCTTTGAACTCTTACTGTCTCGCGTTGAATTCCATTTATGGTGATATCTCTGGAACATTCTTTGTGAAAATCTTTTAACATGCTAAGCACTCGTTAGAGTGTGACTTGACCTTTTTGAAATAAGATAATTATCTTCTGTTAAATGTTCTTCTAAGTTGTCTTAGAGCCAAAGACACCTGAACTTCCAGGAAAACTGGACCTGCTTCCTAGTAAACATGAGCCGGAAGTGCCAACAGTTACATCTAAAACAGAACCAGGAGAACCAAAGGTGGTGGCAAAACCAAAGATGATTCTTGAAGAGACCAAGAAGGTTGCTGGGATGCCTAAACATGTTACAACTCCCAAAGAAACACTAGAGGAACCAAAGAAGGTTCCAGAAGAATCAAAGAAGGTTCCAGAAATACCAAAGATGGTTCCAAAAGAACCAAAGAGGATCCCAGAAATGCCGAAGATGATTTCAGAAGAGCCAAAGAAGGTTCCGGAAATGCCAAAGATGATTTCAGAAGAACCAAAGAAGGTTCCGGAAATGCCAAAGATGGTTCCAGAAGAGCCAAAGAAGGTTCTAGAAATGCCAAAGAAGGTTCCAGAAGAACCAAAGAAGATCATGGAAACACCAAAAAAGGTCCCAAAAGAACCAAAAGAGATTCCAGAAACACCAAAGAAGGTTCCGGAACAACCAAAGAAGGTTGTTGACGTCACAAGCGCACCTACAGCACCACAAGCGTTGGAAAGACCAGAACAAATTCCTCAGGCTAGAAAGCCTCTGCAACCAGGTAGATATGGCTTAATGACAAACACGACAAGTTTGGAGATCTTATGAACTAATCTCTTGTCATCTTGATCTTTTAATGTATAGTTCATGTTTCAGTCTGATATGTGTTTAACTAATTCTTCAGAAGGTGTTGTCTTGATTCTTGTGTCGTCGTGTACATTGACTTTTGTGTGTGTTGTCATAGAAATGATCAAATCGCTAAAACACATGGACATGGCAGAGAAGTTTAAAATGTTTCACGAGTCTTTTAGAGACTCAGCCCTTTTGTTAGATAATTCTAATGTAACTAGATCTATTTAAAAATACTTGACCAGATGAGATTATTCCTTCAGGAGAAGTAGAGGTACAATCAAAGTCTAAAGAATCCCACATTAGGGAAGTAGCATTGCCTCACCTTTATAGTTTAGATGTGACATAAAGACCTCAGTAGAACATGTGCCACACTAAAATCTCTGTGTTTTGTGTCTTTATCTTGTACATGTTATAATCTTCTTGGCTGCTGCTCCATGGTGCATATCTTCAATCACGGGTGATATCTTAAAACATAGTTCATCTGGGGACTGGCGTTAACGAAAGAACGTTTATGGTTAAAGACATGAAGGAATCTTCTTTAAAGTCGGCTGTCAAAGAAAGTTTCACTCTGAAAGATGATGAAGACAAAACAGGTGTGAAACTCTTGGAGTCAACTGCAATAGTCAGCACTTTGAGAGGGACAACAAAACAAACAGTAACGGAAAAAGTTTCTAGATGGCACAGTGAAGATCAAGAAAAGTCTGAGTTGTCGCAGGATGTTGAACCAAAACTCACTGATTTTGAGTCTGAAAGATGGGACGAAACTCAACAAGAGCCAGCCGTTGTTTGTCCATCTCTAAAAGAATCTACCCTCTCTCCATCAACTTCACCTGAAGTTACTCCTGTCAAAAAAGAAGTTTATCTTGTTGACAGTGACACCACATCCAAAATAAAACCTTATGAGAAAGCTCAAGAAAGAAAACTTGATGAAGTGGACTCCTATTCAGCTTATGCAGAGCAGAGAGTAGTCGCTGAAACATTTGAGTTAGTTTATCATCAAGAACATGAAGAACCTTTCTGTCAGCTTGATGACTCTGTCACATCTAAAGTCTCTGCAATATATGAAGAATTACCGCTCAAGGAAGTTACTCCTTCAACACAAGAAGGAGGCACCGCTGAAATGGGAGACGTTCCCTCTGTAGAATCCACATATATGCCAAAGAGAAAGACTGTCCTACCTCCACCTGAAGAAGACTTGCAGAAAACTCTTGTGCTTTCTCATCCAGCTAAAGCAAAACCGCTGAAGAGAGAGTCAGTATCACCTGAAGTTAAGCCATCACCAAGAGATATTGAATCTGCTGGCAAACCAATTCCTGTGACAGAGGAAGTGTCTTCAGAAGAAGAATTAAAGCCAACAGAGAGTAAGGAAGCTGCGACAGCCACTATGAAGCAACCTCTTTCAGTTAGAAGAGATGAGAAGAAAGCAAAGAAGGGAACAGAGAAAAAGCAACAAACTCTTGAGAAAGGTATTTTTGCTCATTTGAGCTATCAAGTCTTATGATCGATGTAAGATCAACCTCTTTTTACTAACAAATCTTCCATGTTCTTGAATAAAAAGAGAGCATGGTACATCTTATACTCGTCTCAACATCACAGATTTTCTTGTTTGTCCATTGTCTTTGTAACACGTTTGTCCATGTTGCTGTGGAAGGAACCTACTAACATATTCCCAGTGATAAGTTTTCTTTCACATCCTCTCTGCTAAGAGTGGTTTTTTTTTTGTCTTTCTTGAAGAGATGTTGGAGCATCATGTGCCAAAATGATCCTCCTTCATTAGTCTCACTTGTCTGCGTAGTTGTCTTGGTCGTGATCTTGGCTTTCTTTTATTTGCAAAGCATTTCCTCCAGAGGAGAAGAAACCATCAGCACCAGTACCAAAGCCTTCACCTCACCCACCTTCTCCTGGTCTGAAAGTGGCTCCTCCTGCAGGTAATCTGTCTCTTTAGGTTGCGTGTTCCTCATCTTTGCTGACTCATCATGAGTCAACCATGTTTGCTTTCTTTGTGTCCATTTGTGTTGAATATATCAGACATGTCTTCTTAAGATTTCAGTGTTTTGGTTGTTCTTGCGGCTCATTGCCAGGATGTGTTGTCCAAGCTTGTTGCATTCTTAGTCACGACTTGGCCATCTTCTATTCCCAAAGTATCTCCCCCAGAGGAGAAGAAACCTTCTGCACCCATGGCTAAACCTTCACCTTCTCTACCTGCCACTCCTGCACAGAAAGTTGCTCCTCCTGCAGGTAGTTTCTTCACTTAGTGTTGTCTGCTGTTGTAAATATTGTTATTTTGGCTTTTTTTGTGGGTGTTAAAAATGTTCTTTTGTTTCTCTTGCTTCTTATTGTCCTCTCTTAAATGTTCTAATGTGTCTGCCTGACTCTTGACTGACCATGCTGTTGTCTTGGTCATGATCTTGGCATCTGGTTTTTTTAATTATTTCCTCCAGACGAGAAGCCGTCGGTCCCAACACCAAAGCCATCAGCTCCTGCTCCTGCAGCTCCTGCTGCCAAGGTTGCTCCTCCTGCAGCTCCTGCTGCCAAGGTTGCCCCTCCTGAAGCCCCTGCAGCTCCTGCTGCCAAAGTTGTTTCTCCTGCAGCTCCTGCTGCCAAGGTTGCTCCTCCTGCAGCTCCTGCAGCTCCTGCTGCCAAAGTTACTCCTCCTACAGCTCCTACTGCCAAAGTTGCTCCTCCTGCAGCTCCTGCAGCTCCTGCAGCTCCTGCTGCCAAGGTTGCTCCTCCTGCAGCTCCTGCTGCCAAAGTTGCTCCCCCCCCAGGTATTTTCTTGACTTGGTTTTATACTTTTGTGTAAACTGTATGTCAGTCCGGCTTGTTCCTGGGTTAATAACCAGTCATATAGCTGGTTCTTTTGTTTCCTGTTTCTCCTGCTGTCTGTTGACCTCTCTTCAGTGTTTCAGTTCACTTGTCTCTGTCTTCACTCGCTGTACTGTTGTCTTAGTCGTGATCTTTGCATCTTGTTCCTCCATTTTAATTATTTCCTCCAGAAGAGAAGAAACCATCAATCCCAACACCAAAGCCATCAGCACCTGCAGCTCCTGTTGCTTTGGCAGACAAAGTCACTCCTCCTGCAGGTAGTCTTTTGTTTGTTTTTGTTACCTACATGTCAGTCTGACTTGTTTCTTGGACGGTTGGTAAACAATCATACTGCTGGTTGTGTTCTTTCCTGTTTCACTTGCTTTTTAATGTCTTTTTCTGAAATCTTTCAGAGAATCTGTCTCTGCTTCACAGTGCGGTTGTCTTGGTCATGATCTTGGCATCTTGTTTTTTTTTTTAATTGTTTCCTTCAGAGGAGAAGAAACCATTTGTACCAACACCAAAGCCGTCAGCTCCTGCACCTCCTGCAGCTCCTGCAGCTCCTGCAGCCAAAGTTGCTCCTCCTGCAGGTAGTTCTTTAATGCTGTCTGTGCTTAAAGTCCGTTGGGTCTGTTACTGTTTTCCTCCTGTTCTCTGATGAAACATTGTGGTGTTGACATCTTCTTTTTGTGACTTGTTTGAATGTGTTTTCTCTTCAATGATTTTTTTTTGTCCCATTTGTCTTCACTTTTGGTATCTTGTGTTCCAAAGTGTCTCCTCCAGAAGAAAAGAAACCATCTCCACCATCTACCAAGTTACCAGCAGAAAAAATTGTGCCTGCTGCAGGTAGTTTCTTCTGTTTCTCATTACTACTTGCACCTGCTTGTGTGTGTGTGTTTAATTTTCTGTTGGTCCATAATAGCAGGAATTTCCTTAATATTGTCTGTTCGGTTCAACTGTCTGTCAGTTGTTGCTTGTTTGCCTGTGATTTAATCCAGTTGGCGTTCTTGTAGCTCAAGTTGCACCAGAGGAGAAGAAACCATATGCACCAGCTGTAAAGGCTGAACCTTCTCCTGTATCGGAGAGAATTTCTCCACCTGAAGGTAATGTCTGTTCTTTCATCCGTTCATCTATGTTATTTGTCTCCTGTTTGACAATGTGTGTAATGTTTTTGCCATCTAAATATTTTTGTCTGATATTTGTGTACGCTGTAATTTGTTTTCCATTCTCTAAATCTTTCTCTTCTACATTAACAATATTTGTTGTGTGAAGAACCAACAAATGCTTGAAGACTTAAAAGAATGAATAATTTCCAAGCTCACATTCTGTGTAAAGTATCCTGTAAGAGAAAAAATGGTGCATGCTACACTTCTTTGTCTCAACCCACTGAAAGTTTTTTTTGCTTTGACTGTGCTTCTGTCTGTCAGGGTTTTTATTGTGTATGCTTACACTGAACTTATTCAAATTCTTGCAGACAAGGAACCTGTTTCAGCTCCTGGACCAACCAAAGGTATAGCAAAAACTTGATTCTTTTTTATATAGACTTTTCCATTAAAGTCAACGGTATAGGAATTTACCTATAGTCCTCAAAGATGCCTCTTGTTCTTGTCTTGGTGTGCTGTTTGACTTCCGTGTTTTAAATATGTCCGATCCATATGTGTTTCTTGCAGTATATGTCTGTATTTGATGTTTTAAAGATTTCCTTGCTCCCTTGACCACAGTGCCACCTCTTAAACAAAAGGGTAAGATTCCCGTTCAGGAATCAACAACACCAGAGTCACCTAAGCTAAAGGGTAAATTCACCAAAATACCCAGAGAGAAAGAACCAGAACCAGAGGTCGTGAAGCTGAAGAAGATTCCACTGAAACCTCCAAAGCCAGAGATAGAAGTTGTTACCCATCAAGCAGAAGTGACGAGGCATTATGATACAGAGATAACAGTTCATGGACTTCATGGTCGAGAAGATCGAGAAATAATAACGCTTGCGAGGACAAGTCGAGTCTTCACTGCAGAGGAGGAAGCCATTCAATTAGGCCACTTTGATGAGGCTGAAACACTTAAAATAACCCAAAAAACAGAGAAGGAAGGATGGACAAGAACCCCAAAACCACAGAAAGATGAAGAAACTGGAATTCCAAGTGTAGACAAGAAGAAAATAACTAAACTACCAGTAGCAGAAGAGCAAAAAGAAACAGTCAAACTAAAACCATTTGAAAAATCAGGGAAACCAGAACAAGAACCACAAAAAGTTCAGCTAAAATCAGTGCCAGCTAAGCCAAAAGACCAAGAGAAGGAAGTTATAACTCATCAAGTACAAGTGACAAAGCAATATAACGAAGAACTGACGGTTCAGAGGCTTCATGAGAGAGAAGACCAAGAGGTGATAAAGGTGGAGAAAACTGAGAAAATCTTCACTGCAGCTGAAGAGGTATGTGAACTTGGACACATGGAGGAACCTGAAGAGCAAAAGTCAGAAGAAGAGAAATCAAAATGGATAAGAACCCCAAAGGCCAAGAAAGAAGAAGAACCTGAGACAGATTTAACGAAAAAGAAAATAAAGAAATTGCCTAAGAAAGATGAAGAGCAAGAAGTAGTGACATTGAAACCTTTTGAGAAGCCTCAAAAACAACAAGCAGATGAACCATCAAAACCTAAGAAAGAAGATCAAGCAAAGACAGATACTGAGCGTACTCCTTTCAAAAGAGGTGATGCACTGCAGAAAGACCGACCCACTGCTGCAATAAAAGACAGAAAAGACTCAGATGTTCCCATGACCAGTCCAGATGCAGCTCCAGATGTCGTCAAGACCCAGGAGGACCTACCACAACTGAAAAAAGATGATCAAGTATCTAAGGATGAAGACCATAATGAGTTGAAGCCTGTCTCCAAACCCGCAACAGTATCAGAGGAAGAGAAAAAGGCTGTGGAAGATAAGCAAAAACAATCTGTCAAACGCAAACCATTTGAAAAATCAGGGAAACAAGAACCACAAAAAGTTCAGCTAAAATCAGTGCCAGCTAAGCCAAAAGACCAGGAGAAGGAAGTTATAACTCATAAAGTAGAAGTGACAAGGCACTATGACGAAGAACTGACAGTTCAGAGGCTTCATGAGAGAGAAGACCGAGAGGTGATAAAGTTGGAGAGAACTGAGAGAATCTTCACTGCAGCTGAAGAGGTATCTGAACTTGGACACATGGAGGAACCTGAACAGCAAAAGCCAGAAGAAGAGAAATCAAAATGGATAAGAACCCCAAGGGCCAAGAAAGAAGAAGAGCCTGAGACAGATTTAACGAAAAAGAAAATAAAGAAATTGCCTAAGAAAGATGAAGAGCAAGAAGTAGTGACATTGAAACCTTTTGAGAAGCCTCAAAAACAACAAGCAGATGAACCATCAAAACCTAAGAAAGAAGATCAAGCAAAGACAGATACTGAGCGTACTCCTTTCAAAAGAGGTGATGCACTGCAGAAAGACCGACCCACTGCTGCAATAAAAGACAGAAAAGACTCAGATGTTCCCATGACCGGTCCAGATGCAGCTCCAGATGTCATCAAGACCCAGGAGGACCTACCACAGCAAAAAGTGGATGATCAAGTACCTAAAGATGAAAAGCCTACAGTGTCCGACAAACTTAAAGGAGAGCGTAAAAATATTCCCAAACAAGATAAAAAGGAAGATCATGTTGAATTGAAACCTGTCTCCAAGCCCTCAAAAGTATCCGAGGAAGAGAAAAAGAAGCCTGTGGACACAAAATTGCCAAGTAGATCTCCAAGAGATGAAATCAGACCAAGAGACCAGAAGGAGCAACAGCCTAACAAAGTTGAAAAAAATGAAACCCCTAAAAGAGGAGAAGAGAAACCTCAGGATGAAGAGAAGCCAACTATTCCAGCCAAGAAACCAGGTCTTCCGGAACAAAAAGAGAAAATCTCACCAAAAGGGATGGAGAAAGATCTCCCACAAAAACCAACTGATGCCCTGAAGAAAGGTCCTGAGATTACAAAGACTCTTTCACCCAAAGTCAGTAAGGAAAAGCTAGAAGAGGAAAAGGCCACAACACCTCTTGAGGAGTTGAAGAAGGTTGAGCTTAAAAAGACTCCTTCTCCGAAGACTGACAAGCCAAAGGAACCGCAGCAAGTTCCCATCGAGAAGAAGCCAAGTGCTGAAAAACTCAAAGGGATTCCAAAAGCTGTTTCACCCAAAGACTCCTTTGAAGCTGTTACACTCAAAAAGGTCCCCAGAAAGCCTTCAGCAAAGGAGCCATCAGAACCAGAGAAACCTGTTAAAGGGCAGATTCCTCTGCAGAAGGAGATATCCCCTCAAGCCGTGCAGATGAAGAGAGTGACAACTCAGCCAGAGGAAGAAGTGTTTGAAGAAGAAGTTGAAGAAAATGAAGACGATGAAGAAGTAGAGGCCTGGGGCTGGGATCTGGTTCCCACAGAGGACTGGGAAGGTGAACTGGTGGATGGGGCATTGGAGACTCCTGGCATGCCTGGTGCCAGACGAGGTGAGGTGGAGACCAGGGAACCCTCCCAACGGATGCTTGTGGAGTCATCCCATCTCAGATGACTCATCTAATCCTCACCTCATCCATCTTTAATCATTTGCTCATCTTGAGGTCATGCATTTGGCCTTATCTCCATACATACATCCATCCATCCATCCATACATACATACATCCATCCATCCATCCATCCATCCATTAATCCATCCATCCATCCATCCATCCATACATACATCCATCCATCCATCCATTAATCCATCCATCCATCCATCCATCCATACATACATACATCCATCCATCCATACATCCATCCATCCATCCATTAATCCATCCATCCATCCATCCATCCATACATACATACATCCGTCCGTCCATTCTTCCATTCTTCTTGAAATGCATCTTAATTCATTTGGTCATCATCTTCACCCATGTTCATATCATTCAAGTTTGTTTTCTGTGTGAAAACATCCCATGTGACCTTCTTGTTCCATTGTGTTTCCATTTCATCTTCATCGTCATTTGAACATCTGTGTGGTATATAATTCTGTGTTCTCATGTGATATAGACAAAAGTGTGTCTTTAGTTTAGCATGTTGGCAGTTTGAACTTCTTAATTCTTTATCTTTGTGAATGCTGGAGCATTTTTTTCCACACAGAGGTCTTAAGGAGAAGCTTAAAACTCATACTATTGTCTCCTACCCAGATGGAAAACCAACAGAAGAGGCCGCTAAAGGAAGAGGGAGAGGATTTGGGGGTGAGGATTCACTGACAAAAAAGCTCATCTGTGCAAATGGCTTGGTCTTTGCACTAGATGATGTTTGAGGCAATCTAACCTACTCCTTTCACAGCTGTCGCTTTGCAGAAGTTGTGTTCTTTGCTTGATATGCTTTTAGTCTTTGCTCTAAAACTTTTCCATGACAAACATTAGAGCTGGATATCAAAGCTTCGGTTTTCTCTAGGTACTGAGGCTTCCTTCAGCAATTCAACAGCCATGCATGTTAGGCTAACTGTTGAATTTAAATTGTCTGTAGGTGTGAGTGTGAGCATGCACGGCCATCTCCTCGTGATGGACCGGTTACCTGAAAACAGGATGAAGCAGGTTTGGAAGGTGTATGGATGATGTGTGGTTGCTTGTGTTTCAGGGATATAGAAATAAGCTGCTATCCCTGAATGTATCGCTAAGCTGCTTGAATGAGTTCCAGGAATGATGTTTACATTCCTGCAATGACAAGACCCAGTACAACCACTGCTTCTGACTGATGTCTGTTTTTATTAGTATTGAGAATACATTTGAAGTTATTATGTAGTTGCCTTAACTCTGTGCTTTAAATGTTACGTAAGGCATAAAACACAGGTAGGTCATCTGTGGTATAATCTTGTTTATGTATTCACTACAATTGTAATTTCTTTATTTCTGTGTTGTCTGAGTTTTGTTGTCCATCTTAACTTATTTTCTTAATTTTTCGGATTCTTCTATGAGTCCTGCTTATAAGGAGTGTCACTGCATGATTCTTATTCTAACACTAAAAACTGTTTACTATCATTGAAATCATGGGCATGCTAATTGGATATGTTTTTTTATCCGATGCTGCAGCGAGACAAACTCCATCTCCTGGTGATGGTGGCAGAGGCCGGGGCTTGAGGCCCGGAAAAGGCCCGTCACCACCAGAGGAACCAGGATTTGCAGGATTCAAGCTCAAACCCGTCCCCCTGAAGTTCATTAAGAAGATCCAAGACCTCATTCTGCAGGAGGCTGAGTCCGTTGGCTCAGCCGCTGTCTTTGAGTGTGAGGTGTCACCTTCCACTGCCATCACCTCTTGGATGAAGGATGGCAGCAACTTGCATGAGGGCCCCAAATACAAGTTCACCTCTGATGGCAAAGATCGCAAGTTGAACATCATTGACGTCCAGCTGTCTGACACGGGCGAATACACCTGTGTAGCCAAAAACGCTGGCAAGGAGATTCAGTGCACAGCCAAGCTTATAGTTGAAGGTTATTTTATTTTTTTCAAATGTATTTTTAAAATCAACCAAACACTGGCAAGAGGTAGTATCTGAACCCTTTGGAACTGGCGGGGTTTCTGCCTTCATTTGCCATAAAATGGTCTGATTATGACCTTCCCTTCATCAAATACACATTCATTTAAGGTGAAAACACAGCAACATTTATACCCTCTCATGTCTTTGTGGAACATAACTGATTTTAGGAGGCAGCAGGAGTAACAACAAGTAATTTAATGATTAACCAAAAGCACTGCAGGAGCAGATAATCCACAAGACAACCAAAACTAACCACTGGGGTAAAACAAAATGACAAAAGAATACACAAGGCACAACAAGATAGTAAAACAGATGGGCTGGCAGAGAAAAGGATAAAGACAAGATAACATATTTTATCCCCACAGGAGATGACAACATACAGTTCTGAACAGGTAAGAGAGGGGGTGCAAGGAAGTCAAAGCAGAAATTAAACCCAGAAACAGACTTTGAAACTAAAACAGGAAGTAAAGCGACAAGGACTGTGACACAGAAGGCAGAAGACTTGCAAAGGATAAAGCGGCTTTGCAAGAAGAATCAAGAAACAAAGAAAAACAGAAAATATAAAAGATAAACGCCCAAAAAGTATCAGAATAACAAAAACATACTGACATTATTAAGAAAATAAAACCACAGAAACAAAAACCCAGCATCATAACGCTGAACATTCACATTGTTGGTGGAAAAAGTAAGTGAACCCATAGACTACTTTAATAATTTTAGGAGGTTCCTGGAACAAAGCTTAGTAGATGTTAGTCAATGCAGTAGAATGATGACAGTGGCCAGAAAAATTACCAGAAAACCACTTCCAAGGGGTTCACATAGATGTTCTTGCCACTGTGGCTGTATATGAGTAGTTAATTTGCTCTTTCAAAATGTAAAACTGCACTTTTTAAGGTGTCAAAATGTTTTAAATCTTGAGGATGTTGATTGCACTGTAGTCATGAGTTTCTAATAATATTCACTCATCACTGTATCACTGGAAACACTGTTTTCAAGTCAAGTTTTTGTTCACCCAGAGCTCCCTGTGAAATGGGTGAAGGAGCTGGAGCCTGAGACAACATGCATGAAGGGTCAGCCGATGTACCTGACCTGTGAGTTGAACAAAGAAAAGGATGTGGTCTGGAAGCATAACGGCGCAGTCCTGAAGAAAAAGGCTGGAAAAGTGGCTATTAATGTCATCGGTATGCAACACGCTGTGACCATCCAGAACACCACTGAGGAGGAGGCTGGCACCTACACCTGTGAGGTAGATGGTCAGGAGGATGTCAAGACCGCAACCACTGTCAAAGTGATTGGTAAGCTGTCAGCAGCATAAAAAATGACACTGCTCACTGATATAAACTAACCCAACCATTTCCTGTGACTCTTGAAGTGCAGGTTAATGGCGTTAATATTGAAGAGTACTTTTTCATTCCCTTGATTACAAAGAATGTTTGGCCGAGACACGGCCCCTATTTTCAGTTTTCTTTGGTCCAAATTTGATTGGCAGAGTTAACTGAGTCCCATATAAATAAGACACAATCCAAATCTAGACTCTTTCAGCGTTTGGACCACATCTGAACCTCACAACACTAAATTTGTGACTTTTGGTCCAAATCTGGCTCATGCAACACATAACAGAATCCAAGTTATGCTTAGTGACTGACATGTTGACCCACACAACAATGTTGTGAATAAGCCAAAAGTGTCAAAAGTCTTCCAAATTGGGCTCAACTGTGCCCTTGACTTTGATCCCCAGATGACAAAGAACATTTGACCCAATCATGGGTCAACACTCAGGATGAGTGTAGCTGGCTAAACTGAACCTGCTATGAAGTAGACATGACCCAAAACTGCATTTCTGTTGTCCTTTGAGATCCTGTCAGTGTCATAACTGAGTCATAAGTCCAAAAAAAATAGCCCAGCTTGGCACAAAAATGTCATGTGTAATTTGACAGCATCTTCAATTTCATCTGCAAATGCCATCCTTTCTGCTTAAGACGTTTTGTTAGGAATGAATGGGTTTAAAAGAATGTGACTGTTCCCCTCTCAGAAATCATCAAAGACTGGTTGGTGAAACCTCTCAGAGACCAGCATGTGAAACCAAAGGCCAAGGCCACATTCAAATGTGAGCTGGTTAAAGACACTCCCAACTGGAAATGGTACAAAGGAGACGACGAGCTCGCACCTTCTGACAAAGTGGATATCAAGAAAGATGGCAAGGACATGATGCTCACCATCAATAACTGCCAGCCTAGTGATGTATCGGACTACACCATTGAGGTTGAGGATCGCAGATACACAGCCAAACTTACACTTGGAGGTAGGTTCATGCCAATCTGCAGGTGAAAATTACCTAATGTGGTGTACAGAAGGTTTTACTAAGTTTAACCTCTGCTGCTTTTTAGAGCGCGAGGCTGAGGTCTTGAAACCCCTCGCTAGTGTGGAGGTGGTTGAGAAGGAGGAAGCCAACTTTGACACTGAAATATCTGAAGATGATGTTATGGGCGAATGGAAACTGAGAGGTCAGGTGTTGACAAGATCACCGGTAAGAATAATACATTTATTTCTCAAAAACAGCAAGTATAGTGAAAGAACAAAAAAAAAATTTGAAGAGTAACTCATCTTTGTTTTAGACATGTGACATTAAAGCTGAAGCCGGGAAGCGCTTCCTGACTTTGAAGAATGTGCAGCTGGATCAGGCTGGCGAAGTGTCATATCAGGCTCTGAATGCCGTCACCACTGCAATGCTCACCGTCAAAGGTACAAATCCATCACTACACAACGTTGTGTGTTTGTCTGTGTTTGTTGCAAGCTCCTGCATTTGTTTGTGTTGGAAAATGGGGTATTGAAGAAAAAAAAGACGGTAAGAGAAGTGTTGGCTGTGTCATTGCTTTTGTGAATAACTGCCAAACTATTCACGCCTCGCCAGAAATCGAAATGGGCTTTGTTGACGCACTGAAGGACGTTTCTGTGCCTGAAAAGAAACAGGCTAAGTTTGAATGCTCCATCACCAAGGAAATATCAAAGGTCATGTGGTTCAGGGGGGCTGAGATCATCACCCCGAGCCCAAAGTATGAAATACTCCATGATGGAAAGAAACACATGCTGATAATTAACACCTGTGAATTTGATGATGAGGCTCAATACACTATTGAAGTGTTGGGCCAAAAATCCACAGCTCAGCTGTCAGTGGAAGGTAAGTGGCATCCAGAATCCCTACGCTTCATGTTGCTCTTGTCTCGTTTGTGTGTTCATTTGAGACAAACTTCCCTGTCTGTGTGCAATGACCTGATGTATTCCAGGCATGAGGCTGAAATTTGTTCAGCCGCTTAAGGACCAAACAATCAGTGAAGGTAATTCGGTGCGCTTTGACATTGAGTTGACTCATGAGAACGTGCCAGTGGTTTGGTACCGAAACGAAGTCAAGCTTCACGTGAGCCGAACTGTGCTCACGTACGTGGAAGGAAAGAAACACACTCTAGAAATGAGGATGTTGACTCTGGATGATACCTGCCAAATAAAGGCAGAGGCCAGAGGCGTTTACTCCACAGCCAAACTGACGGTCATAGGTAACCATAATCTTTCTTGTCTCTTTTCTCACTGTCATTCAAAGGTTTCATGACGTACCTGAAAGAAACATGTTATTGTGTTGATTTAATTTCATGTGATGATATATAAAACATCCACTAAATCAGACATATTATAGAAATATTGAAATGTTACTAGTAGTTAGCTTTGTTTGACTCTTGAGTGTAAGAAGCTACTGGTTACAGTGTTGCTTTACATGAGACTAACTTTGCTGTGGCTTACCATAGAGATACCTAAGTCAGAGCTTTTTTAGCCTGAGATGGTGTTAATTATGTTCCATAAAATGTAAGAAACGACTTGAACAAGTTAGCACTACTTAACACTAACCTGAACCAGAACACATGGAGTTGAATTTACTTCTAACTTGCACCTTTCGAGATGATAATTGCTTGTTTTTGAGTGTTTGAAATGATTACAGTCAGTTTTATTGTTGATTAGTATGAGATCAAACTGACCTTCAGCCACAGACAGTTAAACTTTAAACATGAGCTAAGGTAGCAACAGAGCATTTGGCCCCACAGGTTTAGTATAATCCAACACAAAATGGTAAAATAAGCTCCAGGATGGGGAAACTGATTGAGTAATGAACCTGCTTTTGCTCCAGAGGGCGACGCCATCTTTGTGGTGAAGCTGCAGGATTACACCGCCACCGAGAAAGATGAAGTGATGCTGGACTGTGAAGTGAGCAAAGACGTCCCTGTCATTTGGTATCACAACCAGAAGGAAATCATCGCCTCCAAGATGGTGGTCATGAGGTCAGAGGGAACTCACAGATCCCTGGTCCTCAAGAAAGTAACGCAGAGTGATCAAGGCAAATATGAATGTGACTGTGGAACAGACAAGACCTCGGCCAACATCATCATTGAAGGTAAAAATTATCAAATAACTGGATATGACCCAAAGAAACATGAAACCAAAGCAGAGTCCACAAGGTTTTCTGTTTTGATCACAAAACAGAAACACTTTTCCCCAATCACAGTTTTCTTTCTTTGGTTTTGAGAAAGGTATTCATCTAAGAATAAGATTACAAGCAAAACATGACAACATTACAAAAAAGTCATTTTCATCTTTTTCTCAGAAAACAAAATGGAAAAACGGTTCATTTTTCTCAGAAACCTCGAACAAATATTCACAAACCTCGAACAAATTAAATGATAACAACAGTCTGCTTTTTCTGTTTCTGAATGTGCTGTTTTTGATCTCATGCATCTTAATCCAAACTTCCAAACACTGTAGCACGCGACGTGAAGGTTGTTCGGCCAATCTACGGCGTGGAGCTGTTCGATGGAGAGACAGCTCGTTTTGAAGTGGAGATCTCCGAGGACGACGTGCACGGCCAGTGGAAGCTGAATGGAGAAGTGCTCAGTCCTTCCAAAGTGAGTGTCATAACCATTTTTTATTACCCCAAATGGTTCCTTTAGCTGCTGCGTGTGATGTGAAAACATCATTCATGTTTTTACGTGGCAGGATGTTGACATCATCGAGGAGGGCCCCAAACACACTCTCATCCTGTACAACTGCAGAGTCCCCATGACTGGAGAGGTGTCGTACTCGGCAGCCAATGCCAAGTGTTCTGCCAACCTGAAGGTCAAAGGTAAACAAAGCAGCAAAGTCTGTTCAATTCAGACCTTTAATGTCCCTTATGGCAAATTTGGTTCACAATAGTAGGAACATGAAAACAAAAGACATCACAAGCAATCTAAGACGGGACCTCACAAAGAGATATAGATATTTGCTATCAGTAATTATTGGTAGGTGAAATAATCAATAAATAAACAGGCAGCTAATAAAGTGCCACAGTGCTACTAAACTCTAAATAAGTGTTTTATTCCACTTGGAATAAAGGAAAATCTGTTCCTGACGCTCTTTAAATTTCTCTAACAGAGGATCTGACAAGAAGACCTGCTGAACTTATCTTACTGGCCATCTTATATTACTGGACAGACGGTTTTTATTATGCACTGAGAAGTTCCCATTATCACGACATTAGGCAAATCTGTAAGATAAAGGAAAGTTTTGTCTACTTTAAAACATTTAATATTTTCTAAATTAGTCTCTACTGGCCTTTTTGTATATTGCAGTCGTATTGAGGTGACATTTAAGCTCTTATTCACAATTATCAAACTTCAAGTCTTCAAGACAGAACTGTCTTAAAGAACAAAAGAAAAAATATGTATACAAACATATGTGGTGCAGAAATAAAGTGTATTTGTTACTGTGCGGAGACTTTAGAAATGAGACATCAGGTTTAAAAAAAAGCCAACTCAACTTACGATATTATTTACCTCTAATTTCACTTCTAAGCCAAACTTTATGTTTTTTTTTCTCAAATTCAAAGGTAAGTCCAAAAATCAGATAATTAAAGTCTTAATTTCTTATCCAGTGAAATAAGAATGTAATCTTACTGGATAAGAAACGTAAAAATAAAAATGCAGCTGTTTGGGCATCTGGCCATGAGAAATTATACGCTCACTATTATAAATGTGCATCTTCCCGGATAAATATAACTTACAATTTTTTAACAAAATTTGATGTTATTTTGCATTTTACTTGACAGTTTTAATATGTTAACATGATGCCTAGTTATTTATTATTATCTAATGGTCTTATCTATCTACAGCAATCAAGCACATTAACAGAGATCTTATTATTATGAAGGCCTTCTTCATTTATTTAGGGTACTTTCACCCATTAAGCACTCCTGGAACTACAGACTAACTCATCAGGACCTAATATTATTTGTAAAAATTTCTTGAACCTTGTTCTTATGATTTTCCTCCAGAACTTCCACTGAACTTCCTCACACCCCTGAGCGACGTTCAGGTGTACGAGAAAGACGAGGCCAGGTTTGAGTTGGAGGTGTCGAGAAGTCCTAAGAGTTTCCGCTGGCTGAAAGGCTCACAAGAGCTGCAGAGTGACGATAAGTACGAGATGATACAAGAGGGCAAAATGTATGTTCTGGCGATCCGATCGGCAGCCTACGAAGACGAGGCCAAGTACATGTTTGAGGCCGAGGACAAGAGGACGAGTGGCAAACTTGTCATTCAAGGTAATGATGCAAAGTTTAAACTCAAGAATCTTTAGATTTTAATAAAAAATAAAACATGTAACTCTTATTTCTAGCTTTATGTTTCCTACATGTATAGTTGTGCTTTTTATTTAACCTGCCTTTAAATAATTTGGACTTAAAAAAACAAGTCAAGTTTCCCAGAAAACTCTGTAAGAGGTCATTTTTCAGCCACGCTTAAGTTTTGGAAGAACTTTTAAGGCAGTTTCAGGGTTTAAGTGATGCATGTCACACTTACGAGCTTCTGTTGTTCCAATGGCAGGTATCCGCCTGGAGTTCGTCAAACCCATCAAGGACGTGACGGTGAAGGAGCGTGAGACTGCTGAGTTCAGTGTTGAGCTGTCTCATGACAAGATCTCAGTGGTGTGGTACAAAAACGACGTTCGTCTGCATCCCAGCAAGGTCGTTCACATGACAGATCATGGAAAAATCCACACTCTGGCCTTCAAGGAGGTCACCATTGACGACACGTCCATGATCAGAGTGGAGGCCATGGACAAGAGCATGAACGCCATGCTCACCGTCCTCGGTCAGTATCCCTGCACACTATTTTAAGTAAATGTAGTATTAGGACCATGATGAGGGAAAAAAAATTCTGGGTTACAAGAATAAGGTTGTAAGTTTGCGAGAATTAAATCATAGTATTACAAAATAGTATCTTAGTTATTACAGTTGGTGAGGAGTGGCAGATGCAACCTTTGCTTGAAGAAGTACAGGGAAGGTCAGAGGAAGTTGCACCAACTTTGTAGATTTAGAGAAAACATATGACAGAATGCTAAAGGAGGAATTATGGGATTGATGAGGAGTGACTGACAAGTATGTTAGGATAGTTCAAGACATGTATGAGAACAGCATGACAGAGGTGAGGTAGGAGTAACAGAGGGGTTTCAGGTGGAAGTAAGACTTCATCAAGGATCAGCCCTGATACCCTTCTTGTTGCCATGGTGATGGACAGGTTGATAAATGAGGTCAGATGGGAGGCTCCAATCACTATGATGTTTGCAGATGATATTATAATATGTAGTGAGACATACAGATATACTCTAAACAGAAGAAGAGTGAGGGTTAGTTGCAGCAAGAGAACATACAGGTGTGTAAATAAAAGAGGTAAAGGTGAAAGGAAGATGCAGGGAGTAGATGTGAATAAGTATTATTTTTTCCTCCTAAACCATTGGTCTCAGTCTTTTGTTTTTTAAATAAAAATGTTAATAATAATAGTAGTAACAATAATTTCAGCTCACTGAATGTGTGAACATAGTCCTGAACAGGCTCTAAAGGACCTTAATAATTTGACAATATTAATAATTTGATGCTGACTCAAAGACTCAAAAAAGTCTTAATTAATTTGTCAATGATAGTGTCACATTTCTGTTCACCTTCCCTGATGATGACTACTCATGTGTACGATATTTCTGCAGAGGGCGACCTGTACTTCACCACCAAATTGCAGAACTACACAGCGGTGGAGAAGGACGAGGTGAAGCTGGTCTGCGAGCTCAGCAAAGCTGTCGCTGATGTCAAATGGTTTAAGGATGGAAAGGAGATCATACCTTCCAAGAACATCGCCATCAGCACCGATGGCAAAAAACGCATCCTGACAGTCAGGAAGGCGGAGAAGGCAAACATCGGAGCATACACCTGCGACTGTGGCTCAGACAAAACTACAGCCAACCTCAACATTGAAGGTAAAATCATCTTTGATCATAACATTGTATCAGACATTACACAACACATTTTTATTTGTTCATTGAAACTTAATCTGCTTTCAAATACACCATGGCTATGTTAGTTATTAGTGCATGAAATAAGATGGACAATTCGAATCACATCCCAGCTGAAGGTGTTTGTTTGAAGCTGCAGTTGTATATTTGGAGTAAAATCAAGAACTGAGCCACAATTTTATGCTTTCAGTTAAACCGTAATTGTAAAGTTTGCTGATGTAGGTCTGTTTCCTGGTCTTCCTCCCCTTCAGAGCGCGACATCAAGGTTGTCCGTCCACTGTACAGTGTTGAGGTCACAGAGACAGAGACAGCCAGGTTTGAGACGGAGATCTCAGAGGAGGACGTCCACGGAAACTGGAAACTGAAGGGAGAAGCTCTGCACCAATCTCCAGTGAGTCAACCGGAAACCCCACACTCTTGTCCACTCACTTTCACAGAAAATGGTGTCAAAATCCTTTTTTTTTTTTTCTTCAGGATGTTGAGATTAAAGAGGAAGGAACCAGACACATGCTGATCCTCTATAATGTCCGCATGGACATGGCCGGACCCGTGGACTTCTCGGCCGCCAACGCCAAGTCCAATGCTCAGCTCCGAGTCAAAGGTGAGAGACTTTTCGTTCTTCTGTTACTGGATCATCTCTGGAGACTTCTAAGATGATGATCCTCTGTAGATGCCTTCTGAGAAAAAAACAGAATAAGTGTTGTGTGTTTTTTTACTCTTATTACTGTTTTTAATGGAACTTATGAAGAATTTTCTGCAGTTTAGACTCAAAACTTCAGATCTTAGGACTATTTTTGTCAGTCTCCAACATGTTCATAAGACATAATATATATTTTAAAAATAAATGTCATTTTTAGTACCTAAATAAAATCTGATTCATTTAACATATTTCACCACTTTTTTGGGTCATTCTATTGTATTGATCGGTGTCGTCCATTGTGTTGATTTTTCATGTAAACAATGACACATATTTTGAAATTGCACTCCAGAAAGCCACTTTGTAACAGCTATAAACTAATATTTTTTTTAGGTTTGCGGTATGGAAGCCATTGTTCAATGTGTTTCTTTATTCATGTATTTACAGTTTTAACCTTGACAACAACATATACATTTTTATCGCCAGTATGTATTAAACAAAAGTGAAGCTAAAAGAAGGCAAAGAAAAAGCATTTTGAAGCCTTCCTTCCACCGCCATTCTTGACAGTGGGTCTGAGGTGATACTGTTGGTTTTCTCCAAACATAATTCTGGACATTAAGATCAAGCATCTCCACTTTGGTCTCATCTGTCCAGAGGACATTTTTCCAGAAGTCTGCTGGCTGCAACTTACCCTCTTAAATCCTAAATACATTTAAATCCTTCTGCAAACAGTGAGGGGGTACTTGGTATTGCACACATGGTTATTTTTTATACTTCTGGTTTCATTTTTACTCGTAAATTATAAAATTGTGGAAAAGTTATATGATGTAGTTATTCTGAGGTTGTCTTTGCCTAATCCTAAGACTGGCTATGATTAGATGATTTTTACCATTTTCTTGCACAAAATAACATTAGAAGAGGTAGTACTAACCTTTACACAGGTGTATATAATCCACGTCTTATATTGACCTCATATTCAAGAGATCATCTGAAAACCTTTGATTCAAATCAAAAACAGCAGCAAAATGTGATTTTAGTTTTGTTTTTCATGTCAGGGAGTCCTGTGTCTCTGCAAGTCCTCGCCCAATCAGAATCCAGGGTTATTTTCAACTTTAGTCTTTATCTGAGAGGCCACTGATTGGAGGAGCAGCACCTCCAATCTGCTGCTGCTCCACAGACCCCTGACATTAAACCAACCATGTCATCTTCCTCCTCCTCTGCAGCTCGCTCCATCATGCTGATGCATCCTCTGAAGGACGTGACGGTGACGGCTGGAGAGACAGCGACCTTCGAGTGTGAGCTGTCATACGAGGGCATTGTCGTGGAGTGGTTCCTGGGAGGACAGAAGATGGAGGCTGGTGATCGGGTAAGTCAAAGTACATTTGTGTGAATATATCCACCTCAAACTTTAAATCTGTTCCTCAACAAGGAAAAATGTTGCCAGAAGAGCTTTTTTATGACATTGACTCTCACAGCAACACACCAAGTTTCCTTAAACCAAGTTGAAACTAAACTTTTCAAAAAAACATTGCAAACAAAGTATATGGCTATTTTCTAAGAGAAAATTAAAGAAAATCATGTTAATTATGTAAGTAAAAAGATATTGCTTGTTTCAAGGACTCTTCAGAATGATCATCACTTTTTTTCTTGAGCAGTGATTTGCATTTCTTCTAAAACAAGAACAATATCTGCTGTGTGAACAGCTTAAATATGACATTTTGATCTTTTTAAAGGATATCTGAGTTGTTAGTTACATCTTAAGTTATGCTTTTACAAAGCTGAGAGCTCAGACTCTGCGGCTGTTAAAAATAACCAAAGATAGCTGAGCAGCTGCTGTTATCTTTAACACTCAGAGGCCTGACTGTCACCAAAGCCTTATACGAGAAAAAAGACTCACTTTAAATTCATAAAAAGGGTGGTGCTTATCCCAGCTGTCATCAGGTGAGAGGCCGGGCACCTGGACAGGTCACCTGTCAATCGCAATGGTACACAGAGACAAACAGTCATACAAACTCATGTTTACTCATCCAATCAAACGATAAAAAGAACTTTAAGGCCCTTAAAGGAACATTCTGGAGTTAAATGAACACTGGGTCTACTAGCTTCGTCAAAATAAATTGCTAGTTTAAGCTCTGATGAGATTCAAAACTTCAATTCCACTGAGGCTGTAGTGTAGACAGAGTTCCTATCAACAAAGCAAAGTCATTTAACTTTGTTTCTGTGAAAAAAGTGTATAAAAGGACTGTTTGTACAGGAATTTTCATCCGGTGGCTCCCCGATTGTTATAGGCCCTTACAAAACTACAAATCAGCTATCATTGTGGCACAAACTACTCTCAGTAGATGGGGAAACCTCACAGTCTCTGAATCCACTGAACTGGATCAGTGCTTAGATATATTCATGTCAAAATAGTGAAAAGACTGTCAACTCTATTTATGTCTCTGTTAACAGTTGTTGACTTATAGCAACAACTGTTTGCAGATTTATAGTAAGATGCTAGTGACAAATAAATATTCTGTTCTAACTCTAACTTTCTATTGTTTTGGTCTCTAGTGAAAGTATACCCTCTTTCCATCTAATAATTGACCAAAGTTTTTTAAAATCCAGAATGCTCCTTAAAGGGCTTTAAATATGTTTTAACTAAGACAATATATGTTGAAATATCAGAAAAGAATATTACAGTCAGTTTAATTCAATTTTCTACATGAAATCATCCACTAAATATCTACAAAAAATTACTTTATATTATGTATATGTGATATACCTTTTTTTTTTTTTTTTGAAACCAAAATGGAAATTCTGCATGTTGCCGTGCTTGCATGGTTTTTCGCCACGTACTTCGATTTCCTCCCACTGTCCAAAAACATGTATGTGAGGTTGATTGGGAACTCTAAATTGCCCATAGGTGTGAGTGTGTGTGTGAATGGTTGTTTGTCTATGTATGTGGCCCTGTGATGGACTGGCGACCTGTCCAGGGTGTACCCCTGCCTCTCGCCTGTGCTGGGCTGGGATAGGCTCCAGCAGACCCCCGTGACCCAGAAATGGATTCAGTGGGTATAGAAGATGGATGGGTGGAAATTCTGAAGCAACAAAACTCAGCTGTAACAAGGGCCAAGACGGCTGCAGCAGGATAGTCTGCAGTAGATCAGATTAAGAACCTCAACTAATGTTTTTTTGTTTCTACAGGTGAAGCCTCGCGTGGCGGGAAAAGTTCACACACTGACTGTCAGAGACGTAAAGCTGTCGGAGGCAGGAGACGTCAAACTGACCGCTAAAGACTTCCAGACTCAGGCTCAGCTCATCGTCGGAGGTGAAGCTCTCAAACACAGTCTCTCAAAAACACATCAAACCCACCAGCACAGAAGTGTTTTTGGTTATTAGCTGCTCAAAGTGTTTGCGTTTATGTGTTTCTTCAGAGCCACCGGTGGAGTTCACGAAGCCTCTTGAGGACCAGACGGTGGAGGAGGAAGCCACCGCCACTCTTGAGTGTGAAGTTTCCAGAGAGAACGCAGAAGTACGGTGGTTCAGAGAGGGACAGGAGATCAGAAAGACCAAGAAGTACGACACAATCGCTGATGGACGCAAGAGAATACTCGTCATCCATGACTGCGCTCCAGATGATGCAAAGATGTACACATGTGATGCCAAAGAGTTTAAGACTTCCTGTTTCCTGGAGGTTACACGTAAGGATGAATTTTTAAGTCCTCACACCATTCTTTTGTTTGCTGTTATCACATCCTCGGTTCATCAACACAATGAAATAAAGAAGGTAAACTGACATTAGAGTCCAATCTTTTGCTGATGGCTTTCTTTGTGTGTCCACAGCTCCTTACGTGGAGTTTACAAAGCCTCTCCAGGATGTGGAGGTCAGAGAGAAAGAATCTGGCAAGTTTGAATGTGAAGTGTCCCGCGAGTCCGCAAAGGTGACTTTAGAGACCAGACAGAAAACAATCAATTACAGACCAGTCATGGTTCTGTTATGATCATGAAATGATCAAATCCATTTTCTTCATGTTTCCGTCTGACTCTGATTTTATCGTCTTCCAAGGTTCGCTGGTTCAAGGACGGCAGCGAGATCAGGAAAGGAAAGAAGTACGAGATCATCGCAAAGGGAGTCCAAAGGATCCTCATTGTCCACAAGTCAGTGTTTGATGATGAGGCTGAGTACGAATGTGACGCCAGAACCTCCAGGACCTCTGGCATCCTCACTGTCATCGGTGAAGATCATTGTTCATCTTTTATGCAATTTTTTTTAAAGAAAACTAATTTAAAAAAGGAATAAAACTATAGAAGTTTTGTGCCAAACATTGGCATGAAAGTAACCATCTTCAGCTATGGTGCGTGAGTTGGAGCATTAATTCACAATGCTGCTGTCTTGTCTTTCCTCAGAGGAGGCCGCCAGGTTCACCAAGAACCTTTCTAATGTGGAGGGAACAGAGACAGACAGCGTGAAGATGATCTGTGAAGTGTCAAAGGCCAGTGCCGAAGTCACCTGGTACAGAGGCGATGAGGAGCTGCCAGAGGGCGGGCGCTATGATCAGATCATGGACGGTCGCAAGAGGATCCTGATCATCCAAGATCTGAGGATGGAGGATGCCGGGGAGTACAACTGCAGGCTCAGTCCCACTGTCAGGACGTCCGCCATGCTGAAACTCAATGGTAAATCCTGAGAGAAGAGATTAAGTTGTTTGGTAATTATGTTGTGCCTTGGTCTGCCGTCAGCTAGTGGGTAGGTGGGGGGGTCTAGCTGCTGCTGCGGGGGCGCACGGGCTGGTGGTTCATGGGCAGGCTGGTCTGTGGGGCCCCCGTGCTGTGGATTGGGTGCGGGGGCTCTGGGAGCCTATGTTGGGGTTACCAGTTGCGGCCCTGGGCCCGGGGTTCTGGCTCCGGCCCCTGCCTGCCGTGGTGCGGTCCCTTGGGGTTGGGGCCCCGGGGCTGTGGGTGGCTCCTGGCCGGTCCTCCTGTCGGGATGGGGAGTGACTACCCTTAATAACTACCCTTGTTATTGGTGGTGGTACTTGTGGTGGTACTTGTGTTAATCATAATATTAATAATGATGTTAGGATTAGTGTTATTATTGGCATTAGGGTTATTGTTGCTGTTCTGTCTCT